>VXAD01008427.1:0-330286 GCA_013399195.1 Dicrurus megarhynchus | reverse complement strand
TTTTTTTTTTTTTTTTGTGAGGTCCTTGCCTATTTTAACTGAAAACATAGAATTCAGATTGCAAAGTTGATGACCAGGAATTTAAGTTGGTTTTAGCTTCATTATTCTGCATGAGTGTCTATGGTTTAATTGCTGCATGTTAATCTAAACTTGATTTGGGACAACTGTTTCTTCAAGGATTTTTGTTGTGCTCATGGGAGCATTTCACAAACAACTAAGAATTAATTTTCACATCTCCTAGATGGAAAGATATTTTGGCAATTTTTTTGAAGACATGGTGGTATCATAGAGGTATCAAAAAAGTTTAAATCATTTTCTATTAATGATTTTTTGTCATTAAACTGCAGCTGCTGTACATTACCAATGACATTCTGCTGCTGATAGTGGAGCTGACGAAATATCCATTAATGCAGTATTTAATCCTTGAAAATAAGACAAAACAGAGAAAATTTTTAAAAAGAGGGACAAATTTAAAATACTTTGGGGTCTGTGTTAGTAGCATATGTTCGTACTGATTTTAAAAAGCAAAACCTTAAAGACTTGTCACTGCAGGATTTTTTCCTGTCTTTAAGGTATGGCATTATACATGCTGGTGGTATAGGAAAGTACCTCAGTGACTGGATCCTTGAGGGGGAACCTCCATTTGACCTGATAGAAGTAGATCCAAACCGCTATGGAAAGTGGACCACTACAGAATACACAGCAGCCAAAGCAAGAGAATCTTATGGCTTTAATAACATTGGTAAGAAGATATATTTTTAAATAAATTTATGTCCTGAAGATGGATTGCAGCAAAGTCTGTAACTAGATTTCTCTGTTTATAGATGTGTTTTCTATCTTCGATGATGATCTTGGTATGCCATAGCTTTTGGTGATTTTTGGTTTGGTTGGTTTTTTTTCTCCCTCTAGTTGGTTACCCTAAAGAAGAAAGGTTTGCTGGGAGACCAACTGAGAGAACCAGTGGGCTGTATGATTTGCTAAAGTCAAAATGTTCAATGGGATTTCATGCAGGATGGGAGCAACCTCATTGGTTCTACAAACCTGGAGATGAGACTGGCTACAAGTAAGTGAAAGATTACTTTTTCTTCTCCCCTGAAAAATTGTTGTGATAGCAAGAGGCAGGCAATTTAAATTAAATGAGAAGCATGCATTTATTATTAATTTCAGGAACAGGTATCTTTAGATTGATCTTCCATTCTTGCTTTTTCCATCGTTTAGAATACATTTTATTCTGATAATGCAGACAATTCAAAACACACATCAAGGTGTCTTGTAACTGTTCTAGGTTTGAGATACCAGTAAGCTACCTAGCTCAAGGAAGAGCTTTGAAAACAACTTGTTCATTATAAATGTGTGTTTTTCTCTGTCTCTTACTATTTGATCAGCAGCACAGTATAATATTTTCATGGAAAAGTTCATTCTTCTCTGTGTGCATGGAGAGGAGAAGCCCAATCTTCTTTGGGCTTTTTTTTTCCCCTTCTCTGTGCCTGCCCACCTGGATCAGGGTGCCTGCATACCTGCCTGCATCAGGGAGTTTCCAGCAAATAAATATTTTCTGTGGGGATATTGGAGCCTAATCTAAATGAGGCTCATAAAGGAATAAAGAGACACATTTTTCTGTTCAGAAATAAAGCCTTTGAGACCTTAAACTTAAATAAATGATTCATCAACAAAGTATGCTTAAATTTACTCATGACAGACCTATTCTAACACTTGAACAGTTCAGTTTGTTATACAAAGTGGCTGATATAATATCAACCCATATCTTTCTGTGTTGTTAAAGGATTTTAATTATTAAACTGTGTTAGACTAAGGAAAATATTGGGTAAGGTACCTACAATTAGGAAAGTCTATCTCTTTTGGATGATTATTAAACTGAAAAAACTGAAGACTACTGCTGAAAAGAGCACAAAATTTCTAAATTGTGTTTTATGTGTCTAAATGCTCTGTTTCAGACCCAGTTTTCGGCGCACAAATTGGTTTGACCCTGTGGGTCGTGAGTATAAACAGGTTATGGAAAAAGTTGGTGTGATTGACCTGTCACCATTTGGCAAGTTTAAAGTAAAAGGCGCAGATTCTGTTAAGCTGCTTGATGATCTATTTGCAAATGTTGTTCCAAAGGTAAATGGGACAGTGGTAACTGTTGTAATGTAGAACGTAGACAAACTCTGTTTCAGATACGGAAAATGAAGCATAGTATTATTCCCGCATATCTCAGACACCAAATACACAGATCCTTTGGAGAAGCTTCTGTGTCAGATGTATTGCACTCAGTAAAGAGCACACAAGTGGAGTTTATACTAGGGTAGTACCTAGTACCTAGTAGTAGTTTAAACACAGAAGTACCTTTTGGCAGAGATCATTGAATCAGAATGGATGAGGCTGGAAGGGACCTCTGGATATCATCTCATCCAACCCGGTGTTGGACAAGCATCACCTGGAGCTCATTGCTAGGAATGTGTTCAGATGGCTTTTGAGTTAACTGGTCAACTGTTTCCTATGCTGAGGCACTTTATAGTAAAAAAATGTTTCCTTATGTTCAGACAACCTCCTGTGTTCCAAATCTTTTTCTAAAAAGTGCAAGTGAATCTTACTTGGAATTTTTTTACAGTAGAATAGCTTGGCAGCTGCCTGCCTAAAATTGTGGCAGCTCGAGCAGCAGAGCAGAACAGTGGAAGGGGCTCTTGCCTGACCATAGTTGAATGAATTCCCAAGGGAGCAGCTATGTTGGGTTTTTTTCCAAGGCAACCCATTGTTTTCCTCCACTCATACTGACTCTGCTTTGCAGCTGGCTGCCTGGTGCAGGCAGGGTTGCAAATATTCGGGAGATTCCGCTTTCACCTCACATGTATAGTTTCTTCTCAAGACGGCTGTTCATAGATCCTGAGAGTATGATCCTGTTCTCAAAAATGGCATACCATGACCAACTATCCCAGGTTTCTTATTCTTGGTCTTCAAGTTTTGGTAGGGCTCCATGAGTCCTTTTTATTTCCTGCTTTGTCAACCACTCTCCCGTAGCGTCTAACTTTAGAGATAGACCTCCAGCAAGCAGTTTGTTCCTTTCTGAAGTGACCCTGCAGTTGCTGGATGAGTTGGGGTTGGTCATTTCAGCACAGAATTTCTCTAAGTATTTGCAGTAAGTGATGGTTTTTGTTGCTTCAGACACCAAAGGGAGAAAACATAGGGAAACAGCAAGTACACTGAGACTGTAGTTTTGAAGATAGATAAGCTCTTCTGAAAGATTAAAGTCAACTGAATGGGAAGGCACAAGATTGATATCCTAGGAGAAAGAAGAACTTGAATTGCCATGTAGTCGTATTTTTTATTGTATTAATTTTGTGATAACAATATAAATCAGAAGTTTGTCTTTGGTCTAGCTTGGGGTAGAGGCAGAGTAACGGCATCATCAGTGGACATGGATAACACTTGCTGAATATTTTTATGTGGTACTGGGAAATCAAGATTAAACAGGAAATTATGAAAACAAAGTGCTTTCTATGGAGTTTAATCAGCGATGCTAAGGGAAAGTTAGGGGGCAAAGCAGAAGGTCAAGTTTATGAGTCCACTTAAAAATCCAGCATTCATAACAGTTGTTGTTTAAGCTGCCTGATTTTTAGTACCATTCATGCTTGCTCCATCATAAAATAATCCAGTGGAGTTACCAGAGATATATTTGTATTGCAACTGGACTGAGTGTAACCAGCATCAGGTCCTGAAAATTCAACTATATGCCTGTAATATGCCAGTAAATATGGCATAATTAATTAATGTAATAAGACCTGAAAAATAATCTTAATATCAGAAATATTTTTCCTTTCTCTGTTCATTGTATGGAATCTGGCCACTGACAGGGTTATTGAAAAGGTTCTGTGAAAGTAGAATGAAATAAGAGAGACTAAATTCTGCATCTGGAACCAGGCCAGCACAACAGCTATGGCACATTCATATTTCTGTTTCTATGGATGATATATGTATGAACATGTGTGTGTTTTATGGTCACTGCTAAGTAACTGTCACTTGAAATTTTGTCTCTAGGGATTGAGTTTCTATACAGAATCTGATTCAAATGTGCAGAGATATAGATTCATAGTCAGCAACCACAAAAAATAGAAAATCATACATAAATCAGGGCCACAAAAGCATAAGCTATTTCTCTCTTTATAGTGAGGGGAAAAAACCTTATTCACAGGATTGAAAAAGAATATTCATGTCAATTACATGGAGAAGTTTTTATTTAGATGAAGAAAACAAACTAATGTTGATTGAATTTGAATTGAAAATGCATTCTGAAAACAAATGTAGCTTAAGAATCCGTTGTGTAATGCATAATTAAGAAATAGTTATAACAGTCTTGATTTATCTTATTTTTTAAATTTCCATTTTTTCTACAAAGGAAAAAGTGAAGTTTCTACTCTAAAGCTTAAGATTGGCCAACTGTGTATCTCTCCACTCCTATTATGGCATAGCAGAGCAAACATAAAAAAATAGTTTTTTCAAATAAAACCCCCTCCATATATTTAATGACATTTAAGAATTTAAAGGTTTTATTTTGCATTCTTAATAATCACAAATTTTACTCTGTAGGTGGGTTCCACAAACATAAGCCATATGTTAACACCAAGAGGAAAAGTTTATGCTGAGCTAACCGTCTCTCAACTGTATCCTGGAGAATTCATGCTTGTAACTGGGTCAGGGTCGGAACTCCATGATCTGAGGTTAGTGTATTTTTTAATGCAGTAAGTACATAGTGCTATACAGTCACATTAGTACAGAAACATTTTCACTAAGTTCCAAATTCTCAATTATTACTCAACAACTTTTTCACAAAGTTCACGAGAATTCTACTTATTTATTGATTTTAGTTTCTTAGAAACTTGGTTGACTTGAATTCCGAAGTATAAGCAGTTGGATATTGGATTATTGCTGATGTAAAAAGATGGAGAACTTGCTAACAGTTATGTAATATACTTAATTGGAGGTAGTTCTTGTTTTATTGTTGAACCTGTTTGGCATTGTATGATGTAACACAGCACGGCTGTTCCTTTCTAGTGTGTTCTCTTACGCAAAAAAAAGAAAATTGGCTCTTAACAGGGATGACCCCAGAGACACTGACCTGGCCCATACAGACAGGCAGTGCGGTCTTCGTGATACTGTGGTAATGTCTTCTGCTTTGGGCTCTGGGGTCACAGAGCAAAACGACAGAAAGAAAGAAAGAAGTAGAAGCAGCTGCAGGATGACTTCACAAAATTACTTTTCATAAATGAGCATTGGAATAGACATTTCTAGTGCTCTTCTTACTGGAGGTTGCTGGCAAATCAGTTAATCAAAATGAATCAACACATTAAAGACTGAAATTCACTACACTAATCGGCAAAGAACAATGTACTGTTTCATAACAGCCCCACAGTAACCAGTAGGAACATTGGCACATTCAGGAAACAAATGTCAGAGCCAGATCTAATGTATTTAATTCTTCAGAATTTCTGCAGTCCTGTTTGGTACTCGCTAGGCCTGAGATCTTATAATACTGCTTAACAATGTAGTACTCTGTAAGATTTTTAAATATACCCATTTTATTTCTTTTCTGAGCTTCCTGAAAGGTAATTTGCAGCTGTTGTTTTTGATTAAATCCGAACTGAATTTGCTGCCAATACTTTGAATGCTGTATTCAGGAAGGAACAAACCTGCTTGTACATTTCTGTTGTCACAGCAATTTATTTAGAGACTTCTTATGTTCATTGTGTTTATTCCTTACTCTTTTTGTGTCTTGACATTTTATTAACACATTCTGGATCCAAAACCAAATCAGTTGACATTGTAAGAGTTCACTTATTTCTCTTATCTTAAAAATACTGTTCTACCCATTTAAATGCTGTTCTTTCCTGGCTGTATCTCAGATGCCTGTATCAGTGTCTCACTAGAAAACTCTAGTTTAGCATCAACGATGGATTTGTCTATCTAATGTAGCACATAGTTCTGTTGGTTTTGAGAGTGTGGGACTGGGAGCTGCTGGGGAAATGAACATTAACAATAAATAACTCCAAGTAAAATCCTATTAATTTTTTTTTTTCATAAGAAGTGTAACATCAGTGTTGTTTTATGTGCAGATGGATAGAAGAGAAAGTAACAAGAGATGGATACAAAGTTGAAATAGAAAACATGACAGATGAGATGGGAGTACTTAGTGTAGCAGGTCCGTATGCACGACAGGTCCTCCAGAAATTGACAAATGAAGATCTAAGTGACGCTTCATTTAAGTTTCTCCAGTGTAGACATCTGAAGCTTTCCAATATTGCTGTTACTGCCATTAGGATATCTTACACAGGTAAGCAATAGAAAACACATATACTTAAAGAAAGGGACAATGAATAAAATAATAAATGTCACTAAAATTATGTTGAAATCTAAGTCTCGGCATGTATTCATAAGAAGTAGTTTGTTATACTTTACATATAAGTGTGGGAGGAATCCACAGTACATTGATTTTCAAATGTGATATGGTCAGGGTCTGTGCTGAGTTTTTCCAAGACCTTTTTCTCTAGAAATACCCTATAGTGTAAATATTTATTTTGCAGAACAAAAGGCCAGTTCTGATAACCTCTTTGGTATTTGCTGCAAAACTAACGTCAAGAATTGTTTTTGGATTACTGTATATTAGTGTTTGTAATGTGCCTTGAAATGTAATGCTGTAGTGCTTAATGTTTGGCTTTCCCAGTTACTTTTTACTTTTATTTCTTTTTACATCTATTTTGAGTGTAATAGACTGAATTCAGAACATTCTGAAGCAGCTGAAGTCTTTGTAATTCATATTCTCTTTCTGTTGTGGTAAATATGTTACAGTACACTCATTCTTATTTACACTCAGTTACATTTGCTGTTCACTTGCCAAGTCATCATCTGTTTATAATGTCCTTAATTTATCATTGTGACTTCATTACATGACCTTTTCTTATCAGTTATTTTGATGGTTTTTTTACCCACAGTTTTTGGTTAACAGTTTAAACTTGAATAATAGTACCACTGCTTAAATGCAGGGAACAAATCCTCTGGTAGTTCTTGCTGGGAATTAGACTTGCTATATGATAGAATTTACCCTAGAGTGTGAATTAACACAGCATTGACCCTCACTTTTGACCAAGGATAGGACTGTATTTATAAGGATCATTTAACTGAGCTGATAAAAATATTAATCTTGTTTGTGTAACAGGTGAATTGGGCTGGGAGCTCTACCATAGAAAAGAAGATTCTGTACCTCTTTACAGTGCAATCATGGAAGCTGGCCAAAAAGAGGGAATTGATGACTTTGGAACATATGCTCTAAATGCTTTAAGGCTGGAAAAAGGTTTCCGAGCTTGGGGAGCAGAGGTCAGGAAATACAACTTCTTTATTATTCTTTCTGTAGGTCTGGGGTTTTTTGGAGGGGGTGAGTGTTGTGTTAGTGGGGTTTTTTTATTTAATTTTTTTATTTTGTTGTGACCATGCAGCTTTTAGTCATAGTTAGCACAGCTGTTATTTGTACCAGTTTCTCAGTTTAGCATGAAAAGAAAATTTTCCTCAAGCAGGAAAAGCTGCTATAATTCTTACTGGTGATTTTCTAAATAAAAACAACTGGTACAGTCCATTGCATTACTGGCAAAGAAACACTTATTTTGATTCACGAATGGTTTTCCTTCTTGTGTTGTATAACAAAATTATGAGGGTTTTGCTGAGCTCTAGTGTTTTAAAATCAAAGGTTTGGCTGACAGGTTCTCAAAATGTTTTATTTCTGTAATAACTATGTCATGAGAGACAAATTATTTTTGCTTCATAATGTGTTTGGAACTTTTTCATTTCCCATTACCTTGTTCCTGCAGAATTTGCTCACTCATAATAAAGAACTTCTAAGGGCACCTAGAGAATTTTGGGGGAAATCAGTATAATTTCATTTTACATGAAACTTCCTTTGGAAATGAAAGAACTTAAGAGGTTGAAATGGTGGGAATTTAGGGGTCCTTTTGGTTTGCCCTGTGCTAATTATTTTCATTCTTTCTTCAAGTGCTGCCTAATGAATTATTCTCCCTGCACCTAATGGGAAGGTGGTGAATGAAATTGGCTTTGTGTTTTATTTCCCTCTTCAGCTAAGCCACTCGGCTGTGTTGCAAATGGTGTGCATACCTCAGTTACTCAGTCTTCTGAGGTTCCATTCTGCTTTGATGAAAAATCCTATTTCTTACTGAAATGTGTTTACTTTGCATGTGGAAACTTAGATGACTGGTTGACATATCTATGTGTTACGTTAGGCATGATGGTAGAGACACCATCTGAATTCCATATTGGAAGCTTGCAGGGTATTCAGACAGGAGTTGTGCATAGTGGAAGACTTTGACACAGGAGTAAACAGGAGGATGTATAGAATGAATAAATAAACCCCCCAACCCAAAAGCTATGAAGGTCCATCATGTATGGATGGTGAATTTGTATCTTTTAACAGATGAACTGTGACACTAATCCCTTGGAAGCTGGACTGGAATATTTTGTAAAGCTAAATAAGGTATGTCTTACTATTTTCAAAATGTTCTGTTGTGTCCAAGATTATTCTTTAAGTGTTTGAACATGAAAAATGCCATTAGCTGGAAAATAAAATAGATTTAGTAAGTGAATGACACAACTATAATTACAAGTACTTTATAAGTATCAACTTGTGTAAAAAAATCTTTCCCCATGTTTCTTGCTAACAAAATTATACATTATATATAGATCAAGAAGTTGCAAATGCTAAGTGTTGTCTATGTGAAAAATAACTCTTTGTGATTTATTTTCAGAGAGAAATTTTAGTCATGTACTTTTGTACACATATAGTATATATATTTATATTTACATATTTATATATATATACACAAGTTGAACAAACCTGTTCACATTGTAAAAATATTCTACCTGTTTATTCTTGTTAAAGCAGATATCTCTTGGATTTTTTTTTCCCTGGCTACCGATCTGGTACAAAAATTACTGAAAAAGTATAATTTTTAGAACTGCTAGGGACAACTGATAACAGTAAATTAAATATAAGTTAAATTAGTATATTGGTTAAAAGTATAATTAGTTACTCATGGAATGTCTGAAGAGGTCCTCTGCTCATAACTTGTTTTCACTTGACTTGAAGGTTAGAGAATGGAGCTAGTTGAATTTAACTGTGCAGTAAAAAAAGAAAAGAAAGATGTTACTATATCTCCTTTAATCAGCAACCTCACTTTTCTTGTATTAATATTTTAGGAATTCAAATTCTGTTTTAGTCCAATAGATGAAAAAAATTGCTTGTAATTCTCTTTCCTGGTCCAAATGAATCACAAACCAAATGTCTAAACTCTGTCAAATAGAGGAGCTTTCCATGAAATATGATGAAATAATGTCCTGTGCGGGTCTAAAGCCATCTGCTGCTATCAGTTACTCCATCAACTCAAACAGCAGTTGCCTGCACAATGGATCTGAAGTTTCTGACATGAAAAATTTGCTCCTAGAGATTTCAAGTGAGGTGCCCTAAATGATGGGCTATCTCTGACTTAATCTATTGCTTAAATTTTTAATCTGTAAATTAAAGTATATGAGTGAGATCAAGAAGAAAAAATGTTTGCAAAACATTTAATCTTGACAATGATGTAATGTTGTACAGTGACAAACTGTTACTGTTTATGCTCCCTTTATATCTGAAATGGTAATAAATTAGATAATATATAGTCCTTGATATTTTTGCCATGTTATGTGGAGGCACTGTAGAACTGGTAAGAAGAATCCCAAACTTTAAGTTACGGCTCCACATAAAAAGCAAATCTTAAACTTTGCGTAGGAAAGAATTATGGAAGCATGTTAAACTTAAAAGGATGCTTTTATATTATGAGGCAATTTCACCAACCATAACAGGACAATCCCAGGAAGGTGTTTTTCCTCTCACTGTTGAACCTGTCTATAGAAGGTAAAGTTCTTCAGCCTACACAGGATTGAGGCAGGGTGCTCCCAAGGATGTCAATGGCAGTTCCTACATATACTGGACTTACAGCTCTCTCCATTGGGTAGTACAATTTTGCCCTAATCAGAGGAAGTGACACATGCAAGGGAAATGCAGAATTTTATAGATTAGGATTAAGTTGCATTTACCAATCAAGGCCTTTCCGTCTTGGGGGTGAGATTAGCAGGGTTGCAGGGAATTGAAATTTAAAAAAAATGTTACTATTACTTGTTTTTCTTTCCACTTCCTTTTGATACATCTGTTTGTTTTCCTTTTTTTTTCTCCTTTCCTTTAGTGTAAGTAGGAAAGCAGCCATAAGCAGGGAAAGCTGTTGCTTGCCAAGATATCCATGCAGATCATATGAAGGCATTAATGTGCAAGAAGCACTCAATTCTTTAGTTGCTCTGCACACTTCTCTACATGGTTGAAATGCAGGGTTGGAGCAGTTCTCCAGAACAGATACTCACATTGTAGACAAATGGGCATGAATGAATCTCCAGCAGAAATGCAGGGTGTCAGTCTGAAACATTTGCCAGTTTTGCTGAACTAATGTGAAAAAGGAAGTAATCAATGCTTTTTTATTGACTCAGATGAGGGCAGTTGTGACTGTATGTTGACACTTCAGAGGTACCTGAGCTAATTCAGCTGTTGAGAGTACTCTAAACACTGCAGGATGAAATGCAGTGTGAGATTATTTACTCTGCTTCTTGGCAGTTTGAGTCCCCGTTCCATGCCTCTGGTTCTGTTGCACATTTGGCATAGCACAGACCTCACCGTTCTTTACAGGCCGCCGTGACTGAACACAAGCAAAATACTCTTTTGTTACCTGTTTCTATTGTTATGGACACTTTCCCCTCAAAAAAGGGCAAGCCAGATAAAAACTCCAAGCAACAGATACTTAAATACTTTTTGACATTTTGGTCTGTTCGGCTCCTCACAAGGATCATTCCTTTAAGCATGCGCCCCCAGCTGGGGAAAGTGCTGGTTTCTGTGTAAATTAGAACCAAAAGGCACTGTTCAGTTAATTACTAGAGTGCTTCTTACTGTGCAACAAGCAGCTGAAATAGCTCACAAAACTGTTGTGAAAAGACTTCAGCATAAGTGAATCTCGAGTGGTATGTCATGGAAAATGAAAACAGTTTCTAAACAGATTAAAATGAATGAAAAGCCAGATGCCAGTGAAGGTAATACGATCAAAAAGAATTTTAATTTCTACAAGAGGATATTCAAATATCTGGGGAATATGTATGAAGTGATGGAAAGTCCCCATAAAATCCTGATGGTCTCTGTGTTTAGCAAGTTTGGTGTACAGACCATCTTCATGTACAGACTCGTAATTTTTTTGTGATGTATAATAGGAAAAACTTAAAAGCTTAAGCTGACTTTACTTTTCCTCAAAGGGTATTAAATTATGACATGGCAATAAGTAAACCCATTTCAGCAGGGTTTCTGTGGCAACTTCCATTTTGTCAGTAAGTCTGAGGCATTGTTCTAGGTGGTTTCCTCTAGACTCTGCTTGATAATCCCTTTTTCACTGATGTTAGTGTTAGTTGCTTCCTTGCACAGGTGAGCAGGATGGGCCGCAGTTAAACTAAAGTGGAGGGACACTAACAGGATTAATTTATAATTTAGAGTACAAAATGCTTTCATAACTTTCCAACAAAATCCTGTCCAGTTTAGGGATGGGATTTTTTTTTAATATCTGTTGTCTTTCTTTTGGCTGTTCAATTACATTTAGTAAGTTAGATAAGTTTTTAGATAGCCTCATCTCATTAATAAGCACTCCACTACTAAATATTCAATAGAGTCCTAATGTTAGTCACTGTGCCAGGAAATACACAGAATATCTTTTAAGAAGAAAATCTGCAATTTTTTTTGGTCCACATCCAAGAATACTGTTCTGCACATTTGCACTTTCTCAGGTTTTCCAGTGCTCAAAGATGTAGCATATCACCTCTGAATGCTTAAAATATTCCTTATTTTCCTCCTGACTGTAACGGACCAGAAAACCCTGTGAAACTTGATGTTAAAGGCCTTCATACCAGATCACAGAAATTAATTCTTTCAGAAGGATTTTTCTTGCGAATCCAATAGTGACAACATTCCTGAAGAGCTCAAAGTCCGCAGTTGGCCGTTTGTGGGTTTGTGCTTGTGTTGCTGTATCCAAGACTGCCATCTCCTGGTCCCGCTCTCTGCAGCAGCAGAGACTTGGGAACAACACCGAGGCTTAGGAAGGGAGTGCAGTAGATGAAGGAAACCCTTTGGAACTCTGCTCTAGTGTGCTCTTACAGGCTAGGATCTGAGTGCTTAACTCATATTTCCTCTGTTTCTACCAGGAGAAACTACTGTTTTCCAAAGCAGTGTTTCTTTGCTTTAGCCCTCTTTATTTACTGGGGCAGGTTTTTTGTTGTCAATTCCAAACTTCTTTCCAGATTTTTCTATATCCAGAATCTCTTTTTTTTTCTTAGGTCTATTCTACCAGGTGGGGTTTTTTTGGTTGATTTTTTTCTCCTTTCCTTGTACGCTTATCAGTGATTGCATTTCATCTCCTCCAAGCCTGCTCAGTAACTGCCTGAATGTCCTTGTCAAAGCACACCTCTCAGGCTACAAGTGCTACCTCTTTTTCTCACTTTGACATTGGTGGTTTTTACTATGGCACCTGTTAGACACAGGAGAATTTAATTGCTTTGGTATGCATTATGGATAGAAGTTTTGTCACGTCCATCAGCTTCATGTAGGTAAGTGAATGACAAGATCCAGTGCTTGAGTATTGACCTAACCTCCAACATAACAATACATAAGATGTTATCTCTCAGGAAACTAGGATGAGCAGTTCTAAGGATGTGCCTCCACCCTTTTATTCCTTTGATATCAGGTTTAGGCTTACAGTTTTATGCCCTCCTCTTTCTAGTAATTTGTTTCTGTCCTGGCCACTCTGCCAAAACTGCCCCTCAGTTGTTTCAGTCCAACTCCATGTTCCCATGGTCTTGGTGTGGAACAGCCTGAGCTTCAAGAATTCCTGCATCTCCCTCCCCCTGATGGCCATTGTCTGCCCTTGCTTCACTTCTCCAGCTTGCATCCCTTTTGTTCTGAGAGGAATGACTACAACAGTGGTCACTGACCCCACTCCATAACCTGGAATAAGGTTGTGTTTCATGCCAGCTTTACTTCACACAAGAAAGGGAACAGGAGGAAGAAAGAGCAGAGGTTTTACTGAAGAAGGGCTAAGGAGCCTGGGGATAGGAAAAAGGATGGAGTGATGGATAGGAAATTAGAGATGGNATCCCCATTTATTATGCCTGTAACATATTAATTTTCCACCTGTCCCCATTCAAATTTAAGTTTAGGAGTGGAACCGTATATCATCTTCATTTGGTGTCCAGAGGGTCAGAAAACAGAGGACTTATTCCATAGATTTATATAGGTCAGGAAACATGTTAGAAAGAATCTGCAAAGATTTTGTTATCTGTATAAAATGCACATCTAGGTGACTCCCTGTGTGTTTATTGGGGGCCATGTAAAGGAATAAGCACTCACTAAGATAGGGATTTTGAGCCAAAATAATTCAGTCATTCATCAGTTGTTTGTATCATACCAATTTCCCACAGCTGACTGCATACAAGAAGGGCTTAGG
Organism: Dicrurus megarhynchus; assembly: GCA_013399195.1. NCBI lineage: Eukaryota > Metazoa > Chordata > Aves > Passeriformes > Dicruridae > Dicrurus > Dicrurus megarhynchus. The sequence continues at coordinate 316,670 of VXAD01008427.1, read as the reverse complement.
TAGATTGAATGAAAGAGGCATTGGTGCAGGTGCCGTACATACAGACTGGCCATTTCCCTCACAAAATACTTTTGTGCAGTGTAAGCTGTAGCTTTGATTTGCTATAGAAAAAGAACCTTGTCACATATTTGCTCTCTGAGAAGAAAAATTGTCTTCAGGCTGGTGAGGCAGATATAATTTGGAGTGTTACCCTGAAATAATTAAAGAGCATCTAGCTAAGAAAAATTTCAAAATACTGTATAGAGGCTGTCTCCAGTGTGTTGTAATGTTATGGTTATAGCAGATCACAGCAGCTGTTGGTGCTGCCTTACTCAGTTGGGTGACTCTGTGTTCATAATTTGGTTCTATGCCCACAGTCCTAAGTGGTATACTGAATAAATGACAACAGTTCCTCATTGAGAGTTGTATGTCTTCGCTGCAAGTTACTGTTGAACAGATACAGCATATTTCTTTTTAGATACTTCGACTTTATTCTGGTAAACTGCACAGCCTAAAAAACAACAGCAAAATATTTTGAAAGATCTACAGACAATTTCTAGTCCTTTGCTTCCCTTAAACTAGAAGAGGTTTTTACAGGGGATTGGAATTAGGATTGGGGTGCCATTGAAAGCCAGGTACATTTGAAATACAGTAAAACTCTTTGAGGTATTTCACTGTTAAAAAAGTCTCCTCACTGGGTATTGTCCCCTAAACTCTTTTAAAAAAACAGTGGGTTTATCTTGTGCTATCAAACACATGGCAACTAACACAAAGTAAAAGCCTGAGAAGAAGGGTAAGGCAAATACATACATACAGCATGTTAACAGATGAAAATCAGTGGTATCCCTTTAGCTATGTGCTATTTTTTAAATTTAGGCGATTTGTCTTTGTGACATGATTTTCCATTTTAATATGTGTGTTATTTAACACACAAGAAAAAAGGAACAGCCCATCTTTTCATCTGGTGAACTGCATTCAAATTAAATGAAGCTAAGCAGTAGATACTGTCTTTATCTTTGATGACTAAGAAGTGTTTTTATTTTATGTGAAAACCATTACATCTGCCAAAGCTTAATGTTTTGGGAGCTCATGCCAAGACAATTGAAAGTCTTCTGTATTTTAATCTTAGCTCTTTAGGACTGTCTTTACTTCAACTAGTATAAACATTTTACATTGTTCCTACATGTCAAGTCTTTTTTTTTTAAACTCAGACAGTGAAAAGCAGCTTTAAATTTGATATTTGTTCAAGGTTGGAATTGTTTAGTGTTTTCATTTGTTTCTGTTCTTTTTCTTCTGGTTTTTGGGTTGTTGGGGTTTTTTTATATTCATTTATTTGATTATACTGGTTTAAATAAGATTTTTTTTGTATTAGATTTTACATGACAAAATAAAACAAATAGAAGCAATATGCAGACTGTTTTTCTCCTAGAAAGAGAAAGCATTATTACCAAAATAGCCAGACTGAGGATGAATGCATCAGCTTCCAAATCCTGTCTTTCTTAAAAAGAAAAAATGAATAATGATGGAAATACATTAGTATGCAATTGACATAGGTACCCAAGAACTGTGAAAGAAGTAAACTGAATTAGTTGGAATATAATACAGTTGGAATTTAAGAAGGTGCTTTAAATATTAAAAAAAATATATAGATGCCCTTTTTTTGCAGTTGTGCATTATATTTACACATATTTTCACATACATTTTTAAGCATGTTCACATAGTGTTCAAGTATGTATGTATGCATGCATTTATGTATCTATACATGTAGGTCTGCATATTTTTGCAGTGAATATAAATATAAATATAAATATAAATATAAATATAAATATAAATGAGAGGTGTATATTTTGTAGAGTTTGGATTCTAGGTTACATCCTGGTTATTTTTCCAAGCTGTCATTCTAAAAAGACTAGAATATTCTTAACCTTCAGTGAACAGAAAATAGCAAAGAACAAGCCCTTTACATTAAATCCCCCATATGCATCTTCAGTTAGCATAATAGCTATGTAGTGGTTTATTCCAGGTGGCCAAAAGCATGGCCCAGTTAAAATTAATTGGGAAAGAATTAAATTTTGTATCTGTAACCAACAGGCAAAAAATGATCCACATTTAGAGAGATTCTAAAGCTTGCTAGCTGCTCACTCTAGTGTTTTCCATACCTAGGGCATATAACATTGCATTTGAATATTTGTCTTTAGTTCCTCACAAGTTACTTCCATGTGGGTAAATACCTGATGTTACATTAGCATGAATAGGAAGGAATTTATTCAGTGCTAAGTATCCCTGTAGAATGTTTCCTTCTTGGTATTTCTCTTTGTTATGCAAAGCATTTTAGTCGTGAGTCATGCATTTCTAATTGTAGGTATTTCCTACAGTTGCAGGTACCATGTAGCAGAAAAGTGAGAGGGAACTACCAGTGGCTGGTTATTGTCTGGTGTGAGATCTTTGCTGTATATTTTGCAGCAGCATCTTGACATTATATTCTAAAATGAATCCTCACAGTTTTTTTTCTGATCTCAGCTGTATTTCATGCCTTCTTTCCCCAAAGGGTGCCAGCTCTGATCCTTATGTGCAGTACCTGCTTTATCCCCAATTGAATCACCTTGATTTTCAGACTAACTGCTCCTTAACTGATTCATAAGCTGCTTTTCACGGCTGCTTACAGAGCCTAGCCTTTCATAGTGCAAAAACTCTTCATCACTTCAGTAATTTCTTCTGAGCCTACAAATAGATTCATGTGAACCTGAAGAAGTACAAAAACACGTGAACTAACTGTATAGTATCTATTCCACATACATGTTGCTTGTAATTCTGACAGTGCAATAATTCTTTTTTGAAATTAAAGAACAGAAATAGTATTTTTTAAGACTTCAACAATATTTCATTTATTTTTCCTTAAACACTCATCAATTTAATATAATTCCTGCTTCAGGCCTAAGATCAGCTGCCTTAAGATGGCTTTCACTGCTAGTGAAGCAAAAGCTGGAAAGTTAGAGGACTTTGTAATTGCTATTATGTTTCTGCCCATGGGGCAGGCTGGTGGATGTCTGGTAATTCAGCTGAACACAGTTCTTTTGTTCTGTCTGATCTATGCCTTAGCAAAAATGGACATTATTAAGAATTTCTTCATGGAAAGGGTTGTTAAGCATTGGAAGGGAGGTGGTGGAGTCACCATCCCTAGAGATGTTCAAGAAACAACTGGACATGACACTTCGTGCTATGCTGTAGTTGACAAGGCAGTGATTGGTCGAAGATTGCACTCAATGAGCTTAGAGGTCCTTTCCAACCTAAATGATTCTGTGATAGAATCAGGCTAGTGGAATTAGCTCAATGGGATCAGATACATTAAATACTGTCAGATCAGATACAGTAAATACTGTCCTATATACCCTTGAGGGTTCGGAGACTTGCCGATGACTACCCCCATACTTGTCATACATTTGTGCAGTCTTCTGGAAATATGAGAATCTGCTTGTACCTTTCTAAGCAGGCTGAAAAAGGGAACTCCAAAAACTAGTAGTATTCTTTACAAAACATGCTGCATTATCCCACAAAATGGTAGATAGGGGAAAAGAACATACCTACCTTAAAACAAGAATATGAGTAAACTGCCAGCTGTGCAGCCTGGCAGAGACACCAAAATGGAATACTGACAGGTTACTGTCATAAGTTGATGATGGCACCAAAAGGAAGTGAGTTGACGAAGCAAGGCCCAGGCTTTAGGATCTGGGTATTGGAATTCATTTCTTGTCATAGTCACTGAAATGATGTACAGTCTTCTGGCTTACAACCCTAACTGGGCAGGTAGTCTTGTAACAGGGCTCATTACATACCTATTTCTACTACGTTGGAATTATAGATATTAAAGGCTGAGATCTAGGAAAACTAATATATGCAATAAAGTTACCAAGATATAATATACCAGGATAAAAATACCAATATAAGATATACTATCTGCCAAAGATTTGATTTCATCTATATTTAATACAAAATACTTAAGTGACAGGCAAACACATTAAGATACATTTAGATATTTATATTATATCTCTAAAAATTTTGGAGAACCCAAATAAACATATATCATCATTATCTTGTATTATTTCAGGCAGCAGACTTTACAGGAAAACAAGCACTGAAGCAGATTAAAGAAAAGGGGCTCAAACGACGACTGGTATATCTCACCCTGGGAACAGATAATGTTGATCCAGAGGGAAACGAAAGCGTGTGGCATAATGGCAAGGCAAGGACTATAGTTCATGTTACAAAAAAATCAGTCTTAATTCTCCATGAAGAGAATCTTTGTGTTTCAAGTGTGAATACGTTATTTCTATTTTACTGGCATAGAATATTTGAACCTATGATAACCACTCTAATCTTCAAGCAAGAAGTAAAGACTAACTAAATACCTACAGAGAAGATGTGAAATGCTATCAAGTCACTGAAACTAGGGTTGGAACAGAGACAAAGTATTGTCATCCGTTCTCTTCTTCTGCAAGTTCACCATTGTCCTAAGAACACTTTTGCTACTCACCTAAAATAAATGAAACAACAACAAAGTTAGGAGCTCCACACTTCAGCACAGATGATGTGTTGAAATAGTCACTAGCAGTTACATTGTTATAGATAATAAACATGTGCAAGTGTATTGTATATGTTCCGGGGAAAACTTAACTGAACATAGTAAGAATAGGTTATTTTTTCAAGGAGCGAAATATTCCCGGTTTCAGGTGGTGTTACTCTCTGTTGAGAATATTATGAACTGCACGACACACTTGAAACTTGCTTGATGTCTGAAGTGTATAAACAAAATGTGAGATGTCTGGTTGTTTGGGTTGTTGGTTGGGGGTTTTTTTCTGAAAATCTCACCATGCCTTGAAAATAAATAAAATTGTTTTTGGGTTTTTTCAGGTTATTGGCAATACCACATCTGGATGTTTCAGTTATGGAGCTCAGCAGAGTCTAGCTTTTGCATATGTTCCCATGGAACTCAGCAAAGTTGGACAGAAATTGGAAGTTGAACTTTTAGGTAAAAATTATCCAGCAACCATTATACAAGAGCCACTGGTGCTGACTGAACCAACGAGAATGCGCCTTCAGAGAAAGGGTGAAAGTCCCAAAATATAAACACAGATGAGGATACAGCAAATTGTGCAGTAGAAAATAGTACCATTAATATGCATAAAATTACAAGAACTAAACTACTCAGATTTGCAAATTACTAAATACAAGATCTTCAATGCCATACATGAGTGAGAAAATCAATGGTGTTACTTCCTACTTCCTTGTATGCACTGTTCATTAGAACATTAGAGAGATGAGCAGAGTTGATGAGCCACTGTGTGCTCTGTTTCCAGAGTGCAGCAAGCACTTGTGAGCAGAAAGTGGCAGAGAATGAGTACATCATTGATTCAGCTTGCTCCCACGTTGGCTGTCAGGTCTGCATTAATCTGTACGAGAAAGGTGCTCTTGATAGTGTCCAGGAGCAAATTACTCCCCCTCTCTCACACTAAGAGTTCCTCCTTTGCCTGCCCTCGAGGTAAAGTAGCTTATCCTGGCTACTTTACAACAGGAATAGCAAACTTACCATAAAATCATATCACTAGTTCTACACAGAATGCTTCATAAGGAATTGAAAGACATCCCATCAACCATTAAAATAATAAAGGCATTTTTAAAGGCAAACTGAATTCCTGACATTTTTTCTCTGCATGTCAGCCTGGCAGAAATTCTCATAGAAGACCAAAATATAGTTCTTCTCAATGAAACAGTTGTAAGAAGCCCATTCTTCACTATCTTACATAAATCCTCTGGCAGATTACACGTAATATCCTACAACAAATAGTAGGTTAATGTTCAATTTCTGAACAAAGCTTAAATTACAGATATACTGTATTAAATCTGAAGAGCTAGACTGGTGCCAAAGATGGACACTTTTTCTTTACTGTTAATTACAGATTGAAGCAACAGTAAGAGCCATATATTATTACACAGAAATATTAACAATGAAAAAAATAAAATAAAATTTGCAGCAAAGGAGCTTTATTGAGTGTTAAATATTCCGTAACCCAAGTAAGCAGGATTGGGATAGTGTGTATGATGGGAACACACTAAATTAATAAAACACTCTTCTGGAATTCAATAATATGCTCAGCAATTCTTTTGAATAACAACGTTAAAATTTCCAACTTAGTAATGCTCTCCTTTAGGCTCTGGATAAATATTTTCAAAGTAGGTATGGATCATGTCCAAAATGCACTTTCTTTGAGGGACTTGGTGCCTCTAAATCTTCAGCAAAGAAGCAAATGTATAAATAGTATATACCAGGAGAAACATAATTTGAGTAATGAACACTCATTCTTGATAAAGTAAGCTGACATTACATTGTGCTGTTTCACATACCTTTTACAAAGCAGGTCAAAATTAAATATATGAGCTTTGCCAGTTTGCATGTAGTACTATCTTGAATGAAAAATCCATTCAGAAATTATTCTCTGTTATACTTTCATAAGTGATTCAGTTCTATTATGCTGAACCATCACAATGTTACTTTTTCTAAAGATAACATTATTTGTAATGAGGCACTGAACCACTGTGACTCTGCGAGCATTTAAGAAATGTGAAGTACAACATGACGATGTGTGGTTTTCTTAGACTATGGAGGAAAAGAGCTATGCTTAGGAACATAGTTTTGAATTTCAGTACTTCCCAAGATTATGCAAATTCACTAGACACCACATCCTGGAGTATAGCATAACAGTTACTCTGAGACAGATTCACCTATACTTTTCTAATTAGCTTTGCTATGCCGAAAGTGTTCCAACAATGCCTCCATATCCCAGCCTGATGGTTACAATCAGGTTTGCAACTCCTTTTCTGACTCAGAAGAAAGATTAATGTATCAACCAGATCAATCTGACTGCAGAAGGGACAGGCTTTCTGCAGCCTGAGCAAAGAGTAATGAGTAGCAGATATAATTCCTGCAGCCAAGTGAACTCAGAAGCTGTACCCTCCATGAGCTTGTACTGCATTTCCAGCTGTAACCTCCCAACCCCTAATTTCTCCATGTAGCTGATGCAGACCTCTCTCATTTTGCAGTATACTATTATACAGGCCTATACACTGATTTCTTTGTGGGTTTCTCACTGACAGCTCTTGTCACCTAAATCTCACCAAGATCAAGCCTTGGCCAATTAGTGGAAGCTGTATGAGGAGTGGCTGAGGTCACAACTTCATTGTGAGGGACAGATACTCATCTCTTCTCTGTGATGACTGGTGACAGAACCCGAGGGAATGGCCTGAAGCCTAGCCAGGGCAGGTTTAGGTTGGATGTTAGGAAAAGGCTCTTCACCCATAGGGTTTTTGAGCACCGGAGCAGGTTCTTCAGGGAAGTGGTCATGGCACCAAATTTGTCAGAGTTCAAGGAGTGTTTGGACAATGCTTTCAGGCACAGAGTATGACTCTTGGGGTTGTTCTGTGCAGGGCCAGGAGTTGGACTCAATGAGCTTTGTGGGTCCTTTCCAATTCAGCATATTCCATGATTCTAAGTTTCATTTAACTTCAAGATTTAGATAACCTAACAATGTGTCATGATGTTTCTGGGACAAGGCAATATAAAGTTTCTTTCCTGCAGCCAACTTACAAGACTAAAACAACTTCCTGTTCATCACTGACCACATATAAGGCAAATGGAGTATCTTGTTGCTTCCTGTTACTTCTTAAGAATGTCTGTGCTTTCTCTTTAACAATGAATTCATGAGCAGAGACATCAGAAATAGTTTTAAGCAAGGATGGCTGAGAATTAGAAGTGCTGTAGCTGTGATAGCCATGTTTGAAAGTGCTTCCTAGTTGACCTGGCTTCCTTATTACTGCTCTGATACCCAAGTCAGCATACTGAGTATTCATCAGAACAGCTCCACATTGCATTCTGCACAGCACAGATAAATGAAACACTATCAAGACAAAGCTTTACAAATTGTGCCCACATAGAGGTTCACATACATAAGTCAAATTTTTAAGGTTATTTTAAAAAAAAAGTACATAAACCTGAAGAAATGAGGTGGGGGAAGAGTTCTGCAGCTATCGTAGTCTGCTGTCACTTCTTCTTTTCATTACAGATTGAGCTATGGTGTTGCCTAAACTTGTGCCAAGAGGCAGCAAGAGGAAGTGAATAGGAGCAAGAATGTTTAAGTAGCACATCTGAGTTTTGAGAGGGCTTCTAACCAATCAAACAGAAATACCAGTGTAGAAAGACTGGCAGAGACTTCTTTAGGGCCTTTCTCAACCTCATTAGCTAACAGAGGAGACACATCTGCAATGAGGTGAAAAAATGACAGTCGGTCATCTAGGAAATTTTCTGAAATACTCAGATCAGGATATGTAAAAAGCAGTTTTCTCTGACTCATTTTTTGTCATTTTCCTATATTTTTCCACCTCCAGAGTTTTTGCACAGCAGAGTAGATGTTACTATTACCATTTGAATTTTTGTTCCAAGTTTCCATGTGCTATGGCAAAAAGTGTCCAGTTTATGCTTTGTATGGCATGATAAATCCACACTGATACTGTAACCTTGTGTGTCACTCTAATGACTTCTTTACTTACTGATCCCAAAACAACATCCAAATTACTCAACCCCAAATTCAGAAAAGATAAACTGAAACATATGAGACTGAGCATAGACCATTTCCTGGATTTATTCTTTTGATTCAAGAGAACACTGTCTGAGAGAAATAGTTTTTTCTGATTGGGATTCAAATTCTCTCAACCAGTAATAAAATAAAAATAAAATAAACCCCCAAAATATTAGAAAATATGACAGGCAGCAACATCCAGACTGTGACTGTGCAATATCTGCAGTATATATTTAAGACAGTTCAATTTAATGTTTTAACTATGGTCAGGCAACGAGGTTATCCAGTTCTAGTGGAGTAGGATAACCAGTACATAACTCTTGACACTTCTCTACAAGGAAATATGAATTCAGCTACACTTGAACACTGTGATAACATGAAAGGTGAAATTAAAGAATTTATGAATTATAGAAATTATGAACTTTGTTTCAAAATTTCTGGTTTCACCAGCACTGTGCAGATTTTCAAAGTGCTTATTTTGAGAGAACAAAAAGGGTTTCTGTGGGAATGTGCTAACATTTGAATGAAATTTACCTGTAAAAAGGACATGGAAGAAGTTAGAAAAATAAAACAGTTCAGTGAGACATTTGAGACTGGTCATGGGATCTGAACTAGAAAAAAGATAAATCAGAACTTTGCAGCTTTTGAACAGTGTGAATCATATTTCAAAAAAAGAAAATACTACTCATATACCAGTTTGTCAGTGATCCTGGAATTTACTTCAGAGAAAACTGACCTTAGGACAGTACTGTTGCTTCTTGTTCCAGTACTAACAGCAGACTGTAGTACATTCTCATTGTAGAAAAAAAGCTGACATCACTCGTCATAGCTGCTGTTTTCAAACCGGCAGGGAAATCTGTGGGATTTAAAAAAACCCAACCTAGTAGCTTCATAGGTTTATCCACTAGACTTCATTCATACAAGCAGGAACTTTCTTTCTACAGAGACTTGTCAGGAAATAGTCAGCAGCCTAGTATACTCAATATTTGACTTTCTAACCAAGAAAAACAACTTTTAATGTGGACTGTTCTTTCACCTGTTACCAAATGGCTATATAAATTTGGGAATACACATATTTACCATTCCAGCTAAATGGGAAACATATGGTTATTTGATCTTCCACTGGACACTGAAATTTACGTGTATTCCATGGATGAACAAAATTGACCAGAGCTGACAGCTATTTCTGTCCTTTCACTCTCTTAGATGTTACATAAAGATTGTAACTAAGGTAGTGGTTGTTTGCAATATTGCTTTAGACAATTACATGGTTTGAAGAAACAGCCCTGTTGACATTGCTGCTATTTCTGCTTCTGTGTTACTTCACTTCCTTCCTACACTGTAACAGTCACAAGCACCATCCTACAGCCAGACTTCTATCTAGGCTTTGCATCCAAATGGACAAAACGGAGAGAAAAAAGCACTGGGTTGCTCATGATTTTGCAGGGGGTTGGGGGCTGAAAGGGGAGGGAAGACACACAGGTCTCTCTTGTGTGTGTGTGTGTGTGCATGCTAGCAGTTGATGCTGACAGGAGAGTTTCTCCAACAGGAAGAATTACTGTCTTGCTCAGCTCAGCTGCATCTCCACTGATGGTGGAAATTGTTTTTCCCAGGCTGTCCTGCACACTGGCCAGCAGCAAGGCCATGTGTATGTTGCAGCTGCCTCACTGTGCTTACACACAGAATAAGCTCTGTAGGCAGTATTGAAGATGGATGAGCTGCTGTGAAGGCAGAAGTCACAGTCAATTTTACCACAATGCGTTCTGTCCTGTCCTCATAGTGTTGTACTGACTTCCGTGAAGCCATAGATGCCTTGAGACACAAGCTTGCACGTAGCTCCCTGGTGCCCCCGGGAAAGGCTCCAGGGTTGAAACCGGGTGTTTAATGTTGAAGAAAGACAAAATTGTAAGGGACCGCCAGCATCGGCGGGTGGCATACCTTGTCAACACCGGCAACACCTTTACAGCTTCTTTTCTAAACTAATACCAAAACCCACCGGCGTAAAGCCGCACCGCTCTCACGCTCGGCACATGCTGCCAGCGCCGCCCCAGCGCGGACACAGCGACATCCAAGCCCTGCCCTGCCCGTTCCCAGCACCGCCCCGGCACCGCCCCGTTCGCTGGGCGGGCGGAGCGCCGGCTCCGGCACGGGCGCCGCGGCCCAGTTCCTGGTGGCGGGATGGTGCGGCGGGCGGGTTTGCTGTGCCCGTCCTTCAGGCGGCTGCTGTGCTTGTCCCTGTGCCTGCGCCTGCCCCTGTGCCTGGCGCGCCCGCCCGCCCCGCATCTCGTGCTAGTGCTGGCCGACGACCTGGGCTGGGGCGACGTGGGCTGGCACGGCTCTGCCATCCGCACGCCGCGGCTGGACGCGCTGGGCGCGGGCGGCGTGCGGCTGGAGCGCTACTACACCCAGCCGCTCTGCACGCCGTCCCGCAGCCAGCTCCTCTCGGGCCGCTACCAGGTAGGGCGGGCGCTCCACCCTCCCGCGCTGCCGGGGATGCTGGGGCTGCTCCCTGCTTGCTTCTGGCCGTACCCCGTGTCGCTGGGGCTGCCTGGGTCTCTGTGCCGCTGCGCAGGGGAGAGGGCTGCGCTGTGGAAAACAGCTGCCGTGAAACGCAAACTTCGCTTTGTCTGCGAGCCCGGGAGTAAACTGAACATGGAATCAGTGCAGATTGTTCTGTGCCAGAAAAGCCGAGGTGCTCTCTGTGCTTCGGTTGGGTTAACAGGTACGGCAGCCTGTCGTGGAAGATATCCTTGCCCTAGTCATCTGACTCTTGGATATTTTTTCCACTGGACAGGCACACGGTCGAGACGCAGGCAGAAGCAGATCAGCACCATTCGGTCAGTTTTTGCAACATGTTTTCCAGTGCAGCGCTTAAATGCGTCACAAGCTGTACATTCACCTCCACCTGGTACCGGAGGTGTAGATGTTCTGCGCTCCTCGATGGAGTGCACACAGCGTGATCATTAGTCTGGGTGACCAGATAGTTCGTAGTCATTATCCTGATTTTTCCCACATTTTTTTTTTTCTTTTTTTTTTTTTTTTCTTTTTTTTTCCCCCCAGTTGCACAGGTATAAGATTTGGGTGTTATAATACTGGTATACTTCTACCCGTTCCCATCCTTTTTTACAATTTTTGCAAAAACATGGGTAGTGGGGGGCAGGAAGAGAAGCATGGGCATACAGCACGGACAGAAGGAAGAAACTCACAAAGGGTTAAGTGTGTTTCAGAAACTTCCCCTCTCTCTCAAGAAGTCCTGCACATCCATGTTAACCATGGTGATTTGCCAGAGAGACTGCTCTGAATGAAAGAAAATAAGCGTCAATCCTGTATTAGTGGATGCTCTCTCTTGTCGCAGGCAGGTTGTTCTAGGTGACACTCTTCCCAAGCAACATTTGTCCCGTTCCTGGAAACTCCAAGAATGAATAATGATGAATAGGAAGAAGCAATTTACATTATCTTTACCAACTGTTTAAGTTGTTCTATTAAATAACCTAAAATACTTTTTCGTAGTGACTATTTTTAAAATACAGTTTGTAATCTGAATGTGCTTTCCAAGACATGGGCCACTGCTGCATCACATCTTAAAAGTGGACATTGAAAATACCTATAGTTTAGTCTGGATTTAAATTCATCCCATGTATCTGGCTTGATAACTTAATAATCTTTGTGTTGAGTAATATTAGAAAATGGAAGTATTTTTTTTAATAGAAGAGACCCTGTGTGCAGCAGTAATTATGCAGCAAATAATTATATTATCTAGAAAATATGTGGTATTTTTTTAAATTGTTTTACCCATGGATATGATTAACAGTTGCTGAGAGACTTGAGAAAGTAACCTAAATCTGGTCCTCTCTGGAGGTGGAATTTTGGTAGCCACCTTGCAATCTGTATGAAAGAAAAGCAGTGGTACTGGTCTAAGATAGCTATATATTTTTAAATTATTGCTTCCTTCTCTTTTTTCTCGTTTTCCAGATACAGTGCAAGAAATTACAATGCTTTGCTAGTTTGTGTCCTTCTGTATATTAATAATGTTTTCTGTAATACAGCATTTTAAAATATTTTAAATATACTTTTGTATAGAAATATAAATTTTATACTATAGTTTAATTTTTGGACCCTCCTTGTTCAAAGAAAATGAGTAACTAGTAGGCCCTTTAGAAAAGGGCCTCCTTACCCACTTGCCTAGGATCAGGGCTTATTTGTTTTAAAACTCAGTCCAGAGAGTTGCTAAAGCAATGCTTTGGGAGTTAATCGTATAGCTTGCTACACTGGTGTGCTTAGTGAAGTCATAAAGTCTGGTGTCATCTGCTCCAGGGGGTGTTGGAGGCTTTGTGCTTTGACACACACACAGATTGCTAGAAACACTTAAAATATAAATGAGATGTTTATACTTGTATACATATACAAGTATAGGTATGCATATACTTGAATACATACACAAGTAGGCATGAGGCTTAGGGTATTGCCTTTTTGGTTGTGGAGAAGACAGGGAAGTTGACAAAAGTCAGCTTATAGTATCAGTAACTGAGGAGGTTCCTTACATCCAGCATGATATACTGCTCGAAGTATGCTGTTGTCAGTCATGGTTTTGTAAAGCGATACAAAATTTGCCATTTAGTAAGACTGGAAACTATTAAACTATTAAATGTCTGTTAATAGGAACTATTAAATGTCAGATCTAGGCAGTGTAAAGCTTGTGTCATCCTCATATCCAAATGCTTTTTATAGTGCTTGTACTCATTTAAAGCATACAAATAAATATATAAATGTATATATGTAATATCAATTTAGAAGAGTAATAGAAAAATAGTTTTCTTTTATTAGCCTTTCCTCCAGTGACTGTTCTCTGATACAGGCAAAAGCTTGGTAGCTTCACCTGCTGTATGCGTTTTTGCCCATTTCAATCCCATTTGAAATCTTTCACTCCCTGTTGGGATGTCCCTAGCCTTCAAACAGACTGTAATGGTAATTCTTCCCTATTAGATTTCTAGCTAAAAGCATAAAAGGCTATGGGTTTGTTTTGGGGTTGGTTTGTTTTGGGTTTTTTTTTTAAATTGTGCTTGATTTATGCTTCAGAAGATGTTAACTCTTGCAGTGCTATTTTCCTGTTTTCCTCCATGCAACCCCTGCCCTCCACCTGCAGCTTCCTTGTCATCTTCACTGCTACATTGGTAAAATGAAGAGCCCCTAAAACTAATGCTAACCTCTGATGCAGCTGTGCTTCTTTTTGGGCCTGCTTATAAATTAACCCATGGGGTGCACTGTGAGTGATCTCTCATGCTTCTTTTCTCTGCTAGATCCACACAGGCTTACAACACCAGGTAATTTGGCCATGCCAGCCTAGCTGTCTGCCACTGGATGAGAAACTCCTCCCAGAGCTACTTCAAGAGGCGGGATATGTTACTCACATGGTGGGGAAGTGGCATTTAGGAATGTACAGAAAAGAGTGCCTTCCAACCCGCAGAGGATTTGACACTTACTTTGGTAATGGTTTGATTTAACATGGGCAATAAATGCAGTATTAAAAAGGATAAGAAACTTTCCTATTCTTGTAAGAACAGCAGATATACTGTTAGTTTATAAGCAAAGCCATACCTGGGTATGCGTATTTCTGAACTATCAGTGCTTAAAAAAATGATAATGCCTTAAATTTATGCTCAAGCTTTACAACTTACTGAAGAAAGTATTGGAATTACTGTGTGCCTCCAAGGTATTTCTCTCTTACCATCTTCCCTCACCCCTTCCTCCTTCCCAGACTTAACTTTATTCCAAACTCTCTGTCTCCTACCTACAGCAGCCCAGGGGAATAGGGAATGGGGTTTACAGCCAGTTTGCATAGCTTTGGTTTTCCAGAGCTGATAACGAGGTGGTGTGAAAGCCTCTGAAAAGTAGTATCCAAAAACTCACAAGTTAGGAAGTCAAACTCTCAGACTAAACAGTAGATTGTCCAAGTGGATTGTCCAAGTGGGAGTGCATTACTTGCAGAGCAACTTGCAGCTACTCACTGTTTATTGTTCCTTGTGTGGTTTGGGCTCCTGTCCCAGTGTCGATTCCACATTTACTAGTTTTGCACAAGTGTCACAGATGTTACGTTACTTGGGCTGTCTGCTCTACATCTCATTCTGCACAGCACTGAGCTCGAAGAGGTCCATCTCCACTTGGTTGTTTCTGAGGCAATTTCCTTGAATGAAGAATTTCGGAACAGTTCATTTCAATGCAGAAGTCTGTGTTGTTCTTGTCTAACCTCAGGCTTAGATGACGAGTGTGATTCTGTTACGTGTGTGCTTTTTATAAGCTATGTTGGTCCAAACGTTAGGTGAGAAAAACTGTTCCCTTAGATAGTTTATCTCTTTTCATTCTTCAGGGAGCTGATGGCCATGGTTTCACAACTGAATTAAGCTAATATATGTGGATTGGAATATAACAGCTCATTGCTTAAACATTTGTGCTTCCTCCCATCCCTTCACAGGAGCTTGGGATCTTTTTGATGGCATAGGTGTGGATAGGCTGCTGTTCCTTGTGAAATCTCACCCTGGAACTGAGCAGGCTCCTAATGCATGAGCCTGAGGACAGGCTGGCTCTGGGTATGGTTGTTGGGTGGCCGATGTGACATTATTTTTCAGAAGATACAGCAGGATATAGCATTGTAATATCTTACAGTGTTCATGTGGTTCCAGTAGGCATCGATTATGATCAGGGGCATTTGATTCTCTGGCACACTTGATGCAGAGTCTCCCCCAGTGGGCATTCAAAATGGAAAAAATGCAACATGTGCCTCTGAGTACATTGATGTAAGCAGTCTGCACATAAAATTACTTTATCTTTTGAAAGAATACCCATTTTTTCCTCCTAAAAATATATTAGCCATTTATATTGTATTTAAGACAACTTCATTATTCTTGTATGTTTGTTTTTGCAGAAATAAATAGCTGAAGCTGCTGAATAAAAATTCAAGTAAAGTTCATCTGTGTTGAATTTTTGTCCCAAGTTTTTGTTTGCAGAACATAAGACTGTATTTTTTTCAGATTCATCTGTTTTTTTAGGATATTGGGAGAAAAATTTAAAATCTAATTTCAAGTGTAATTTTTGAGATTCAAGTGATTTGGAAAAGTTTTATCTGTGATTACTAAAACACAAGGGCTCTCAGTGCTTATCAGGCTAGCCCTAGGTAGGATGAAATCTATACATGTAGAATTTTTTGCTTAATTCCTTTTGGATGTCTCTAAATGAGAGTGTCTTTTCTTCACCAGCTGGTGTCAGCAGTGGATCAGAAATTACCTTACAGCAGACATGATGATTCATACTTGGGTGTTTATGAATAAGTGAATTTTAAAAATTCCAAACTTTCTAATAGAGATGGAATTCTTACATCAAAATACAAGCATACAAAATCATACCACCAAAAATCAGACTAGTACACGGCTAGATCACTGCCTTTGCTCTCAGTATATTAGTTTAATGCTAATGGATATCAAAGTATAAATAGGTCATTGAACTGCTTTCAAAATAGTTTAATTTCTTTTGAAATTACTATTTGCATTAGCAATGGAAATCCTATGAGATATTAAGTGTGGAGCTACTTAGACCTGTCATGGGTGTCACTGTAGATAGTCCAGGGTTGAATTAGTGTTTTAGCTCAAAACCACTCATGTTTTGATATTTATGTTTGACTTTTCTTTTCCTCCTGATGTATGTGTTTATGTGACACGATGTTGGCCTGCTCATTTGACATCTTCTCCTTTTCTAGGCTATCTCCTGGGCAGTGAGGATTATTATACTCATGACCGCTGCATCCTCATCAAAGCAAGGAATGTGACGCGCTGTGCTCTGGACTTTCGAGATGGAGAAGAAGTTGCGACTGGATTTAAAAATGTGTACTCCACAAATTTATTCACAGAAAGAGCTATAGATCTTATTGCCAATCACAAAACTGAGAAGGTACAGTCAACAGCTGCTACTCTGATAACTTCAACATTAAAGAATGTTTTAAAAAATGTTAATGAAATATTAATAGAGCTGTGTTTGGGCTGTAATTTGGGCCTGTTCAATAGGTGCCTAGAGCTAAATGTGAGAAGTAGCACTCGTAAAACTTGTCTCTGTCAAAATCAGTTTTGTCTGCATGGTCCTGGCCTGCTACCCTTCTCCATTTCTTTTATTATAATACAATTAATACATTTTTATATATGGTTTAGCAAGTAGTTTGCACTTCTAAAAAGAGAAGGGAAGTTTAAGGGGAGAAGTTTAATAGAAGAAATTGTCAACAATTGTGTTACGAGGAAAAGATGCACCTGATGTTTTTCCACAGGTTTTCAAAAGTAGTTTTTCAAAGCTTTATTAGTTTATGTGCAGGGATTAGAAGGTATAGAAGTGTTAGAAGAAATCAAAACACACTATCTGCACTGTTGATAAATCAGGTCTGCTTTTGCTGCAGTAACTTTTGCACTTACTACTTTATGTTCAACTAATTTCCATTCTGTCCCTTTCACCCCAGCCCCTCTTTCTCTATCTCGCCTTTCAGTCTGTGCATGAACCTCTCGAGGTTCCTGAAGAATACATGAAGCCATATTCTTCCATAAAAGATGTAAAGAGGCGCCATTATGCAGGAATGGTGACTCTTATGGATGAAGCAGTAGGAAATCTTACTGATGCTCTGAAAACATATGGTCTTTGGGACAACACAGTTTTTGTTTTCTCTACTGGTAAGTTCCTTTAAGTATTCTCTCAGTAATAACTTTGCTACAGCATCTAACAGGCTGACTACAGAGACATCTGGCCCCTCTGTCTTTCCTCTTGATATTTTCTAACTACAGAAGAGTGATGAAAGTTGATCAGGACTTGGAGTCAAACAGCGGTTTCTCTCCCTTCTCTTAGGGCGTTCTCAAGCTTGACAAAACCAACTCTGAAGTAGTGTCTGTGCTAGTGGGGTATGCTCCTGGGGAAGTAAAAACACCTTTGTAAAATCTGAGGAGGGCAGTGGAGCTAGAAGCATCTTACTTGACACTGCAGATACTGAGGATCTGTCAGAATCGAATCCTTACTGCGAGCTGTCTACAAATTTATTTGTTCTGAAGCTGTCTGTCCAGTCTGTGAATTGCCAAGTGTTGCATGAAGCACAAACAGCCAGACAGCAAGCAGTTTGAAGCCAAAACTCTTTCTTTCCCTTACCTTAAGGTGACATGTAATTTTTGTCTTTCTTGAAGTATTTTCACTGACATCTTACTCCCATGAAACAAAGGTCTGTTAATAAAACAGCTGAAAATATGATGAGCAGTCTAGTCATCCAAATTACAGTCTGAGTTTTTGTATGTACAGGCACACGATCTGGTTTCTAGGTTATTAGAGTAATGCAAATAATACATTGCAAAGCAGTCTCCTTTGTTTCCAGATTAAGAATGAAACAGAACCTTTTTGAAATACAGCTGCTTGGCTGAGTTTCAGGAACATATTTGCTCTTGTTTGGTTGGAAGTGGGAAGTGGCCTTTCAATGCATACAGTTGTTCTTTTGTCCACGCTTTACATATTAGGGCAGTCAAAATGACAAATTAATTTTCTGTGGACACTTCAAAAAACAACAAGAACAACTAAAACAAACAGACAAACAAAACCAAAAAGAAGAACCAACCAAAGTTTGATGAAAATGCACTGATATGTTTTGAGTTGAGCAGCTGCTTCCTATAGCACTCAGAATCTTGGAATTTCATTTTGAGTCCAGACCTGTTTGCCTTATGATGTTACATTTGTGTCCAGGTTTTGGCTCTAGCAGGATTCGATAACTCTTCTATGCCTGTTTCTGTTTGAAATGTTTTTATATTTAGAACTGAAAGTAAGCAAAGACATATGGAAAATGGTACCAGTATTTATTCCATATGGAAAAAATCCAGTCTTTGCTGATAGGGTCTTGGTAGAGTTATTTCAGTAATGTTTGTTCAGTACATTGTGGAATAAAACTAAATACATCTGAGCTAGAATTACAAGGTATGAGTGAATTAAAAAGACAAATTTGGGTTTTTTCATTTATGAAGCATTTATTTTTCTGAACAGTGACAGTCTACCCTGTTTTTTAACAGTGATTATTTTACAATCAGTTGCAGGTATGTTTCAACAAGAGTCAGACAATCAGGAGAATCAAGTGTCTGCCCTATGAAGTGGGACTTATTTTGAGTTAATTGACGGTTTAGACTTCCAGGAGTTAAATTTAATATGACTAAAATGCATAGAAATTGGACTTAGATCAGGCAGGACAGGAGCCAGTGATTTGGGTTTTTTCAGTGTTCTCTCTTTATTTCACGCAATTATTCTTTACAGGCATAAAACATTGCATGCAATAAGGACCCAGTTTCAAAAACCAAATCTTGTAACCATAAAACATTTTAAAAAGGCCAAAAAAGGAAAAAAATGTGCCAAATTATTCAGTTTTTCTATATTTTGCTTAGTGCTTTTGCAGATGGTGTGTTTCAGAATGGACATTAGAGCACGGTTTAAAAGAAACACGTGAGGGTCAGCAGCTGAGCATCACGTGCAGAGAGCTGTGCGGTGTGAGATCTGCCTGCACAGCTTTCAAGTCCTTTGGAGCTGAGTCCTGATGTGCACTGGAAGCTACAGTATGAGCATATGATTATAGTATGATTTCCCTTCAGCTCTTGAGGACATGTCTGCTTGAAGAAGTCCCTCTCCCTGCCCCAAGTGCTGTTCTGGCACTGGGAGACCCTCTTTTTCTTGGTGGGACACAGCAGGGGACACACACTTTTCTCTATGATCAGGAACTCTGTCAAAGAAAGTTCTTCCCATTTTGTAGGATTAAGAATCAATTCAAGGATTTCAATGAATATTGCAAGGGAGAATCTAGGGAACGATAAAATTTATCCATAACTTTAATGAGCAGTGTTAAAGACACAAAATCATCATACTTGCCTAGAGATGGAAAATGCACCAGCATTTGGGGGTGCTGGTGGGTGAGAGGCTGGACATGACCCAGCCATGGACACTCACAGCCCAGAGAGCCAAACGTGTCCTGGGCTGCATCCAAAGCAGCGCGGCCAGCAGGGCCTGGGAGGGGATTCTGCCCCTCTGCTCTGCTCTGCTGAGACCCCACCTGCAGAGCTGCATCCAGCTCTGGGGTCCCAGCACAGGAAGGACATGGAGATGTTGGAGCGAGTCCAGGGCAGGGCCACAGATATTATCATAGAGCTGGAGCACCTTTACTATTAGGACAGGCCCAGAGCATTGGGATTGTTCAGCTGGGAGAAGAGAGGGCTCTGAAGACACCTTACTGCAGCCTTTCCGTACTTACAGTAGGCTTATAAAAAAGATGAGGAGTTTTTAACAGGATGTGTTGTGACAGGACAAGAGGTGATAGTTTTAAACTGAAGTAGAACAGATTCAGACTAGATATAAGGAAGACATTTTTCATAATGAGGTTGGTGAAACAGTGGGACAGGTTGCTCAGAGAGGTGATGAATGTCCCATCTGTGGAAACATTCAAGGTCAGGTTGGATCGGGCGCTAAATAACCTGATCTACTCGAAGATACCTGTGCTCATTGTAGGGAGATTGGACTAGATGACTTTTAAAGGTCCTTTCAAACCCAAATCATTCTATGAGAAAAGTTTTGTTAGCTGTGTGGTTTGATAAAGGTGTTGTTGAAAGTCTGTAGAGCAAAAAGAAGACACTACTTTTATGGTACACTTTACTAGATTCATTACTATTTCCTTTTTAGTTGCAGCCAAAATTCATGTTCCATGTTGCATCTCTCTGTGCTTTTAAGGTCCCGCCCAAAGAATAATTTAAAGGTGGTCATTTAATATTTTGTCTTCTGACTACTTCACTGTGAAGTGTTGACCTCAGACTGTAGGTCTCTTTCTAGTGGGTACAAATTTAAAAACTGTAGAATATGATGTAATCTCTGATCTTGTGGTAGGTTTTTTTTTATTATACTCTTTCATGTTTCTTTCTATTTGTTATGGCTCAAGAGGGATTGCCTTGAAGACATGCCAGTTGACAAATGGAAATACTGCACTTTTTGAAAGAGTCTTGTGAAATGTGTAGGAGAACTTCAGTTCCTCTTTGAAGTGGTCTGATGGAGATACCAGCAGAAAAATGTAACTTCATTATGTTTGGTCATTAGCACAGTCTGACTCCATCAGTATGTCCTGTAAATCAACCCTCTGGTGTCTTTTTGAACAGATAAACAGGCTATTTCTACAAGTAAATAAGAAAAAGGTGAGCAGGTTCAATGGTATGTTGTGTATCAAGTAGTAGCTTGAAAGGTCTTGACTGGTCTGATATGAAATAGCATTTCCTTTTATGGAGCACTTTTTATACTGAAGATACAAGTAAGTCTGTGCTGGCGAGATCATTGATGAAAATGAAATCATTGTTTGTTTAAGCAAAACAGATGAAAATGAATGCACCAGTGGTGGGTACCCATGGCCTTTTGTCCACTTGAAACAAAAGAGAATGAGAGATAGGGTATATTTTATTTTTAGCAATCATAGGAGACTGTAAGTTCCAATGTCCCTGAACAGGGCCTCGATTTAAAATAAAGGTCATAAAAAGCATTAAAGTGGTACAAATTTACTTCAAAACTATTAACACGGGCTTAGAGTCCAAATTTTGCTTCAAATACAGAACTCTGATTTGAGGTAAGAAGTGGGGATTTGCTCTGAATGTGATGTGATTATAGTTCTGCAAGGTATTAAAAGAAATTTTGGTGTCAATTTGCCAACATTAAAGCAAAGGAATATGACCCCTAATTTCAGTTCTGTATTAAAGCTACTACCCTTTGCTTTATTTAACTTTCAGCTTTTTAGTGTACTAAAACACTGTGGAGCAACACTCCTTTCTTCCAGTATTTCTCGCCGTTTTTAAATGTGGTTTATCACTGTAGTGCCCGGCAGTTGCCATAAGAGGGCTTTGAAAAGCAAAACGTGGAAGTTTTCAAGCCTTGGTTTACATTGCTAAGAGGAAACCACATAAATCCTTTCCATAATGGAGCATGTGACAGTGATGACTGTTTTCACTCCAAAAGATGGTCTTTTTATCATTGTAGAATTATGACTAATAAGAGCAGAGATTGTTTTGGACATTCTTACTGATGTTTATATAGTCTCTATCATACCTGTAGGTTTTTTTCCCCCAAAATTTCATACTACTTTTTTTTGTTTTTTTTTTTTTTCATTCCAGCCAGCATATTGTGGCTTTTGGCTAATGAAATACTGGGATTTTTTTTCCCCTATTTCCAGTGCCTTTTTTGAGGCTGTGTATCTGACTTTCACTGAGTCCTTAAGGGTGTTTTTTTATCTTCTCAATATCTTTGTTCACAAATGAACTCCTGCTCCTTCACTTTTGCTTATGAGGGACTTCAGAGAGCCTTCTAATTGCAGATTGGCCAAGCCAACTGAAGGACAGATTGGCTAGAGCAGTTATTCTCTGTCTGTGATGTCAGCGTGCTAATTTTGAAGGTTGTGCTCTCAGAATTTTTTATTACAGGCCTAAAGACTTGTTTTAATTGGTCTTTCAGAGGTTTCTGAGAGGTTTGGTGTGTTGCCAGTGAGGAAGATGGCTGGGCATCTATTGGCTGAGCATCTGCTGCTTCCTAGGTGGAAATAAGCCTTAGCTGGAAGCACCTTTAGTCACACTAGTTTCTTGACTTTATCTATTCCCAAATATTATTTTTATGTTTCTTGTTTGTTTAATCTCATTTTTATACAGGCAAAAGTTCTGACAGATCACTGTACTTGCACTGGTTAGAATTGTTACATGTCAGTGATAGTGAAATGTGCGAGTGGTTGGTGTTTTGTACTCCAGTGCTGGCTTTTGGTTTTTTTTTTCAGGTTTTTTTCCATGTTAAAGTGTGGGTGATAAAATTAATTTTTTTAGAAATAAAAATATGATGCAGATAATAATAATGAGACTAGATTTAAAAGAATGTGTTATCAAAGGTGGAAATGTTATAGTGGGAATGGATTTAAAATCAATACTGAAAGATGTTGATAGACAATATAATGACTCCCTCCCTGCCCTTTTAAAATGCTATGAAAACTCAGAATGTTTTGGAGGAAATATTTATTTATCTTCCCTTCCGTCTAGCATTAATCCCTCCTCACCCAGCCAGCTTTTTCCATGCAAAACCTAACACTCCAAAGCCAAGTTCCTGAACAGGGAGTGACCTTGTGCCAGAGACATTTGCTTCTTCTTTGTCTTCATGTTTAAAAACTCCATCAAAAGTTGAATCTTGATTTTTTTCTTCCTGCTTTTAGTGAATGCCAGTGCTTGAAGTGAAGCTCATTTGTAAATGAAACTTGGAAGTGAATTTTGCCCAGAATTTTGCAAGCTGGCCAGTTTTGTGTAAAGCTTTGATTTAAGAATGTTAATAGCTTTGCTAGTAATTTTTTTCTTAGAGTGAGATGATTGCTGAAAACAGCGCATTTTGTATATTAACAATAATGTTTAATAATCTCCCACAGCTCCCAAAAGGTTGCCTTAAACTATGATTACTATGAAACTGTACTCGTTTGTTCTTCATAATAGTGTTTGGGCAGCCTTTATTCTTTGTGTCAGAGTTTTCTACACCCAAAAAGTGGTCAAGTTCAGTTCTCCTGTCAGTGGGACAAATCTGAAGTTTTCCTGACAGTGTCTTGTCTAAGTTGTTCACTGCAGACTTATGAACAGTGTGTCAGGTTTTTCCTGTTGGTTTTGGGTTAAAATTTCCTTCCATGTTTCTGTCGTGTCTAGTGATGTGTGGTGTGTGCTGGTGTAGACCTTGACACAGCAGGGTCTGTAACTACTGAGACCTGTTTAATTAGTGAGACTGCTCACAATGAAAGCACTCGACTGAAACTGTCTGTGCTAGGATTGCTGCTATCGTGAAAGCTGTACTAGGAAGCAAAAAGAAAAAAAGAAAAAAAAGAAAATTTCAATGGGATGAAAAAGGGCATTGTTCATGCAGCTTTTGTAGGGCTGAGTCTGTAACTGCTGGAAGCTTGTGTACATCAAATGCATTTCTTTTTCCCATGAGATCAATTTTCTTTTTTTTTTTCCCTTTTTTTTTTTCCCCGATTTTGGAAAAGTCAGGAAAATAAAGAGACAGTTCTGGTGAGTTGCAAAAAACCATAGAGGTTGATTTATATGAGCACAACTCGATAAAAGTTACTCTGTAAATGCTCAGTAAAGTTGTTCAGCAAATGGTGCTCTGATGCAGGAGAGGTATTATATTCCCTTGATGGAAAATAAAACCCCTATGGTTGTATTTAAAGCACAACAAGAACTACATTAGCAGAATTTTATGTTAGAAGGTGTAGTTTTCTATTGTCCCTCTAATTGAAAGGCTTTCAGTAGTGCTTCCATGACACATGCACAAATAAATCTGTATCAAGCACTGAAAATATAATAATGTGTCGGCACTCTGAAGACAAAGTAGCATTTCTGCCATTGAACATTGAACCTTCAGGGTTATTCTTTCCACTGTGAGTATACAACATCAGACTGAAGTATACAAGAGATCAGCTGGTCTTACCAAGTGATTTTGGTTCATTTTGTTGGAAATACGTGTTTTGTATTAGCCCTCAGAGGGAGTGTGATTGGTCTTCTATCACACTTGCGGCATGACTGAAAAATGCAGCAACACATGGGTCTTTCAGATGCAATGTGGGGAAGCAGGGAAGAACATGAGTTCAAATTAAGGGCAAAGTTATTCTCTAATTCATGCTGTGAGTCTCCTATCCACAGTGTAGATCTCTGTTGTGTATTCTGTACTCTTTTTTTCTAATGAAACCTCAATGGGAGTTCTGCACTTGGAACATGTACAGAGTAAGCATTATTTATGCTGTGAAGATCAGAGGGGAGAAATTTTCCCCAAATGTGATCCTTTACCACTATTATTGACAGTGCTCTCTGTTTAACTGTGACTCACAACCATGAGCTTAAATCACACAAAGGAAGGGCTCTGAAGTCCTGTTCTGTGACCTAGACTTTAAGCAAGAATGTTGGAGGTTAAAAATGAGATGCATTTACAGAGCTGTGCATTGATGCTGGCTAATGTTTGCTCATATTGTGTCTGGCACTAGTAAGTGCTATTTAATTCCCTTGCACGTCTGCAAAATTCACACACAAAACTAGAAACAGGTTTAAAATAAACCCAACCAAAACAAGCGCTAGCTGCCTGCTTCTTTTGTTGATATTGGCAACTGATTGTAGTTTACATTCAAAATTGTGTACGAGTATTAGGCATGACCTATTAGTAGACCAGTAGACTTGTCTCCTGATTATGTACCTCACTCCATTTTTAAGTAACATAACACATGTAATACATATTAAATGATGCATGGTGGTATCATGTCTGCTAAATAAAGGGTTTTAAATTGTTGAATCGCTCTTGCTTGTAGTTCCCATTCATTGCTCTTTATCATTGTGAACTATTTACTGCCTCTGTAATTTCAATAGCATTTAAAACAAAATCATAGAGTCCAGATTTGCATTATGGAATAGAGATGTCAGCACTTAATGTAAATGAAACTGTAGGGATTTGGCTCTTCTGTAGTATCCCCATCAGAAATAGGCAACAGGAGGAAAGGCCTTGGAATAGGGATTTTGTCCTGCTTTCAATCTTTTTCACTGAGGTTGTTTGCATGTTGCTCCTTTTTTAGTTGTAGACTTCAGAAATCTAATTTGTAGAAATATTGAAGGTAATGTGAGTTATTTCATTGACATGTTCTGTTTTCAACAATACCAAGACACTAACACTGTAAATTGTCTTCTTAAACTCTTTAAGTTACATATGAAATAATTTTGTAAACTTTTGATATGCTTTCCAGTTCTGCTTCACTTGGATGGACCCTAATACTGACCTCCATGTGGTTCTGATTAAGTTTAAGAACATGATTGCTCCTAAAGCCCCAGCCCTTCAAAGGAGCATGAGATACATAACATGTAAGAAATATTTACAGAACTAAACTGTGGACAAATTGAATATGCCATCTTATTTCTGCCATCCTTTTCTATATTTGTTACACTCATTACTGTTTAGTTGTAAATTAAGGGGACCTACATGGTTGCTAGTATTTAAGGTTGAGTTGAATTTTATTTTTAAAATGCAGTATTACAGTATCAGAGAGAAAAATTAAAATCTCAGGATTGGAAAACAAAGCCAGAATTACATGAAGGAGTGAAAGAAGCAACCTCATCTGTTGGCTAGTTTAGTGGCTCATACTCTTTTGGAACACTGAGGCAAAGATGATTGAAAAACCTGTCCCCAATCTATCATCCCTTGTAATTCATCCTCTGTTATGGGAATTGTGCTGCCTGGCTGAAGGTGGTACAGGGGTAGGATTCCTTTAGATGCTGTAAGATTGAGCATTAGAAGTGAGTTTTTGTTGTTGCTGTTTACGGTTTGTAAAATCTCTGAATGCATTAGCACAACAAAAGAAGGGGGAATAAGTCCCAAACTCATGAGAGTTCGAGTTTCTTTTTAAGCTTTGATCATTCTGAGCTGAGGTGTTGCACAGTGGAAATGTATCAGAAGTGTGAGGAAAGGAGGAAATTAATTTTTTGGAATTAAGGCATTTATAGTCTTGCATATTTTACTGGGACCTAGTGAGTATGGGTTTCTGTCCATTTTCCTGATTGCCCATCTTAGGTATCCAAATCGTGAAACGTCTTTTCCTGTGGGAAAGAAAGAGACTGTCTTCTAATCAGACTATAGGAGTGGGCCCCTGCAGTGAGCAGAGGCATCTTCAACTAGATCAGGTTGCTCAGAACCTTGTCTCCAGACTGGCCTTGAATGTTTCCACAGATGGGACATCCACCACCTCTCTGAGCAACCTGTCCCACTGTTTCACCAACCTCATAATAAAAAATGTCTTCCTTATATCCAATCTAAATCTACCCTCTTTAAGTTTTAAAATCATCACCTCTTGTCCTGTCACAACAGACCATGGTTAAATGTCTGTTCCCATCTTTCTTATAAACCCTCATAAAGTACTGGATGGTGCTATAAGGTCTCCATGGAGCCTTCTCTTCCCCAGGCTGAACAATCCCAACTCTTTAGGTCTGTCCTTATAGGAGAGATGCTCCAGCCGTCTCATGCTCTTGTTGGCCTCCTCTGGACTCGCTCCAACAGGTCCATGTCCTTCCTGTGCTGGGACCCCAGAGCTGGATGCAGCTCTGCAGGTGGGGTCTCAGCAGAGCAGAGCAGAGGGGCAGAATCCCCTCCCAGGCCCTGCTGGCCGCGCTGCTTTGGATGCAGCCCAGGACACGTTTGGCTCTCTGGGCTGTGAGGGCCCATGGCTGTGTCATGTCCAGCCTCTCACCCACCAGCACCCCCAAGTCCTTCTGGGCAGGGCTGCTCTGATCTGTCCATCCCCAGCCTGTGTTGATAGCAGGGTTGCTCTGACCCAGGTGCAGCACCAGCACTTGGTCTTGGTAAAC
This sequence comes from Dicrurus megarhynchus, assembly GCA_013399195.1. Classification (NCBI taxonomy): domain Eukaryota; kingdom Metazoa; phylum Chordata; class Aves; order Passeriformes; family Dicruridae; genus Dicrurus; species Dicrurus megarhynchus. The sequence continues at coordinate 289,642 of VXAD01008427.1, read as the reverse complement.
CTCATAAGATTCCCATGGGCCCTCTCCTAGAGCTTGTCTTGGTCCTTCTGGAAGAGATCTCATCCCTCAGGTGCATCAGCTGCACCTCTCAGCTGAGTGTTGTCTGCAAATTGGCCAAGGGTGGACTTGATCCCACTGTCTGGATGTAGATCAGTGATGAGTGGTGTCCCTCAGGGCTCAGGACGAGTACTGATTAACATCCAGACATTGAGACATTGACCAGTTCTCTGAATGAGACCATCCAGCCAATTCATAATGCTGTGAGCTGCCCGCTCATCAAATCCATCTCTCCAGTTTGGAGAGAAGGATGTTCTTGGGGCCTGTGTCAAAGGCTTTACAGAAGTCCAGATAAAGAACAGCTGTAGCTTTCCCCTTGTCCAGTGGTGTTGTTGCTTTGTTTGGAAGGCCATTGGGTTTATCAGACAGGATTTGCCCTTCCTGCAGCTGGCTGTCTCAAATCACCTCCCTGTCCTCCACATGCCTTAGCACAGCCTCAAGGAGGATCTGTTCCATCATCTTCCCAGGCACAGAGGTGAGACTGACAGGTCAGTAGTTCTCAGGGTTCTCCTTTCTACTCTTTAATTAAAGATGGATACCATGTTTTCCATTTTCCAGTCACCAGCGACTTGCCCTGAGTGCCATGACTTTTCAAATGTCATGGAGAGTCGGTTGGCAATGCTGTCAGTCTCAGGACTCTGGGATGCATCTTGTCAGGTTCCATAGATTTATGTCAATTCCAGTTCGTCAGGTGGTCAGGAACCTGATCTTCTCTTACAGTTGCTCCCCCAATCCCTTTTTTGTGGTCCATCCACTCAAGAGGTGTGAGAAAAGAGATTTCCAGTGAAGACTGAGGCAAAAAAGTTGTTGAGTACCTCAACCTTCTCCTCACTCTTTGTTACCAGTTTGTCAGTCATGTCCATTGCATGGGTACACTTCCCCTGAGCTTCCTCTCCTGTCTGCAAAGCTGTTGTTATTCTTTGCATTCCTTACCAAGGGATGCACAGCTCCAGCCATACCTTGATACATGCCTTGGGCTGCTTTCCATTACTCTTCCCAGAATGCCTGTTCCTACTTCCACATTGTGGAATGCACTGGCTGTGCATTTTCTTCTTGCCCCATAGTTTTACCAGCAGGTTGACTCAACCATCGTCTGCCTTCCCTGATTTCGTATGCCTGGGGTTCAGGAGCTTTTGGCCTCTATGGAAAGTGTCCATTGCCTGCCTTCCCTGATTTCTTATGCCTGGGGTTCAGGAGCTTTTGGCCTCTATGGAAAGTGTCCTTAAAAATCTGTCAGCTGTATTCTGCTCTCTTGTCCTTGAGGGCACTTCCTCAGGGGGTCCTACTGACTAGCTTCTTGAAGAGCTGGAAGTTTGCTTCCCTAAAATTCAGGGTCCTGTCTTCACTCTTTCCCTGCCCCATGGACTGAGAACAGTACATTATGTTATAGAAGACCATACCAAATTATCAAAATGGAATTTCTTAGTTTTTTACAATTTTGTATTTCAGTATTTCTTCCATAATTGTATAATAGAACTAAAGCAAATAGACTGAAGTTTGATATTTTATATAAATACATTTTTAGGTTTCCTTTGTAACTGATAAATATTGTTTGAAACAACACAGAACTGTCTGACACAAAGCTTTCATATTTATTTAGAAATATTGCGTCTCCAAGGGGCTTACTTTGTCAATCAGTGACAGCCCTGTAGAAACACAGGGAAAATCAGTCATTGATTCACTTGGGAAAGAAGCATACAATGTTTTCTGGTTTGGGTTAAGAATTGGAAGAAGTTGCAGGTGTTGTAAGATGGCCTTAGTCAAATGAGTAGTATCTGAAAAAGGTTATTTGAATCCCTGCTGAGATGTTCTGGATCTGTTTTCCTTCCCTGCTTTTTCACTTTTTTCATATATGTTCATATAAACTATGGTTTAGTTAGTACATCTGTTTCGTATATTTATGAATATTCCAGAATTATAGTATGCTGCTAGGCTAAACTCTACAGAAGCCTCTAAGAACTTCCAAGTAAAAGCTCTGCACAACTGTCCTTTCTTTCACTTTTCATTATTTCATGTTATTCTTATACATAGAATATAATGGATCAATATTTGTGGGTGATACCACTTTAGTGTGCATTAAGAGTAAGATTTTCCCTCTCTGCCTTAATTAATGGGGGAATAAAACCGGCAGAATTTACTTAGGTAGTCAGAATATAAATGCGCTGAATGCAAAGGAAGGCATACATTTTACACATTTTTGAGTTAAAAATACCAGAAGAAACACTGAAATACATAAGCATGTTAGTTATTACACAGTGGATGCTAAGATTTGGCCACAAGTGTATCAGATCATGTAAATGTCTGATGTGAAAATGGCTAGGAGAGCTCTTACCATAGCATTCACTGCAGTTTTTTTCCTCCCTTCATACTAACACTGGAACTAATAAGCTAATTTCCCCTCCTTTTGGAAGGTTCCTTGTTTGTTTTTTTCAGTCCCTTACAGCTCGGTCTTAATATCATTCCTCTGCTTTCTCTATACCTCTTTATGCCCTTTTGAAATCTCTGTGTTTCTCTAGACACCTTCACAAGCCTCTTATGACTGGAATATCTGTCTCTTACAATACAGCATCTATCTTTACATTTCTCTTTAAGCAGGAAGAAACACCCCCACTTTTATCTGAACTTTGAGCACTGCTGCCGTGTGGAATGCTGCCTGTGCTTGCTCTTACCTTTGACCTCCAATTGTGTTTTCTCAAGTTAAAATACAGCCAGAGCTTTGTGTACATTGAAGTGAGCTGACCCTGAATTCTGTATTAAGATTCCAGAGTTGCTTGAACTGGTTGGGAAGAACCAGAAGTCTGCAGCAGTAATTTTAGTAATATTTTAGAGTAAATGGCTTTAACCTGTAACACATAAAACCAAATAATGCAGCAAATGTAGTGTAGGTTTTTCATTATTGACTTCTTGTATTGTAGATGATCCCCATGTTTAGGCTATGCAAAAGATTATTACTGATCAGTGCAGAGAACTGGATGTATTGAAGCATTGTACTGCTTCTGGTATCTTGCAAGAGTATACTTTATCAAATCAACAGTGCAATAGCATATGCTGACATCTGGTATGCAGAACTTAATGAGAGTTTTAATAGTTGTATCTCTTTAAGTCTGCTTTTAGTCTGCTTCTTTCTATTTGCACTGTAACACATTTTACAATCAAATAAGCATTTGTAACAAGTGGATATAAAGAAAGACATCCTCTGCATGGTTTTTTTCTGTTAAGTCCAAATTTTTTCAACGCTATTCATCTGTTACTCATGGGGGTTAAAAAACAAAAGGTGCATTCCATTACTTTTCTCTCTAAAGTTGTACATAGTTGCAATTCTGACTGCAGAGGATATAAATCGATATCTGCCTACTTGAATGTATCACACATTCTGCTGCCATCAAGCTGTGTTCCAGTGATTTCAAAGGATTGAAAAAGCAAAGCTTTTGTTTAAAACAATTTAATAATTACATTTTACCGGCCTCAAATGATTTGCATTGACGAGGAGAGAGAAACTACTGGTGACCATCTGTTACAGTTCATTAGAAAGTCAAAGATACCAGGAAGAATACAACGGNACCCACCAAAAAAAAAAAAAATATAGCTGAAGGAAAAATGCATGCCTTGGGAGGAAGAATAGCTGTGTAGACAGTGATGCTGATGTGTGGGGCTAAGGTTAGGGTTTTTTTCTGCCCACAGGTGCCTCCTTTCACAGGCGATTGCCCCTGAGGTCTCTCAGCTGCTCAGGGCCTGCATGTGGCTTCCTGTGATTCTCTCCAAGTGACCTTGGGTAGCTTGAACATTTTAAACAACTACAGTGGTTTCGATTTATTAATCTAGATAATTTTGACAAAACCGTGTGAAAAGTAAACATACTTATAATCATACCAGCCTTTTTTAGGGATTGTTGACCTCTTGTGTGATCTGAGAGGTTTTAATTACCTCTACTCTTTGAATTAGTTCAGTCAGAGCCGTCCTGCAGCCTAAGGCAAATGAGAAGATAAGCTTTGGGAAAACATGGACCTAAAGACCTTGCGTAGTTTAATGGGTCACGTATTCCATATTCCTGAGAGAAATCTGAAGTAGGATTTAGTAAAACTCCCCTGCTAAAGTGGGAGTAGAAGGAAAATGTGACTTCTGGACTCACATATATGAGTCAAGTAGTGGTTACTCATGAGGGCAGAAGTCCTTTGCGAGGAAGATAAACCTGCAGCTGTGAATGTGGAGATTAGGGAGATCTCAGCACTTGAGATGCCACCGTCACCTCTAGTCACCCCTCGTTTGCAGTGACCTACCCCTTTGAATACTTCTTAATGCTGGGTTGGACTAAGCAGGCTGAGGAAGGGTCATGTGGGTGATTTGGTCAATGATATAAATGAGATGATAAATTCTGATTGTTGGCGGCATCAGGGATGTCAAGCAATAGTGGAGAAATTCATTTGGCAAGCACAGGTTGAATCACAAAGCAGATGTGCTTTATGGCTTTAATATCACTGCACTAGATAAGAAATTTGCAGAAGAAAGAAGGCAAGATGTCTTCTGAGAAAGATAGGATTAGCCTGTTTCTGAAGTATGGGTGTACTGTGAATCATTTGACCATCCAGGGCTAAAGCTGTTTGTAATGAAACACTGTCTTTGAGCAGAGGAATCTGTTAGTTCATTACGAGTTTTTCTGCTTCTTTCCCACTTTCAGGAATGGAAAAGAAAAAAATCAACCTGTGAAGGATAAAGTTTCCAGGGTAAATGTTCTAGGGGAATGATCATTAGGCACAAATCCATTAAAACTATAATGCCCACAAAGAGCAAAATATGCAATTTGACTATTCCTTTGAAGTCTACAGTTGTTTCTGTTGCACATATGAACAACTCCACTTTAAAATCTCTGAGAGTGTATAACTGAATGTGGTCTGTACAGCTAGATCTTGCCAAGAGGAGAGATTTCACAACTTCAGGATTCAGGAAATATGATCAAAAGTGGCTGAAAGTTCAAGGATGATGATATTGGAGAAAGGTTGGATCTTGCCAAGAGGAAATTGCTGGTGACCTTACTGAACTAACATGGTGCAGGCAGATTGCAGAGGTTCAAACGTGGGATTACTTAAAGAGGGCATGTTTTGGCATGTAACTGGGGGGAAAAAATCACAAAGTTGGAATAAAATAATCCTTAATGAGTTAAAAATTTTGTATGTAAGTGCTCCTTCTTGTCACTCACTTGAATTGGTGTGCCAAAATGAAGGAGGAGAGAGTATTAGGCACAACAGTAAACATTAGGTTTTTTTCTGTTTTTATGAGAACACAGGTTCAGTTTTGTCCAGCTTAGTATCTTTTTTTTAGGTTCAGCTGTATGTTATTCAGCCATTGTTACTTGTAACCAAGCAAAGACGTTAAAGAAATAAATAACAAGACAAAAATTACTCTGAAACACTCATTCAGCAAATAGGTTATCTGCCATTTCTCTGCCTGGAAAACATAATCCACTGCTATAAAACGGATTTATGAAAACTGGTTAAAAACACTACTTAGATTATTAAAGAGAACAGATATTACTTATGTAAACTTCCATTGCTCACCATTACCTGTGTTTCTCTGGCACCATATTAACTTAGCAAATAACCCCTTTCCTCCCCTGTAACCTTGGTTGCATTCAGCAAAAGCTGGGGTGGCTGTTGGGAGTGCCTTAGACAATGCTGGATATACCTACACAAGACTGTTGCATTTCCACCTTCTTCAATTAACTTACCTGTTTCCTTTCATCATAATCTCCAGGGGAATGAAACACCCTACAGCAAACAAAACAGTTACAACTGATCGCAAAACAATTAGCCTTTTTCATCCCCCCATAAGACCAGTGTTACAAAGAATGTTATTTTCTTTACTCTTTGGAGAAAAGCGGTCCAGTTTTTGTGGTTTATGCACTTGGTGTGAGAATTAGCTTACAGACCCATGCTTCTTCCTAAGGTGCATGCTGCACTTTTTAAAAATGTTCCCTGTGGTAAGTAATAACTGAAGACTTTTGTTTCATTTTTATATTTTTATGCCAGCAGGTATGTGTTTCTTTCTGGTAGTGAACTCAGTCAATATAGTCTGGGTATAGCTAGGGCCCCAAGTGATTAAGAACTCAAACAAAAGTGATGTAAAAAGCAGATGTAAATCCGTCCAATGGCCGGAATCAAGTCATTGTTTGCACTGTGTAAAACCATTGCATGTGTCTAAACTTAAAATAAGACATCTGGCTTATAGAGGGTGAAATATCAAAGTGGTAGACACACAGGAGGGGTTGGGCTACCACTGGATGACCAGGGATCGGCTGTAATACTTGTTACATGAAGCATTGGCCCTGCCACTCCTGCTTTTAGGAGTGGACTTCTAAATTTCTTGCAGTGAGGTTTCCACTGTTCCTGGGCTGATTGGAGAGTTTCGTCACGGGGCAGTTTTCCCTGTCTGCAGGTGGTAGTGTTGGAAGGTGCCCATCTGCACCAACTTCCTGTGTGCGGGCTTGGTTGGACTGTGTGCAGCCCTCTTCTTCCTCCCCAGCCTTTCTCCCAAAACCTTTCCCAGCTGTATCCTGATGTGCTAAACTGCTTAAATTAACTCCAGATTGCTCTGTTTATTGTGTGCCAGAGGAGTGACAGAAGGCAATCAGAGCAGCTTCCTCTCAAATGAACTCCAAGAAAGAGGGGGTACAGGATATTAGGATGGAAAATACGGGTTCTGGGAAGAACCCTGAGGCTTTAATGCTTGTATATGAGATAATTTGTCTCTGCTGTTCGCATTTTAATTCTAAGTTTTGGCAGCTTCATATCCCCTGGAAGTGGGTTTTTGGGTTGTTTTTCTTTTTTGTTTTTCTTTTTTTGTTTTTAAAAGAAAAAAAAAAGGGTGTGAGGTCAAAGTAGTCATTTTTTCCCTCCCCCTCAAATGACACTGGAGAAAAGTGAAATAATGATCCCCTAAGGTTGTCAGCCTCCATGCAGGCCATGTGCACCACAGTGCCTCTGCTTCATGTGAAGTCAGTGACCTCTTTTCTTGTATATGACTCTGATCAGCAGTTAATGTAAAACTAGTTTTCTACCAGCTCCTCTCTTCATGGTTGGGATAGCATCCTCTTTTCTTACCTTACAACTTGAAGTCTAAAATACAGATGTAGCAGGTCTGAGATCAGGTATTTTCCGTATATCTCAAGGTGTGGATGCATTGGTTTTGTCTGGTCACTGCTTAAAATGAGTATCTGTAAGCACAGTAACAGCAGCCCTACTTCCTGCTTTTTTTCTTCCAAAAGCTGCTATAAATATGCCTCCTAATTAGATCCATAATATTATTTGGATAATGGCACTAGGTTTGTTCTAAGAGAGTCATGCTGCTTCCAGAAGCAGAGGAAGAAACCCAAACGTATTCAAAATAAACTTCCGAATACTTTTACTGAACAAAAGCACCTAGGTGCTGCCAGCTATTGGACAGTCTCTGCACTTAGAAAATTCAATGCATAAAATTCAGTGCTTCTCAGCATACTTTTGGTCATATGTCAGCCCTGTCCTGTCCTCCTGTTATTATTGTCTGTCTACCATATGGACATATCTCTTCTGTTTGGTAGGGAGAGAGGGGGGATGCACTTGGAAACGAAACATCCTTCTGAGTTACAACAGTTATTTATTTTAAATGCAGCGAGGGAACATATAGGAGGGATTCTGTTCCATTTAGCAAAGAGAAACCACCTTAGTTTCACTCTTATCTTCACAAAGCCATTAGTGTATTAATCAGAAGCAAGAAACTGGAATGGAGGTTATTATTGACCACATTTCCTCTTCAAACTTTTTATGCATGTATTTCATGCTAGATTACATATAGTTCTTGGCTTTAGGGTGTTAGCAGCCTTTAGTTTCAGGAGCAGCAGAAGCTTAAAATGTTTTTTCTCCTTATTTTAAATGCACTTTGATTTGATAATATATTGAAATACCCTGCATTATAAAATAAATTGAAGTTGTTTTTTTCTTCGGGTCTGTACTCACTTTAAAAATATTGTGTGGCTTTAGACAAGGCTTTCAAACAGATTTTGGCATGGTTTACATATCAGACAGATGTGTGCTAGATCAGCTTACTGCAGGGGCCCTTGAGGAGAAATCAGAGAGCATGGGACTTTTCTCTTGCAGCTTCTGATAGATTCATCAATTCAAAAAAGACTAGGAGCTAAAGTACAGGTGAAAAACAGGAAAAAGAGCTGGGGCATGCCGATGTTGTACTGTAGGTACATAAGGATTATTTGGCAAGTGTTTTGTAACTGTTTTCAGGAAAAAGGAGACCTGGGTGTTGGTAGCCAGGAGCCAGAAATGTTTCACTAAATCTTTAATGGTTGGTTAAAGTTATCATGAGTACATAAAAAATACTGAATTGATTTATGATATCTAATTGTATTTATATAATCCTAGATACTTAAAGTTCTCTTCCTTCTTTGCTCTTGCAGATTTATTATTTCTAATTATTTATTTGGGCTCTGAACATTGTGTTCTGAATAGGATAGAAAAGTGTTTTCATAGTCAAAGATTTCAAAGGTTTTCTTGGCACACAGAACTTCATTGCATTTGATTTCTCTCTTTTTCTTGTTTTTTTTGACTGATTCCTAATCAGTCAAATCGTAAATGTTGGTTGGTTATTTCTTTCTCTGCGGATGTATGAGTTATATGCATACAGATGTATTAAATTTTGGATAGCTATTTTAAAAAACAAATGCAGGTATCCAAGAAGTATTTAAATTTGTAAAGCTCATTAACATAAAACATTTGACATGTTTAATTTTGTGTGTGTGTGTGTGATATCAAGCAGTTTTGGTCTTCTGTTACTGATTGCTAAAATTTGTTTATGCAAAATTTGTTGTGCTCTGAGGTATACAGAGAAAAACAGTTCGGAAATACTTACCCTATTGGATTTCTGTGCTGAAAGGATCTCTTTCTCCTAAGACTGTTGCTTTTCTTGTAGGAATTAATTAATTACTATTGTATTTTCTAAAGTTATTTTCATAAAGATTTTCCATATCACTCCTTGTTCTACAAATGCCAAAAACAGTTACTTACCTTGAGAATTACAATTATTAGGACATCTACTTAGAATTACAGTTCTGATACTGTAATCAAGGTTGTATAATACATATCACAGACTTAAACATACCTACATCATCTCAGCAGAATGAAAGGTGTAGAATAAATAGAAGTTAAAGGCAGTTTATGGAAACGATGCGTATGTTTTTGAGGTATTCCTACTATCTAAAACAAGTAGTCAGCAAGAGTGATTTTTTTTTCCCCCTGCTAAGGAGATCTACAGGTAGCTTTTTATTACTTGAACTAAGAAAATGCAAACTAAAGAGAAACGCTGGAGTGAAAACTGCTTAATAACAGCACAAAATACGGTCCTGGATGAATCTTTGGAGAAATTCCAGGAAACCCTCTCGGAAGAGCTTGTCTAGAACAATTTGCCAGGCACGTCAACGGGACTGTGGGGTGTAGCTCAGTTGTGGTTGAAAGAAGAATGCAGCAACCTGAGTGGTCACAAGGGAGACAAAAAAGTATGCTCTGTTAGGAAGAAAAATAAAGTTCACTTTTCTGTAGTGTAATTGAAACAAGGCCTGGTCTGTTGGAACAAAATAGGTAGCTGTACAAGAAGGCACATTGTTTCTTTTGGAAAAAAAAGAAGGAAAAAGTTTTAATGTACTATTTACCATTTTCAATTGACACACTTAAGCCGTATCTAAGATTTGACAAAAATAACCAGCAGGGAAAATCTTTAAATGAAGTCTAATTTCTGGCCTGTTTGCAGAGAAAATAGTACTTCTATTCTAAACCATTAATGTGAGGCAGGATTGTGATCAAAAGCTGCTAAGATAGTGTGTGCAGGCAGTAGGAGTCACAGGAGAAAGTCACTTGGTCCACATGTCCACATGGTGGAGAAGCTAGGGTGTTGTCCATACTGTACTTAGGTGGCCTTTGGAAACTTTTATTGTAGTGTTTTGCCCACTAGCCAAAAAATAAAACATAAGGGTCTCATTATAGCTTTTTTAATAAGTTTTTCATTCCACTGCATAGACAATAACAATTTTTTTTTTTTTTTTAATGCGAACAACTGTGGGAGATTAAGCTTGCTTTCTTAGAGAGCTGGCCTTATACAGTATTACAGTACTTGTTTCCATTTAATTTCTTTTCCTAAAAATAAGTTGCAAGCCCATTGATCAGTCTAAACTGAATTTCTCAGAGAAGTGAGCTCTGATGCTTGAAGTTTTAACAAATCTATTAATGCTATTAGTGTTGCCCCTGAGTTCAGTAACTACTGTGGATTTGTCTTGGCAATGAATGCATGCAGGCAAGAGATATTTATGATCCTGGGAAGGACATTTGTCAGAGTTCGTTCTTAAATCAACACCTTTGCCTTTTTATGGTTTTCTACTGTCTAATGAGGTATAAATCCCAAATGAAGCTTTCCCCACAGCTGTGAGCATCTATTTGCAATGTAGGTTATCTTCATAGTGCAAAGCAGACTGTTGTTTCAGTTCTGGGGTAGTTCTGTAAGAAAGTGAGTCCATCCAAAGGCTTGAATCCATGCTTCATTAATTATTGCACTCAGAATTGTTTTATTGCTGTTTTTTATTGTCCATCTCTTCTTTAAAGAATTCTTAGTCATTAAACTGCTTACTAGTTGCATACATCCCACATCACTGTATATATACACTGCACTAGTCAAAATGTTTGGCAGCTGGCAACTCTTCAGAGAAGTATTTGGGAGAAACAGAAGGGCCTCTCTGTTTAGTTTTGTTTATTGATTCCTTTAAAAAGTCCTGCAAAACATCTCTTACAGTTTAGAAATTACAGATTTAGCAAATTAAACTCTTTCTCATGTATATGACAATAAATATTAATTACAAAAGCAGATGTTTGTGAGAAGAATATTTGCCTTCATTTTTAAAGTTGTATTGTATACGCAAGACACACAAGCTTTACTTTGCATCTATTTTTCTTATGTTGAAAGGTTTTTATTAAATAAATGTTTTAAAATAATCCTTCCTCTTCATTATTTTTAATAGGAGAACCACAGTAGTTCTAAAGGCAATCACCTGCATTTTAAGAATAGGTTGTATTCTCTGACTTTCTGTGTCAAAAAAAATGTCCTGTTTTCACCCAAATTGTTTTGAGATGGAGGTACTTTGCAATGTATTTTTGTTGTTGCAACTTGTTCCATCAAGACTGATGTTGATTCAGCTTTGATGGAAGCTACCTTTTAAAGTAGCCAGGATGCTTCTGTTGCTCTCCTTTATTCTCTTGTTTTGTCATTTACCCAGCATATATGTGCTGTGCATTTTTTCGTTGTTGGTGGTAGCACCTGCTACCAATTCTGTTTCAGCCCATTCTTGTATTAGTGAGACTGTCTCTTCCCCATATTTTCCTTTGTTGCCACAAATCTCACCTTGTAGAAGAAAATTCCATGAGAATGGAAATAAAGCATCTAGGTACCCCCCTTCTTAAAATAATATGTAAGAGTGATTAATGCTGTGAGAAAATAAAGGTAACTAAACATCTCTCAAAGCAAGCCAAGCCAAGCAAGCAACAAAGCTCTTTAAAAATGTGTGATGCTTCCATTCAAGAAAGCAAACAAAGCTGCATACATTAGCTAGGTAATGCTTATGCCAATGGGTATGATTTCTAGATACAGCCTTATTCTCTCCCCTTTCATCCTTTCTTTAGGGACAAGAGCTGGTTAAATTTATGATTTTCTAATACCCCTAGTATGTCGTGGGTACTGCTGTAGTCTAAATTATATGGATGTAATTGCAAAAATTATTCTTACAGATAAGGAACATATGCTCACTACATTTTCCACACTATTACAGTATTTTTAATGAAAATCGTACTTGATTTTTGTTTCCAGCAAAGAGATAATGAAGTATCATGCCTGGGGGAGGCTTGTGTTTTCAGCTGAAGTAGCAAGGCTGAAACTTTAATATTAAGCTGTCCTACAAACCAGGGCCACAAGGTGTAGGTAGCTTGGTTCCAAAAGCTTTGCTCTGGAGACTGTCTTCTGACGTGAGATATTAGGATAAGTCATGCAGAGAAACAGTTACAAAAATATGTGATAAATAGTTCAGAAAATACTGTTTTGAAATGGATTTAGAATTGGATATGAAGCCAGTGTAGAATATGAAGGAACAATGACTCCATTTGTCTCATACCTAAGTGGATTTTAATTGTGTGTATTTTAAACTACTGGGAGTTTCCACATGGACTTTGGAATTTGTTCCATGTTTGAGATACTTGGGTAAAATAGCATAAGGAGTTAGTGAGGAGTAACTTATTTGTGAGAACATGAGAATGGTTGTACTTCCACAGATGAAGGAACTGTCTAACCAGGCACTCCCTCATTATGGCAATTCTTGGTGGCACATGTCTAGGAAACTTTTGTGAAAACTTTCAAATCTTCAGCAGTTTGTGGCTGAAGAAATTCCTGAGACTGAGGTGATGTGTTTTCATGTAGGAACTATAAATTACTTTTTTGTCTTTAACTTCTTCAGTGGCTTTCTGAACCATGCAAGCTTTTAGCATCAATATATGTACATCCACAGCTCTTGACTTAGAGGAAAGGTAGCTGAACACGCACATATACAGCTGGTGCCCGTCTTGTCTCTTGCTGTCCAGACATAGTCCTGGAGGTAAGACCAACCAGAATAGCAGTTACAGTCCTGAGTGGATTTTCTGCCAGGTCTATACTCCATGAAATCAGTGGCTTCTTGTTTATTCCCTCTCTCCCTTTATTATTTAGTGGTTAGCTTAATATTTTATTGGTACGGATTCCATTTTGGTCTGTCATTGTTAGGTAACCAACTCCTCTTTAACAAATTGTTGGTCTTTGAAGTCCTCAATAGCATTTCAGACCGTGAGGAGGGTGTTGCGTACATACAAACTGCTGGTGACACATCAGTTATGTTCTGCCTACCTAGAAAGGAAACAAACTTCAACAATCAAAACAGAAACCATCCTTTTCCCTCCTTCAACACTTCCTTGATAACTCAGTCAAGAAATTTTGCAGGAAGGACCACTTGAACATGAATTCCTAAGGAAGGAAAAAGTGATGTTCTAGCAACGTGAGAATGAAAAGTCAAATGAGGGGGATGAACCTTGTTTCATATGCCAGGTTTTTTTCATTTGCATATCAGATCAGCTATCAAAACAAGAATTTTTTTTCCGTTTCTTTTAAACTTGGTGTACTATGTCTGAATGCTGATACAAGACACAGGTTTTTTCAGGATGTGTGTTAGATAGACTCCTTGTATCAGGGAATTTAATGTGTAATAAGACTGGCAGAATGTGAATGTCTTTACAGAAAGCAAGGAAAAAGTAAGTATCATAAAGATTTGACTGTAACCTGAGAAGTGCACACTTCTCTCTCTCTGTTCTTCAGAAATACCACCTACTTCTATAATTTCCTTGCTGCTTTGTTGCAGGAATAATAATAATCAGGATAATTAGGAATTAAAAAATCAGGATAATCAGGAATTAAAAAAACCCTCATGTGCTGCTGTTAAACTGATATGGCTAGTGAGTAGTCTGTGGTACAAAGGAGGTATGTAACATATTTAAGTTCTGATTTCTCTGTATGTCCAAACTGTGCTCTAATACAGTGTAGATAAGATGCCTTTTATTCTAAAGACACCAAAGATTAAAAGCTTCTGAAAGCTCTGTCCCATGAGTATCTCTGACAGGAATTCCTGTTTACATTATGAGTAGAAGGAATTGTTGAAACTGATTTTTTGAAAATTTTTGTTATAACTGGCAACTGTTTTAAGTACTCAGATCTCAGAGCTCAACATTGTTGTGCGAGAAATAATGGTAGAGCTCTTGATTAATTTCATTTTAATCCAAAAATGCAGGACACCTGGGCAACCCAACTGGAAGCTAGTTGGGCCACAGGGCGTTTAACTCTTTTCAGATAATTCTGGTTTTGCCAAGTGCTTTATTTAGCTTAGGCTTCTACCTTTCAAAGTCTTCACAAACATCTCTGGTTTATTCCTTTGCAGAACAAAAGTGGTCTCCTGTGTGCAGCAGAAAAATGTGGGGGTTACATTGTTCCCTAATTAAACACAGAGTCACAGAATAAGCTGAGTTGCAAGGGACGTGGAAGGGACCCACGGGGACCATTGAGTCCAGCTGCTGGCCCTGCACAGGACCATCCCCGAGGATCACACCACGTGCCCAAGAGTATTGTCCAAATGTTTCTTGAACTCTTGTCAACCAGAAAGAAGATAATTTTGTTCTGGTTACAGTCAAGTTCTTCTGTAAGGTGTTGGACTTCTTGTTTCTTCCCTCAAATTCGTGGTTTTTAATCAGAAAATATGGTATGAACATGTCAAATTACTCTGAATGTCAGTTCAGCAATTACTATTTGAAATAATTTTAACCTCCTTAAAATAGAGAAAAATTATGCTTAACAGAATTGCTAGCAATGACTCTTCTGAGAACATTACAGTAGGTTTGAACAACTGTATGACAATACTAAAAGTAACTTCAAAGAATCATTACTCTTAACTTCAAGGATCTGGGTTTTATTCTAAGTGTGGAAGCTTGGTCAGAGAGTTAAAAAGAAAAGCATTCCATGAGCTATGTCTAATTCACATAGATATTTCTGTAGTCATGATTCAACTTTTTCTGTAGCCATCTTATATGTTATTCTCACCAAACAATAAATTCAATTTTTGAATCACTTCAGTTATGTTAACTAGTTTCAGTTCATCTTATTAGGGCTGTCTCCTTCTTGCTGAGAAACACTATTTTGTCTAACCTTATATATCAGTGTGGCTGCCTAAAAAACCTGCTTTTAAACTAGGTTTGCGAGTATTGTCCTGAGACTGGAGTAACAGGTTTCCATTTTAAGCGTACTGTACTGCTTTGGAAACCAGTGTATTCTGAGTACTAATAATGGCGTTGATAGCAACTCTTCTTGTGGTCTTTAAATTAGTTGAAACTAAATCTTTGAAGTCTTTGGTTCTGGAAGCTTTGGATACCTAATGGTATTTTGAATCGTGGTCAGAAGATGTTCTTAGCACAGTCTTTCTAAGTTGTTGTCTTCTAGTATCCTTGGTGCCTAGCGGTAACTTTTTACTGATATAATTTGTAGGTATTAAAATGTAACAAATGTTTGTTACTTGGCCCAGAATGTTAGACCTTGTATAAACACTTAACAGCACTGTGCAAGTACTTGCATGACACACCTGTATTGTGAAAATATTTTTTCAAATGGATGAATAGGTGTTGTGGGGAGGATTGTTCTGTTTCTTTCTTACCAATAATTCTTTTTTTGTTTATTTGTCTTTCAGATAATGGAGGACAAACTTTAGCAGGTGGAAATAACTGGCCACTGAGAGGGAGAAAATGGACTCTCTGGGAAGGAGGAGTGAGAGGTGTAGGCTTTGTTGCAAGTCCTTTGCTGAAACAAAAAGGTGTGGAAAGTCATGAACTCATCCATATCTCTGACTGGCTGCCAACCTTGGTGCACCTTGCTGGAGGACATACCAATGGCACTAAGCCTTTGGATGGCTTTGATGTTTGGAAAGCTATCAGGTAACTTGCATGTCAAATCATCAAGTCATCATTCTGGTATGAGAAGAATTTAATCAGCCCAGAAAACAGAACTGGAATGGGGAGGGAAATATTACCTGTTCATTTCCCAAAATAAAGGGAAGGTATAAATGCAGTTAACTGTGCTGTCCATGAGAGAATTATCCAGGTTGCAAATTAATCCTGGTCACAGATGCAAAGCCTCCATACAGCTTTAACTTGGTATTTTGAATTTTTCAGTATGAACACAACAGCACGCAAACATGGTATACTTTTTCAAGAGCACTCTGTGATCCCAAAGTATGTTAGCTGATTTTGCACAGCATGGGGTATAAGTTGGTAAATCTTATGGACCAAACCTTGCTCTCTACAGAGCTCAGTCAGGTATCTCTGCCATATATGTCTGGAATTGGACATGTGGGGAATCTATGCAGACATTAAACTCACTGAACATGGATTCCACTTCGATGGTTTGTTAGCTCAGTATAGGACTTGTCAGGCTGGCTCAATGTGTAACCAATTGCACAGACCCATGTCATGCTGTCCAGTGCCTCAAGCCTGTGAGATGAAGTACAAAAGTAGATCTGACCTGCTTTTTGAAGGTTGTGATGTTGTGAGTGATTCAAACAAACTGTAATACTCAAAAGCACAGTGCAGACATGCTTAGATGACTGAAAAAAAGAGGCAGCATAGCTCCAGCTGGGTTATTTCAGTATTCTTTTATTCCACTAAAATGGATTACAAAGTCCTTAAAACCTAAGTTTCTCCTGAATTTGAAAGTTCTGTGACTGACCTTTAGTTTTGCGAAAATTGCAGTGGTTTAAATTCCTTTGTTTCTTCCTTTTCTGTGCCGCATGTAATATATTCTGTGATAGGGCTAACTTGTCTTATCTTCATAGAAGTTGTATTTATTTTAGTAGGTCTTCAAATATAGTTTTGATTCACATAAGAATCATGTAGGATTGAAAGTTCAATACTGCTAAAGCAGAATAAAAGGACTAACAATTCTATCTCCTACATGCCATTCAGTTGAGGATTAGTGTTCTCTTTCTTTTGGTAATCTTTGTTCTGTTTTTATAGTGGGTAGACTATACTGCATTATGTGTGTTGTCACCTTTTGTCCCTTTCTTTTTTTGTGTGTCTTAGTATCCTAGACTGTGAATTGCAAGAGTTAAATGCAATTCCTAAACAAGCATGAGCAGGAGTGCTTGTCTGGGTTAGGGACTGAGATGAGAAAATGAGAGTTAGAGTAGGCAGAATTGAACCTATGTACCCACCCATGGTTAGCACTATAAAGACCTTGGAGTAAACAACAAAAAGAGAAAACCAAACCCACCCCCCCACGCCTCCCCAGAACTAAACCCCATATCCTGAGTTCAGAATTGTTTTGTCTATGCTTGTAGCATTATCCCTTTTTGACGCTGGTAAGCTTGATATCCTAGTGCTGCCTATGTTTCTGAGGAGCTAAGGGGTGGTTTCCTGTAGTAGCTGGCGTTTGCAGGAGGCTCATGGCCTTGTGCCCAGGTGTACCGTATGGCTCTCTTCCAAGTGGAAGGAGATAACGATATGTGTAATTGAGGCCAGGGATCATTAACTGTCAGGAAGGAATGGAGACTCCCATCCAGCCAGAAAAAGTAAAATGTTTTACTTGTCAGTGTTCCTGTGGGAAAACTTAGCATCAGCAAGATTCAGGGTACACCTAAACCGTAGACTTTTCTTCCAGCTACCATTAGAATTCCTACCTACTTCAGGTTCAGTTTCAACCATGTATTTTTTCCAATGGATTGATCTTCTCAGATGAGGTTACTTCAGCAGGAGAGTTGTTGGGAAGGAGAGGTACAGCTGTGCCAGCATGCTGCTGACATTTGCATTTCTCTCTTTGTAGAGGGAATAATGCAATGTTTGCTGGCACTGCCAGGGAACAGGTGACTACCCGTGTTTCCGGGTGTGTCAAACAGAGGGCCTCTGTCTGGACAGGTAACGAGTCAGGTTTTCTAATTGTTAGGCTGTTCCTTCACTGACCTTGCAGCCAAAATGTCAAATTTCACATGATTTTCCTATGTAATCAGGATAAATGAGTGTATTAAATTTCATGACCGTAATTCAAAAGGTCACTTGAATATTGGAAGCAAACAATGAAGGCATGGTGCCCTTTTGGTGATATCTGATGAAAAGTTCAAATATGTTGTTTTTCTGAGATAAAGTGGCTTATAATGAGTGAAATTATAACTTGCTAAGATTCTAACTCATTTGAAAAAAGGAAAATAATCACTGTGTTACATCTATATTTTTTTCAGTACAGTCTAATATAAATTGAGGCATAAGCTTCTTGTGATTTTTTTTTTGTGGGGGGGATGGGGTTGGGGGAGGACTTTTATCCTGAGCGTGCTAGTTCGTGTGTGTGGAATCAAAAGGAAAAATATCATATATTTGAAATCTTGATTTAGATATTCAAAAGAATATATGGGATGGCGCAGGTATTCTCAGAAGTCACAAAAATATTGAATCTGTTTCAGTGATATCTGTCTATTAATGATCAGTATTTAAAATATGGGTCCTTAATATGATATTTATGTAATAATACAAAATATAATAACATAATATTTTATAATAAATGCTATACTACTGAAGATAACTATGTATAAATGTAATGTACTATAGAAACATGATTATATATACAATACACAGAAATTCAACATAAATTTTTTAATCCTAAGTATAAATTCTGAAATTCTAGACCAAAATGAACTTTCTGTCATGACTTTAAATGACTGGTAGTCCAAATTAGGAATCACATTAGCATGACACCTATAAATGTTAAGTTCTTATAGTATAAAGAAGTGCTGAGAATCACATATATACTCAAGTGTTCCTTTCATGCTTCCTCTATTTAATTTTGACCTGAAGAACCAGAGGACATTTAATGGTTAGGAGGAAATAGCAGGAAAAGATGATGTTCAGGAGCACATTTCTTGTAGACCAAAATATCTTCTTTTGCATTCTTTTTGGTTAGCTATACTCTTAAGTTTCTTTTATACAGTGCATGAAACTGAGGAAGCAGAGTGTTTGTGTTCTCACTATGTGAACTCTTAGGTTAAAATTTGTATGGTCCTTAAAAGCTCTTTGACAGGTATTTTAACTCAAAAGCTTGTCTGCTGCTTCCAAATGCATCTGCTGACCCATTACTATTTCAACACTGTATCAATGAGAGACCTAATAAAAGAGGAATGTGTTTTTATTTACAAGGGAAACTGAAACAGAGCAGGTTTTGCTCACACTCTCACAGCTTGACAGTCTTGCTCACCAAGAGGTGTGTATGTCTAGGAAGTCTGCCCAGCCAGACACAGGGGCAGGGGGTTTCAAGCCATCCACCTGGCATCCCAACACCAGGATGTTTGTGAACACATAATGGGCCCAGCATCTATTGCTGTGGTGCACAGGTCCAGGGTTGCCAGCTGTGAAGTCCTTCAAGCTTTTTTTGAGTTCGTCTTAAGTTGGTAGATGTGCACAGGTTGTGTTCTGGTTGTGCCTGTTTGTATCCTTCTGATGCTGTGTCTATGTCTTGTGCCACCTCTGAGAGTCCCCGAGGGCCATCACTGCTTTGTCTAGAGATGTCCCTGTCCAGTGGAACTGGCCTCAGTGTGCTGGGGTTTTGCTGACGTGCTAGTCTGGATTGTCATTAATGTGGGCTGTTACAAGAGCCCTTTCCTTGCTCTTGTGTTCATACTCTTGTCTCCACACATGGATTTTACCAGTCCTTCTCCATGCATACCAATCTTGGACTATTTTTCTGTGTAAAATTTTGTTGCAGCATGTAATTAAACCTGTACTACGTAATATTTCTTTTCCTCCAAGTACCTGTGAAATGAAATTTAACTTCCTCTTTGATGTCTCTTGCTTATTTTTGAAAATAGCATAGCGTAGTATCACTGTGTCAACCTATTTTTGGATAGCTATCAGATCTTTCCAATATCAGATATCAACATTTTATAATGGTTCATAAATAGATAATAAATCGTAGTAGATTTCCCTTTTTTTATTGCCTTGGATTATCATGAGTAAGACTACAATATAGCTCTAAAACCATGTACATATTACAAATTATTTCTGAAAATACAGTGATAATATCACTGATATATTTTACAAAAGTAGCAATTGAGAATAGCGAGAACAGTACTAAAATGCAACTGGTCAAGGAGTCTAAATTTTACTGCATATTTCCAAGGAAGTATCTCAAAAGGCACTGGCATTTTTAAGAAACATCTGCTCTCCAGATGCTTACTACTCTATTGAAATCGAGACACTAGGCGAAATAGTTTTTCTTACATAAAAATTTGCTTTGGTTGATACATTTTTTTTGATACATCTTGATTTTCACTACTGAATATCTAGCGTGTCTATGCTCAGAGAAAGTATTTTATTTTGCATTAACAGAAAAATTGAATGGTAGACCCCATGAAGCAGTATGATAGGCACTGAGAGATTCAGGATAAAATACAGTACAAATAACTATTATTTTGTCAAAGCTTATTAGTAAGCAGAGAGTTTAAAGTTTTACGTATATATTTTGTAGGGCAAGTTTCATTTTTCTATTTTTGTAATGTTGGAAATATTGTAATTGATTGGGTGAAGTAAATGAAGTAAGATCAACTTGAATTCTGTACTGAATAGGTACATTTGTTTTAGGAATCAAGCACCTGTTTAAAAAAAATTGTCATTGTTGTGATATAAATTACCACAGATGAAAGAGCAGTCTAAAGCTGAGAGTAATGTTTATTTGCAGCATATCTGAAATACAACTACTTTAGGAAAGCATTACAAGTAAGACCCAGAGAAATATGACAAGGTTATAAAGGCTCAGATTTTGCTTAGTGACACTGAGAATGTTTTTGCGCAAGACAAACATACTTACCCTGAAAAACCTTGGATTCCTTTCCAAGGACACCTTCTGGCTGTTTAACAACAACAAAAGTGAAAGATTGCATGTAGATCTTTGTTAGTGCTCACTAAGGGATAATAGGTCTTTCTGTGTGTTTCAAGTACTTTCCAAATCAGAAGATAAAGCAACGTTCTCAGCATGAACTAGCTGATTCTCATACCAACACTGAAGTTAGGCCATATGCTTTCATCAAGCTGTTCTTACATAGAGCACTGTTTTGAAAAACAGCAGCTTTTAACTGCTTAATTATATAATTAAGACATATCTTAATTATTCTACCATCAGACATGGTAGAATAATAACCAGACAATATAAAATGTTCCTTAGGTTTAGGGGGAGGGATGACATATTAGGATATTGAAGTCTAAAAATAAATACTCTAAAATTAGAGCATTGTAAGATATGGTTACATGGGCAGTTACTAAAATACAAAGGCAGGTTTCCCTAGAGAATATTATTGCTTTGTTATTGTAGCTCTGTTGGCTACACTATATTCCTGATGCAAAATACCCTTGCAGAACATCTGCCGAGGTGAATCTGTAGTTGAGTCTGTGTCTCTGTGGAGTTTTGTAAATGGGAAGGAGGGCAGAGTTAAGGCGCTTCCAGGGAATTTCCTATTTGTTGTCCCCAGAGCATTGTTTCTGTTTTCCTGATGTCTCTTGCTGTGAGACAGATGTTTTTTTTCAACATGCAGTGCCAAATTCTTTGGCTATTGTTTTGTGATATATGCTGGTTGTAAACGTCCATGCTCTGCACAACAGGAATTACTGGAGTAACACTCAAACTGAAAAGCAGCTCAGTACCGTGTAATCAAGCTCAACACAGCTTAATGCAGTGATGCCTTAAGCTTTGGGGAGCATATCTCATGACTACAGATAAATCACATCTCCAAGGTACTAATACCAGTATTCTATCCCAGAACAAAAATGGATTTTGTAATAATGACAACTGCAGCATGGAAAACTTACATTAATACAAGTGTAATCTTCCTTTTTTGTATCAGCTGTAATGTAAATAGCCATGTTTAGTGTAGAATATCCACTGTCCACATTAAAAGCTATAAAGGAAGTTACCTTCAGTGATACAGGAATACAAGCCTGCTTGAACACTATGAATATACTTGGTATAATCATAGACTCATATGGAATCATAGAATAGGCTGGTTGGAAGGGATCTTTAAAGGTCATCTAGGCCAACCCTCCTGCTTTAGACAGGGACATCTTCAACTAGATCAGGTTGCCTTGAGCTCTGTTCACCTGACCTTGAATATTTCCAGGGATGGATCATCTACTACCTCTCTGGGCAACCGGTCCTAGTGTTTCACCACCCTCATCATAAAAAATTTCTTTCTTATATCCAATCTAAATCAACTGTCCATCAGTGTAAAACCATCACCCCTTCTCCTGTCACGACAGGCCCTACTAAAAAGTTTGTCCCCACCCTTCTTGTAGGCCCCCATTAAGTACTGAAGGGCTGCTATGAGGGCTGTCCAGAGCCACCTCTTCTCCAGGCTGAACAAACCCAACTCTCAGCCTGTCCTAAAAGGGGAGGTGCTCCAGCCCTCTGATCATCTTGGTGACCTCCTCTGGACTCACTTCAACATCCCCATGTCCTTCCTGTGCTGGGACCCCAGAGCTGGATGCAGCTCTGCAGGTGGGGTCTCAGCAGAGTAGAGCAGAGGGGCAGAATCCCCTCCCAGGCCCTGCTGGTCACACAGCACCGTGTGAATACTGAGTGGTTCTGTATGAATTTTGAATCTATAAAGATGAGAAGTAAATAGGAGTAAGTTACTTAATTCTTCTGAATTTGGCTCTGGTGGAAGATACTGGATTACTTAGCATAACTCTGGTGCTTTCTTTCTTTTAAAATACACTGAAACATGTAGATACGGCTCAGAAATTGCAAGAAAACCTTCCCAGGCAGTTATTGCAGAGTCAATCACTGGCTGTAAATTTGAATCCTAGTTTAACTTTTGCTAACTGGTTCTTGTTATTGTTACCTATGAACAGATGGTGAAGGGCACACTTGACCACAGCTGTCAGTGGAGCACATAGAGACAGTAAGAGTTTATTAAATGTAAGATAAAATATGTTTAAATAAGGCCAAGCATTCTTTAATTAAGCGTGGGACTACTATAGATACTGGGGGGTGGGCACATAACCTTTCACTCACATTTTGGGAAAAATGTTTTTGTGGAAGTTTCTATACATTGAATTGCTAACACTGTAGCTTAATTAATGTAGTTACTCTGCATTAATTACAATACTATATTACCTGAACACATTTAATTTTTTAGTTCTTCTTTTTAAGTTCTGTACTCACTCAAAATGTAGCATCCAGAAATGGTTTTAGAACTGTAATAGAAAATTATATTTTTAATTGTTTGTTACTGAAAATTTTAAATTACAGGTAAATATTGTTTAATGCTATATTTCATATATTAAAATAACTGTAATTTTTTAGGTCTCCACTGAAGTTTATGTTACCTGATTTTTTTGCTCTTAATGTCAAGAAGCTTAAGGGCCCTGGTTGAATTTTTGTGCCTTAAAATAAGCTCTTTAATGAAAGAAAAAACAAGTTAAATTATTTGGGAGTTTCTGAAAGGATGTATTTAGGTTCAATGTCAAATAGTAAATTATTGTTGTGTCTTCATGTAGCCAAGGTTCTTTCTCATTATGTCTTCCCACTCATGTTACCCTTTATAAGGAGTAAATTTCCTTTACTCGGTTTTTTAGGTCAGGGATTTACTTAGCTAAGAAAATGTATGGGTGAGTTCAGAGGCTTATTCCACACCATCTCTATGTAGTGAAAGTCTAGAAAAAGAAGGATGAATTTTTTTTAACACAGTGAGATTCAGAGTATCTAAATAATCCTGGTGACCTCAATTAGAAATCAAAGGTGGTTTTTTTGTGGGATAGCAATGCCTGTGGTGTTTTTTGAGGCACCAAGCCATAACACTTGCAGCACTTGCTCAGGTATGCAGAGAGCACAGCAAGTGCCATGCCAGCTTATGCTGCAAAATTTGACCCTTAAAGTTGATTGTTGTAAAACCCTGCTTAGGTAGAGCCAATTCTGTACTCTGTAAACTTATGAATAATCCAAATAAACACCACTGAAGTTAGGGAAAACTTGTAGGGGCAGAAGTTCTTGCTGGTCAGCCAGAAAGGAGCATTCAGATTAAAATTGATAATAATTAATTTAGAGTTATGAGCTCACTCTCTATTAAGATGACAAAAAGCCTTAAAATAAAGAATGCAGAATCCTAATGAGCTGTAGAAGGTAATTAACATTTCCTTTTGAAATCTCTTGTAGTGAAGGAAGACCTTCTCCCAGAGTGGAACTGCTGCATAACATAGACCCCATGTTTGTGGATGACTTCCCATGTGAGTATGCTCAAGATTTAATAAACATACAGTTTGTCTCCTGAACATTTCCTGTCTTCTGTAAGTGAAGTATTTTCTTCCAGGTGAAGCAAAATACAGTAGGATGCCTTTTGCTTTTAAGTAAATAGCTTTAAAATACAGAAACGTCATCCCCTGGATAGTGTAAGTACTTCAACATGATCAACGTGGGCTTCCTATTTCAGAGAGCTCTGAAACACTGCTGACTAATGAATAAAGTACTTTGGGACATGGAAATGTGTGAGCAGCTGTGTGCCTGAGGTGTACATTGCCAACGGCCCTTTCCAAACCCTCTCTCCAGAGTTCCAAATGAACTGCTCACCCTCATGCATCTTGATACAGCCATATAATATGACCTTGGAAATGGAAATCTTGAGTTTGTGAGGAGCTGAGAAGTTCCAAGCCTTGTGATTGCTTTTGTTCCATGATCATGTGGGTTGGATCCTTAAAGGCACAATCACATGAATTGGAGCTGAAGTTTGCTAATTCTATAGCCCTTTTTGAGCGCCATCTGTTTTATGATTCAATATTGCTAGTTTGCTAAGGACTACAACTTTTAAGGCAGAGGTTTTTTCATACAGAACATTGGAACAGGTCCCTTCCAGTGTTTTTATAGCATTTCTGTATTTCATTATCTAAAGAAGTAAATCCAGGCAGAGAAAAAGTAGTGCAATGGAGACAGTGATCTGTTGCCTGCAAGACAAATACACATTGTGCTGCAATAACTGGATGGAAATGGGTAAGGTGGCCTTTTGCAATGCACATCTGGTTCTGTGGTGGTTTTCTGAGAAGGAGCAACATTGTGCCTATCTAGTGCTGGGCAGCACTGCTTGCAGATAATTCCTACATACTGACTGAATTAAGGTGTAGCTACTCCAATTTCCCTTCAGAAAATGCTCAGTAAGTCATAGCATTCCTGTAAAAGGTTGTGGCCTGGTGAGGTATTCTGAGGCATACTTCGGAGACCATCTTTTCCTTGTGGGAATGGCCTGTGATAGACCTCAGCAGAGGTGTTTGAGTAGGCAAATTCCTGGAGTAAGCAGAAGGGGGATGAGCAAAGGAGTTTTTCAGAAACCTGAGCTCTTTGGAAATACGGCCTCAAACCTCTTCCATAATGCCATGCTCTGATGATTTTTCACTGTTTGCTACATACATTCTGTCCTTAGTTTTTGTGTGCATTGCATGAAATATGAGCAGGAAGCGGAGCTGAGACTCAGAAACTGTAGTAGGTGGAACTCTTGTGCTGGATGAGATGCGGCTTTCAAGAATCATGAACAGAGGAAGTTATATGCATGCCTGTAAATTTACTGTGTTTTTATGTACCTTTTCAAAACTGCAGTAATTAAAACCAAAAACTGAACTCTTCTTACATAATGTTCTTGTGCACCATATAGGGTTTCCCCGTCTCTTCTCAGCAAAAGCCTGTTCTTCTGGCAAATTACTTTGTGCCTCCTAGTGAAATTATGCTTTGCCATATAAAGATTAAAATTTCTATTTAGCAGCCTGAGTTATTAAGAGTAATTGTATATATATGTAAGTCAACTGATTTCTACTTAGTGTCTGTTTTTCATGTATTGAAACTGAGTAATAAGTTTAGAATTAACATCTAGAAAAATTATGCTGGTGTATCTATTATGGATAGATTAGGGAGACACAAAACTTGGAATGTGCAAGTACTTTCAGATTTTCAGTAGTCATGGCTCTCTTCATGTTTTCTTGGTTTTTTTTTTAATAAAAAGCGTCTTAAACTGTCCATGCAATCTTCTTGTCACCAAGATGATAAATTGTGTGACTCTGGAGTCCTGCTCTTTCCTTGACAGTTCATCGTTTCCATGTCCTAACTGTTTTGACATCAGGATCATGTTTGCAGGTTTTGCTTGGTTCTTTCTAAGCTCCTGTGTAACCTTTTACCTTCTTTATGCACATTTTGCTGTTGTCCTAGTCTACTTTGAAAAATCACATCACCTAAATCATCTTGTGTCAGATGAGGTATTCCTATTAAACTAATGCTTTCTTTTTTGTAGAAATTTGAATTAGAAAGTGAAATAATAACTGGAAGATAAGATTAGCCAAATCTTTGAGTTTGCAGAGAACTGTAGAACAGCAAATGGGCAAATAAATCTCAAGATTCTGTTAAACATAACAAAAAAAGGACTTTTCAGGTTGTTGTAGGCAATCAAGCAAGAAGACAGTGCTCTTGTAGTTGGGCACATGTAGAGCATTAAGTTACTATTTTACTCACTCAGTGCAGGTTCAGTGTTCCTGAACTCTTGAGTGGTTTTGCCTGTTATGTATACATTCTTTCACCATAATATATTTTTATTTAATGGATNTAGTAGCATGAATGATGGGATGTCTCATGTAATTAACAGGGTTTTTTAACTGAAATAGGAAAACTGATCTTTGTTCTGTTCAGATTTCTTACACCAAAGTAAGCACTCCTTCAGGGAAGAATCTGTGCAAAAGACATTAATTAGTGACAAGTCAACTGTTACAGCCAAGTTTTCAACAGAATGTTAAGTTAGAGTAATAAGACATGGTGCCTTGATTACAGAGCTAATGACACCTCTGCTGCTGTGGTCAGTAGAACTGACCTTGGGCTGTGTGTTTACCACTTGTGGGATAACATCACATAACTTTTCAGCTTCTCAGAATGAGCACTGGTTTCTTATCTCTGGTCATCAACCGGGGTTACTCCAGCAGATCTGACAAATCTACTGATCACCATGTACTTACCTCTTTTCAGGACCTGATGTCCAGTGGCAAACACTGTAGCCCTGCAGTAGTCTTGTATCCAAGTACTGCACTTCTCCTATTGTTAATACTAAACAGCACAAGAGGGAAAACACTGTAAACTAGTTTGCCTGCAGTTCCATTTTACAAAAAAAGTGCTCAGGTCTTATTTCACTGACTACTTCAAGTAAATCATCTTCTCTCTCAGAAGAGAGATTTTCTTCATTCAAATATAAACCTTCTGTGTGGTCTGACACACACAGGCAGTGTTTTAAACTGTAATTCTTCATATTTCATTTTTAGTGCTAAGAAAAGTGTTCCTCTCCCTGGCCACAGACCTTGTCTACAGCGTCCTTCTGACCTGTGCCAACCCAGTGGAGTGGTTGGGGTTAAAAACAAGCTTTTCTCTCAACAAACTGATCTGGTTTGTGGTGCAGACGTACAGTTGTACTTGTGTAAGAGCAGACAGTGGAATGAAAACCTAGGGTGGGATCTCCAGAACTAGGATGAGAAGAGGGATGGGTTGTGGTCTTTAGGGATTGCAAGGCCAGTCTGGTGGTGAGCTGTTGCCAAGATGGCCAGCTTGTCCTCTCCCTTTCCTCCATCCTTCCTCCTTCACTTGTGTTAGATGTAGAAATCACACAGTGACAAGGTGATTCTTCTGCCGGATCAGCTTTCCGACTGTTTTGGGTAGCCAGGCAAAAGAGGAGGAAAGGTTTCTACTGCATCAGTGGGCTGAATCAACCTGCCCTGGAGCTGTGTGACTAGGAACAGGGGATCACTGTGTGGTTGGTGGCAGGTGGAGGGTCTGGCCACAGGACTCGCCAGCTAAGATCAGTTCTGACCACGTTGGGAGCCTTAGCCAGTGGCAGTAGTTCCATGGAGTTTAAGCCAGTAGGCTGCTGCTGCTACCACAAAGGATATCCTGCCTCCCACAGTGCCTCACCACTGCTCCCCTTTCTCATGGGTCACCAAAACTACTCACAGATCTGGGCTATGATCCAGGTCAGGATACTGGTTCAGGTTTTAATAAGCCTTTTTTTCCCCCTGCGGATGTATGGTGGATGGCCAAGCACTCATTTTGGAACAAAGAATGGGACTAGAAGGAGTTTTGGGGACAGGTGAGACTGATTCTCTTGGCTCTGAAATTAAACCCTGAGGTTTCTGCTTCATGATACATGATGAAGTGATCCAACAGGTTTCTGCTGGGAATGTGCTTTACTTTCTCCCTTCCCCATTCCCAGCCACATGCTCCTAGTGCTTATTTTGCATTCATTTTTACCCTCTTTGGATACCTGTATGAACCGATCCAACTTGCTAGCCTGGTTTCCTCTGTCATGTGGGTTGAATCTGCACATTGGAGGAGCTGATGGATGCCAATGGCAACCCAAGGCAGGGGCAAGGAGGCTGTGTGGTTGGAAGAGGGGAGGCAGAGGGAGAGGCAACCTTCCTAGTGCTGTCTGGCTGTTTCTGGAGCCAGAACCCTGCGGGGAAGGAGTGGGAAGCCACATCTTCTGGTTAACCTTGCTGTGCTAAACCAGTGTGGTGAGCTCTGCAGATGGAGCTGGACCCACGTGCCTCAGAGGTGATTGCTCTTCTCCCTCCTTGCTAAAAGCCACTGCTTTTGTCTTTGTGGTTGTTTCTTCATCACACTGTTGATTGTTTTCAGAAGTGATGAATGTATGTCTCAATTGCTTGGTCTCAATGTAGATTTGTAGTTTATTAGAGAGTTTACAGTTATGTGAATTTGCTATGAAAAATATACTGTCTTTCAGATTTGGGTCTGAAACATCCACATTTTCTGCTAGGATTAAGGATTCGGTAGTAAAATAAGAAAATTAAAAACAGAAAGCTGAAATTATGTTGAGAGTATAATTTTCTCTGTACTGTATAGGTTAAGAAAGCACAAATGAAATGCATAAAGTAACTTAAAAATTGCTATGTTCAAAATCTGGTGTACATACATTTGAAGAGAAAAGAAACAAAATTGTTTTGCCCCATTTTCGTTACTGTGTCTTTAAAAATAAAAAAATAGCCAGGTTGTTGATGGTTTGGCAGCTGTGCAGATGACATCAGCTCTTCCATTGTGAAAGATCTGCTGTCTTTTAAACAGCCTTATGGCATTTCATCAAGTTTTGGTGATTCAGCTAAATTAAAACCCAACTGGTTTTAAGTCTCAATTCCCCTAACTGCTAAACCAAACTTACTTCTGACCACAGTCATTTCTACATGGCCTGTCTTGAAGCAGCATTGAAACTTTATATCCCACAGAAGGCAATTTTATTTTGAGAGTCAGAACTAAATGACATGCTGAAAGGAAATGTACCCTTTAATTCAGAGTTGTTAATCAGAATCTGTCAGTACACACTGTATTAGTTTTAATCTGACTTGCTAAATTTATTAATGAATTTAGGGACTTCCACAAAATCTTGTAGACTACATGTGTAGCATCACTTTCTCTTCAAAAAGAACTTGAATTTCTTTAAATTAGAAAGAGGTATTCAAAATAAATATGTCTTGGGTGGGGCTGGCTTGGGCTGAAAAAAACTTTTACCTTCATTTAAAATTCCAAACTTAACCATAAACTAAAACTTCAAAGGCATAATAGCATTGTAGCTTACTAATTGTAGTCAATTTATTTGGAAGATATATCTATTCAGAGGCAGACGTCCAAGACAGAGAATTTGTAAAAACATTTTGTGATTTTTCTCCAAACTTTTATTTGCCTAGAGCAAAATTAATCAAATTTTACATTGCTCTCCTTGACATTTGAAAGAAGGCATTACCTCATATATTGCACTATTAATTGCCAAAATAAATGATTGCTTATAATGGGCTAGATCTGCTATATGCAAAATGAACATATGATATATTACAACAGAGAAACCTTTTCTGTTCTGGGACTGATGTGTCATTTGTGGACATTAAAATTGCATTATAATGGCTGTAGCATTATATATTATATCCATACATATACCAAAATTATTCATCTTGATTAAGGAATAGATACTCTAGGCTCCTCTAGGTCCCATTTATTACTTATTTTGCCTAGGTAAAAGATGATTCCTGAGACTTCATAGGACAGAAATTACTTCTTCCCCAGTTCTATTACTGATGATCTAGCTTGTTAAGAATTATTTAACAAAAAGGTAAAAAAAAGAAGAAAAAACTGGGAAAAAAATCTATCATAATGGAGTTATTCAGTAGCAGCAGAAGCCTTAATTAATGCAAAAGTTCATCAGAAGATGCATGGGTGGGCACTGAATGGGATAAATATACTCCAAGTCTGTGATAGGCTTAAACCCAGAATCTACTCTCGAGTCAAAACTGTGCATAAAATTGACCAGTATGGTCAGCTGACTGAGCTTACATAGCGACAGCTGGAATGGGAGAACGGTCAAGAACGGACCAAAGCACAGATACGTTCTTTGCTTCACCAAACTACCATTTTTCTGCAAAATTATACATATGCATGCTGGCCATCTGGACTCTGTCATCTTCCCATTTCAAGAAAATAATAAATTGCAATGACCCCCTGTAAGTTTGTAAGGGAGGAGTTGCCAACAAAGGACCCTGGATCCCTCAACCACTTCATGCAGTGCATGTCATGCTGACCTGGCAGCTTTGGGCAGAGCTCAGCTCCACTCCTTAATGGGAGGCTGCTGTTCCAGCTAGCTCTTCTGCCATTCACATCAGAGATAAGTGGTGTTTTTCTTTTGTCTGTCAGCTATATGAGTTTCTAGGGTGTAGCTCTTGCTGTCAGGAAGCCTGGGCTGTGGTTCTGCGTTGCCTTGGCTCTTAGCCCATCTGCATCTCAGTGTGAACCATCCATCCCTGCAGGACTTAATAGTAGGGGATTGCATGTTTGGTGAGCCTCATAAATACTAAACCCCGTGTTTCCTTTGGGATGTAGATAATCTCTTCTAGAATTCAGAAATGTTAGGTCAGTTGATTAAGTGTGTTATGCAAGTGTCATGATGGGAATCCAGAAATCCCTCTATACTGCTTTTTTATTCTCCATGGTATTCTATAATTATTTGAACATAACACTAGCATTTTATATTTTTATGCAGGTCTTGATGTAAATGGTAGATTACATTTTTCAAATGAAATATCTCTGAGCAATAAGCCTGAAAAGTTTTGATTGTGCACAGGTTGTTAGAGTTGCTCTTCAGTTCTCTTTACCTTCAACACTGCCTCCTTACAGTGATGTAGATGGGGTTTGGGTGTTTCATAAGACCATGACAACATGACATAGCTTCAATAATTCATAAGTTGCATTGCAATCAGTTAAAATTTGTTTCCTGGGAAAAGTAAGATTTTGATTTTTGTTTTTCTTATTTTCCCATTGGAAGTGAAAGTTTAACATTTCTTTTTGCTGTCTCTCTTTTTGTGATGTTTAACATTGTAGACTGTAATATTAAGTTTGCTCTTATTTAGAACAGCTTCAATTTTTTCATTCCGTAGTTGTGTAAGAATGTAGTAACTTGGATAAATACTTCACCCAGTTGATGTGCACAGGGATTTTTTGCTGCCCTCAGTGATTCTGGGTTTAACTCAATTGTTTTTGTGGTGTGGTATTTTTGAAAAGAAATAATATGTTGCAAAAAAAAGAAGATGAATGCTTCAAATGTCTGTTCTTCTTGAAATTAAGCAGAGTATGTATTTTGAAAGGTAAGAGACTGAATATGATATTCTAGTATAA
Source organism: Dicrurus megarhynchus (assembly GCA_013399195.1). Lineage (NCBI taxonomy): Eukaryota > Metazoa > Chordata > Aves > Passeriformes > Dicruridae > Dicrurus > Dicrurus megarhynchus. The sequence goes on along the minus strand of VXAD01008427.1, from coordinate 258,244 downwards.
ATCTTTCCTTTGGAATCAAACATTAATATGATAAAACTGACATTAGAAGGAATAATACTAGATCTGGATGTTCATAGCATTTAACTAAGTGAATTAAGATAGACGAGTTTCACTGTTTAAGTTTGTGTACAGCACAGCCCTACACCTCTTGAACATGATGGCACGAAGTTACAATGTCTCAGGGCTCATCTGCTTCTTAAGATCAGTATTCTGTTCATTCTCCCAAGGTTAAGGTCAAGGCTATTCCTCAAATGTTTTTATTTTAATAAAATAAGAGAAAGACTCAGAGTTTGGTAGAAAACTCATTATTGCCATAAAGCAGCAAAAGGTCACAAAATGTCTTTCCTCAGTGAAGTAGCAAAACCCCTTATTTCTTCGGTAATTCATTGTCACAGTAAAGGCTGGAAGAGCCCTTGACATTTCCAGAGTTTCCTTGTTGAGGTGAAAGAAATAATTGCTCTACACATCATGGTTCAAAAAAAGAGGAATCAGTACAAAGTACATTTATGCAAAGGCCTTGTAAGCTTGCAGAGCCATCTGCAATTCAAAGTGGCTGTAACAAGATTGTTCTTTCTTCTGGCTTATTTTTGTGAACTTTTGCATTAATTAAGGCTTCAGAGCTACGCATACTTGTGCAACTTCAGAAATGTACCTTAAAAATGGGATAAGCCAATATAAAAGTTCTATTTCTGTAACTGAAATAGAAAAGTCACTTTCTACTGTCTAGTACTGACTAATGAGCTATCTTTCAGAAAACACTGCAGAATATGTATTTTATTCACTTTAAATGTGAAGGAAAAATTGTTGGCTTCAGAAGAATGAGCAGAAAAGCAAAAATGAATTGACTTTATCCGAGTGAAGACGTAAAAGTGTAGATGGAGGAAGGTGCTTTGTGTGACTTCAAGCCTTTTCAAAAAATGTGTAAGACTTTCTCTCTGGTGAGGAGAATTGTCTGTCTTCTGTAGTACAGACCATCACCTAAAACAGGAATCCACGGCACTGCAGCAGGCCTAGAAATAGCCATGAAGGACTTGTTCAGCTCTCACATTGACAGTTTGTTTGTTACTGTGAAGAGGAAAAATGCTACGTAATTAAACAGTGCTATTCAGAGCAACCTTGTAATTTCGAACTTTGATTTCTGTGAGATTTTTTGTCTTTGGTGCTTCATAGGAAGGCAAAAGTCTAAGAAGCACTAAATAATGTTACGATTGAAGGTTTGTTAATGTACAACAAGCAATGTCTACACAAAAACAGTCCTTTCCCAAACAAGATACTCTTATATATACTTTTCCTTAAAACAGTCTAAATGACCTGCTGGGGCTTTGGTATTTAACTTTTTCCCTATATTTATGAAGATTCTAAAATATATGTATTTCCTGAAACATTCGGTAGGCTCTATATTTTTTATTTATTGTGGATGATGGTGACTGTGAATGTTAAGATAAATATCCGTAACGTTTTTTTCCTGCCTGTTTCTCTATCTCTTTCCATTTCTCCATCTCTCCCCAAGATTTTACTCATGTAAGTGTTAATTCTGAGACAATACAATGAAGTTGGTTCAAATCATATATCCCAAGAAAGAATAGTCTATACATTTATAACATTATGCATTATAATCAGGAAATTAAAAACAATTCCTGCATTTTTGTGAAAGATATTCTCGTTTCATTTCTGCAGTTCATTGACTGAGATTTGCTGAAGTTCAGCAGTTATCAATAAAGGCCTTAAGATAATTTGCCAACTACCAAACTGATCATGCTGAGACTGGCATTTTTAACCAGAGCTGATTATACTTCAGTTGACTGAGCTGTGTGCTAGAGGGGAGCTGAATTCAAGAGCTGAATCAGTTGCTGGAGGAATATAAATTGTATTCATGCCAGGAAAACAGTATGCTCTTTGCCAAAGCAATAGGGAGAAATTCTTAAAACTCCTGGAGTTTGCTTTTTCCTGTGCATTTCTTGATGAAAACTAAGTGACAGGATGCTGCATAGAATCAAGACTAGTAAAAGGTAATTCTTGTCATGAAGTTTCCATTGTATAAAATGCTAAAAATAAACTTGCAGTATAGCACCAACATATTTCTAGTATGTCGATGTGAAACACAGTGAAAAATTTTCTGTTTATGGTCAAGTGAGAATTTTGCTTGGGGAATCCTTTTCTACTTGTATTGAAGACTTTTTCTGCTTCTGTAGCTATAGGGGAGAGAAAGTTATAAATGGAGAGTTCTACATCTGTGGAGAACAGCCATGTGTTTCCATGCTGTTAACAAACAAATGTAGCATTTTAAAAGACCTTATGTTTATAAATAGAAGATATATAAGGTCCAAGTGTATCTCCTAACTGTAAAAAATATTAACTGTAACTTTTGTCCTTTAGCTTTTTTATTTCTCAATAAAATTTTCTTTGAAAATATGGTCTTATCTTGCAGGTGAGTAGTTGATTCATCTGAGTGGTTTAAGATTTTAGGGACTGTATAAATTATATTACTATGTTAGAGATAGTCCAGATTTTCAATGTATGTAAAAGACTTGCTTTAATATTCATCAGTGGAAATGAAAAATGTAGTATTTTCACTGCTCTCGATATTGTAAGCGCTGTGGTCTAGGGTATATAATAAAAACTTCAATCATGTTCAATATATTATTTCCTGAAATTTAGAAGGAAAAAAATTCTCATGTTCAAGTAAAGCATCATGTTGGTGCTTAATCAAAAATGTAAAGCAAAGAAATTCAAACAGAATGAAAATCCATTGTCATTTCTGACTCAGTCTTTAGATCCATACTACTTTTATTCTGTGTGCAGATGAAAAATGTGGACAATACCATTTTCCAGTTGTTGAAGTGGCCTCCTCTAGAAAGTGGCGTATTCTGAAAGCTGTTTCCCTGTTCTTATGTTGCCTCATTAAACTTTCCTGCAACCTTTTCTGTTTTCCCCAGATCCAGGTACTTAAAAACTGGGAAATACCAAAGGAAATCTGGATTTTTTTTATTTACCATTCTGGTTTTTATGGCGTAATGTAGAGACCTGGGATTGAATGTATTTGTAGACTGTCTGCAAGTCAAACTATAGGCCAGATCACTTGCAAATGAAAAACACGCTGTGCCTACAGATTATTTTGCATCTTGAATGCTAGAAGAACACATATATCATTGAAGTAAGATTTACAGGATAGTAGAAAATTAAGAATTTATTACAAAGGATGTACCCGCTAGCTTTCATTACTTTCTTATATAAATTGAAAATTTCATGTACAAATTTGGTTTTAGTGGAAATCAAAATTATCCAGACACATCCAGATATCCCATTGCTTATTTTCTATTTTGTCATTCAAAATATTTGTATGTATTACATGGTGTGAAATGTAAAGTAAAGACTTGCACAGAACTGGGGAGAAATCTCTCATGAAAGATGGGAGGTCACTGTTCAAAACTGTTTGTAACAAACAGAGTAACTCAGTTGGTTAGTGCTTTTGGTGTGGCCTGAGAATTTCCTCAGGGAGGAAACTATTGGACAGTTGGAAAAATGCTGTTGGAGGAAAGTTCAGAAGATGTGGTTGTGGGAGGCAGTGCCGACCACAAAGAAAAGTTACTGGGTGGCTTCCTGAGTTTTAGTGCAGTGAAGTTATGGTTCATTTCTTGACTTTGTGTTCCCCTTTGTGGCTCCATGCTCCTATAAAGGATCAAGTATTTGGGTACCTGTTACCTGAAGCCTGCCTTTATTCTGCTGTTTCAGTGCTGCAGGGAAATATGTTTTAAGTAAACACTTTCTAGATTTTCTAGAACTTCAGAGCATAGTGACATGGGTTTTGGAGCAGGGAAAATTACTGTAGAATTCATCTTTATCTGTTCATCCTTAAGGCTCAATTTTTGGTATAATTCATGGCATTCTGTGTTCTTATTTTCTTAAACTCTTTCTTCTGAGAATTGGTAAATCATGTATTGGCTCTTTTGTTTTGATTTTAGAATCACTTTTATTTGAGGAGTTGATTAAAGCTTATGTGTTTTTGCCAGAAGTGATCGCTGTAAATGCAAGTGGAGAAGCCTTTCATAGGATGGTTTCGTGGAAAACACATTGTGTCTACTGAACTGTATGGATAAAGGGGAATTTAGCTTCATTTATTTGATTAAGACAAGTTGGTAGGGTGTAAATTCCTTGTTTGTTACTGCTGATGCTTAACCAGTCTGAACCACAGCCCACTGGAATTAATGGAAAGGTTCCCATTTGTTTCAGGGTAGGTTTTTTCAAGCCCTAGCAGACTTCCTGCTGTTCCACAGTTGAGCATTAGTAAGGCACAGGAAACCTGCCAATCATACAGGATTTGTGTGTGTGCATGTGGTGAGATTTCTAAGAGGCTGAAGATTGCTGTCATGAGGGTAATTTTTATGTGGAATTTCATAATATTTAAGAAAGTTTGTGATTTTTTTTTTAACCTACACTTCTGCTATTGTAGCACAAAAATGGGGTGAGATGATTAGAAGGAGTTTGCATTGTCTATTGTTAGGAAAGTAATCACTTGTGATGTTTTTAACTGCTTGGGTTTTCTTTTTTCTCTCTACTGGCCAACATGTAAATAAAAATTTTAAATCTTGATAATAGCATCAAATAACTTAGCTAAGAACAGAAGCTTTTATTTTAATGGAAGCAGTAGGAGAATAATTCAATTAACATTTTTCTGACAATACCTACAAGATGGTGAATACAATAGGAATTTATTAGATGATTAAAATAGTGTGTTGATTTTAAAGATGGTAATGAAAATAATAGAAAATACTCTCTTTCTCTTTGGGTTTCATATGTAAGTGGTTTTTGGTTCACCAGTCCCAGACTTCTGTCTGGGGATCTCCTCTGTGGTTTTTATAGACTACTAATCAGATCATAAGAGGCAGGGAGGCATAGGCATTGCCTTACTATGAAAATAATACTCATTACTGCTTGTTGGTTGTAAGTCCTAGTGGAAATAGTGTCCACAGTTTAGTTCAACTATTAAGCAGAATTCTAGTCTGCAACATTAATGGAGTTGTTCACTTCTCTTTAATAAAAAACATTTTTACAAAATAAGGAAACTTTTTGAATGTCTGTACTAGTTTGAAAACAAACTAGCAGGAGATTCCAAGTCAGAACTACAGTTTAATAGGAAAATTAAAATAAAGGCGGAAAACACTGGCTAAAACTGACAGAGTCAGGATACAACCTTGTTGGTCAGGGGGGTGGTAGCAGTGCAACTAAATGGTGGCTGCAGTCCTCCTGAAGTGATAGATGTAGTTCTGTTGAAGCAGTGATCCTGTAGAAGGGTCTGGTCCTCCTCTGAAAGTCCAGTGGTGGTTATGTAGCTCTTGTCCTCTGGGAACCCAGTAGCTAAGGCCTTGCTGTGCCGTTCCAAACCCCAGATTATAGCCGGGCGGGAATGCTTGGCTCCTCCCCCTGGGTGGAGCATCTCACAATGGGATGATGTAATTTTATGAGTGATGCAGTGAGGCCTTGATAGCCCATTAAACAGAGATAGCCTGCAGAGGGAATTATCAGGGATGAGTTATGGAGAGGATAAAGAACACTGCCCCATTTATCTTAACAGCTTACATAGATGGTAATAGAATACATACCTTTTGGTTACATCTTACACTGTAACCTAAGACAATGTCTAAGAGTATAATCTCAGCAGAATTTGAACATCTAATTTATCCCCTTGAGTCTTATCATTGCCAGGTGACGCTACGTTTTGAAAACCTGTCTGCCAAGAGTGAGTCTTCAGTGAGTTGACAGCCGGTATGCACAAGACTGAATTATTTTAAATGCAATATCTTTTTTGAACATATGCATAAATGCCACTTTGTTCCCTAAAGCTGCCTCACAGCAAGCAGTAGTTTCTGCAGTTCAGTAGTTTCTTGCTGTCTGGCTGTGTAATGCAGCCTTGTAATGGCTGTGTCTCTTGCTCTGAGGGTGTGTCTGACAGAGCCCTGTGATGGGTGCCTCTTGTCACACCTGTTGCTCTGTGTGTGTTCCTTCAGCCTTCATCCTCCAGTTCCTTCAGTTAGCAGAGATAAGTCTGAAAACATGAGCACTTGCACCGATCCTCCCAAGAGTCTCTGCATACAAGCAGGACTTCGTTACATTGCTGTCTGAGTGACAACTGTGCTTATGTTGTGCTTACTGATAAAATTCAATCTCTTTTATCACCTTTATAACCTGCAGTTAAGGATGTCAGGGGACTGGCAGCTCAGAGACTTGTCCTAGTTGTTCTGATAGCTGAGATGCAATTAAAAGATTTTACAAAGTGATAGAATAACATGGATATTTTCTATGAAACATCTCTGGTGTGATTAAAAGAAAAAAGCCTCTCCATTTTGTTCAGAGAACATAGTCTAGTCCCATTGGAATATGGCCATTCCAACCCAAAGCAGACAATGAATTTCCTAAGTAAAGAATTGATGTCTCACTCAGTGTTTCAGCATATTTGAGTTTTTCTCACTGTGGCTACACAGTGTGCAGTATTGCAGCTGCGCTTTGTAGGTGATGTCTAGTTAGGTCAGGTGGAGTCTGTAGTCACACTGAAAAATACTGAAAACTACCTAGGTCGTGGGATTTCACTTAAGATACTTCCTGAGGTGTGTATAGTAAGTTCAAAGTACTCAAAGTATTTGGCCTGCATGTTTAAATTATATGTCCCCTGTCATTTAAGGTTTTGATGATATGATTGCATTTGACCAATGTCACACAGGATGGGAGGGAGTGAAAACAACCTGGTCCCTGGAGTTCCATAGAAAATGCAAATTTGATTAAGTAGAATGTACATCTAGCAAAGGAGTTTTATTCACAAGGGATTGCATACCACCTAAACTTGCAACTGTACTTCCTCAGTCTTGTTTTTGAGATGGGAAGACCAAAACTACAGTTTTCCAGTGGCATGGGGCTTTTTGCTTTGTTAACAAGTCCTTTTCTAATAATTCCTTCCCTCAGTTCTCTTTTTGTACAATGCTGACATAATTCTGAAAAAGCATCAGCTCAATCTCTCATGATTCCGGGGTTTCACTCTTGGTTACACAACAGCCATTATTTTATATGTTTATATGAATTTCAGATTATTTTTTCACACATGCATCAGTTTACCTGCATCTATGTTAAATGTCACTGACTATTTTAATGCCTGCTACTCAGCCTCATACAGGCCTTCTGTCATTCTTCCTAGCCAGTTTTAAATAACTTGTCATCATTCACAGACTCTGTTGCCTCACTGTTCATTCCCTTTTCCAGGTCATTTGGAATATGTTCAACGGTATAGTTACCAGCACAAATTCCTTTAGGAATCAAAACTGGTTTTGTTTCCTGATTTTTTTAGATGCTTCTCTATCCACATGAGGATCTTTCCCTCTTTTCCTATCATTGCTTAGTTTCTTGACCTACGTGGCCATGTGGTATGAGAAGTAAAGTTTTGTTCTATGTGGATCCTGTTATGTGTTATTAAAGTACTGGAGTGGAGTAGCCAAATAAGTTATAGGGGGTGTTGCATAGCCAGACAAAATTTATACTGAAGTAAAAGTCTTGAGAACTATGGAGAAAAATTTTGGTTAATTAGAAAATATCTAGGGAATCTCTTTGTGCAGTATACATTACAAACTGCAAGGTTTCAAACTGTTGAGATATCCAGTGTAATGCATCTACACACTTGTGTCACAAGAAATGCTGGTGCTATTCCTACTTGGGCTGAATGTGCTTTACACCTGCAAAGCAGTAGCCCCTGTTCACTATTTGTTTCAGATGCTTTTAATTTGGACTGCAAAGAGTGTGAGCCATCTAAAATCTTAATTCACCCAGGGTTTTGTGGCTTTTCTTAATACATACTTTTCAGTCTTTTCTGTCAAGCAGGTTGCAATTAAGCTTGGATCTTTTTGTGATTATATTTACCCTGTCATATGGCTGCTACATTATATTATCAGAAATAGAAGTTTAACTATAGAGAATGTGATATTTTTCATTTTTTCCTTTGGGAAATATACTGAAAAGGTAGATAACTTCTAACATCATTGTTTTGCAGGTAAAGAATGGTAGAAGCTTCGTTTGCTTCTGTTTTCCTTAAACGACACTGATTATATGCAGCTGCTTATAAAAGAATGTTTTTGTTACTGTGTAGGATATTGGAAAATTGTAGACATGGCCACTGTGATACTCACTTAGCTGTTCAGATTACTTTTTGGTCAGTGCTCTTGTCTTCCGAATAAATAATAAATTAACGTTCCTTTGTCTTTCTCCAATATTATTCCTCAGTATCCAACACTGCCTCCCCATACGCTTGTATTGTAGACCACAGTGTACAGAAATACAGCATGCTTCAAGCAACGTCATTTTGGATGCTTTAAGTTTTGTGGTCAGGACCTTGCTAAATGGCATGTTAGAGAGAACTGTCTACTCTTTGATCTCTCACCAGCCAAGAAAACTTGTTCTCAACATGGGTCATTTTCATCATCTTAATCATACACTGAAAGCAGAATATTTTATTTTTAGATGTACTGTCTATTTATGATGCCACACTTGAAATTTCTACCAATTCCTTGAGCTGGTCTCAGTGAATGAAAGAAGAAAAGCTAGAGGAATTAGAAGAGTCATTGATCTATGTTTATTAAATTTTAAAAATGCAATGAATAATTATATGGAATATGTATAGTTCTTCTTTTAAATCCCAGCTGAAGATTTACAGTTTGTTTAGTTTATCTTCCTTCTTACAGTTAGAAATTAGATAGCAAAGTTTAAATGAGTATACTCTTACAAAACGAGTAATTTAATAAAATGTTTCCACAAATTTGTCTTTTAGATTAATTTAAAGAGCAAGCCTTTCTTTAAAAAGCAGGTTCAGATAGTACCTTTTATTTTCTTTAACTTGTGAATGTGCTCTATGTGGGTGTGGACTATCCTTAGCCTTTTTTTATAAATAACGGTTACATGGTACTTGAACTATTTGCTTTGCAAAGTAAAAAGCAAAGGATTGAAGTGAATCATAGGAAATATTTGCAAAGAAGCTTACAGATCTGAATTTTCCAACCTTCATACCAAGGGTTGCAGTGGCTTTTTGCTGTTGTCTGTTCTATTTTTGATTTTGGTTGCATTAGGAAAACTTTTTTCTAGTATTTGGTCTTGATTGAATATTAAATATTGTACAGATTATCAGTGAAACTGTTGGAAACATCATAAGACTTAGACAGATAAACATAATCTCCATGCAGGAAGATGAGTAGAGAGCTTCTGATAGACATCTAAATCTGTAAAATGCAGTAAAACTGGATCAACAGTTATTTTCTTCTATTACCATGTAGAATTGCAGGCATCAAAGGATTGTGAAGTTGTTTTGGTTTGCAGCAATAGTAGAAGAATTTAAAAGGTTTGGAGTTGTACAGAAAATAAATGGATTTTCAGACTTTTTTGTGTTTTCCTGGTGGTCAGATAAATTAGTATTTTTTAATTTTAGGTAAGTTTCCGGTAAGTAACTAGGATTGTGTAAGCCAAGGAACAGATGATTGATTCTCAAGCATACATTGATCAGCAGGGTAGAAATGTGAAAAAGTTTTGCTTCCTGTTTTCCACCTCCAGAAATCATTGCCCGGTTGATGAACCTAATGAGTTAAGCAGAAGGCTGCTGTAAGTGTATGCAAAAATATGTAGGAAGACAGTTCTTCCTCTGGAAGAGCTACCCACCTAACATAAATGATGTTTTAAATCAGGAGTACACATGGGATACTGAATGAGGTCAGAGAGCTTTTTTGAAAGGCAAGGAGGAATAAAACAGGGCTAAGCACATTGCAGCAGTTTTTATGATCTTCTCTATGCTTAGTAAGTGAAGCAAAAGAACAGATTGCTGGGCAAAGTAAGCAGTTTTGGTTTATCATTTCTGTTTTATATTGAATCTTCCGTTATAACTACTTCTCAGAACACACTTCAGTATGGCAGAACCTGTCATCTTGTAACATTACTGTAAATTGTAAGGGTTTTTTTAAAGTTTAAAATTGTATGACTAAAGCAGGAAATAATGTAGGTGTCAGGTTCTGATTTCAATGTGAATTCATTATTTCAATTACTTTCCTCTTGATTTACATTCTGGTGTAAGTGAAAAAACCGTCCTAAGGAAATAACTGACCTGTCTGCACAAACTGATCTGTACATTAGAAGTCATTGCTAATACAAATTAATGTTGCCATTGCTTTATTCTACCCCTCCTTTAAAGAATAGCACTCAAAGTATACCAGAGGATATGCTAGAAATGACTCGTGGTGTTCATGGATTTTTGAAGTTGTAGTTCAACCTGAATCTGAATCATGTATACATAGAGAAGAGGGCAGCCAAGGTGGTGGAAGAATTTAGGTGCAAGGCTTGAGATGAGTGGCTGCGGTCACTTGGTTTGCTCAGCTTGGAGAAGGCTGAGGGGTGACCTCAGGGCAACCCACAACTTCCTCAAAGGGGAAAGCAGAGGGGCTGATCCCCTCTGTCTGTGACTGCTGACCGGGTGTGAGGAGATGGAATGAAACTGCATCAGGAGAAGTTCACATTGGGCATTACGAAAAGGCTCTTCACTGAAACAGGCTCCCCAGGGAGTGTCACCGCTCCAAGCCTGCCTGAGCTCAAGGAGCATCTGGACAACCCTTTTGGTCATATGGTTTAGTTTTGGGTAATCCTGTGAGGAGCAGAGAGTTGGAGTCTATGGTCCACATAGATATGCTATGGTGCTATGATTCTAGACTTGGCTTTTGTGGAAGTTCTGACCCTTTCAGTTCAGTGCATACAGTGATTAATATAATGAAAGTTGTATAAATCTACTTCGATACAGCACTTCCTTTTGTAAATTTTTTATTTGCCTCTCCTGAGCTGAAAGTAATTTGGTAACACGTCTTGTGTAAGACCACACCAAAAATGTGTCCAGTTCATTGTTCTGAGAGTAGCAGTTGTGTAGGACAGAGTATACGAGGGCAAGCACATAAATACACTTCTCTTGTGTGGCCCCCACAGCCTGCTCCTAATCTTTAGGTTGTGATTTTGGATATAAGAATTCTTGATGGATTTTTCTTCCACTTCTGGAATCCTTTTATTACTCAACCTGCATGAAATTTTGGTATCCACAGCATTCCATGTAAAGGAATTCCACACTTGAGTTTGGTTTGTAACAAGGAAGTACATGCTATTGTTTATTTTCAATACATGACATCTTAATTTATTCAATGCCCTTATTAGGAAAGACTTGTTGTTCGTTACTCAGTTTCCTGTGGCCACACAATTTCTTAGACCTCTGTCCTTTCTCTCGTCAGTTGTCCATTTCTGAGGATAAAGAGTCCTATTTACTTAGTCATTTTTCACATGGAAGTTGTTCATAGCTTTAATCTTCCTTGTCTCAGGTCTTTGTATCTTGTATGGCTTTTCTGTGTCTGTTTTGTAACATGGGAACCAAAACTGCACAGTACACTGTATGAGGCACAAGAAGGACCTTGGTGGTGGCATAGTGTCCCATTCATTGCCAATTTTAATATTGGGGTTGCTTTTCTGAACAGCCTCTGGACATTACCTGTCCATTACAACTTCACAAGCACTTCCCTAAATAGCAATAGCTAGTTCAGAGCACATTCTTTTGTGTATGTGGAGTGTTGGCTTTTCCCCTCCATGTTCATTACTTTTCCTTTTGTTGCACTTAAATTTGTGCACCAGCAAGACTTAATGCACTGAAAGATTGTTCACTTTTCCTGAAAAGTCCAGGATATTCTCTGGTCAACAGTCAGGATATTACTTATGTACTTATCCAGTAGTCAATTTTCCAACATCTTGCCTGAAAAGTATGCTATGGAATATTCAAATTATCAAAACGGCAATTATTTTTGCAAAGGCGGCCAACATTTTGACTGATGCTTTCTGAGCATCTTGCATAGATTTTTCAGAGTTAATGACATTGGCCTTCAGAAAAATCAGGTTTCTTGAAGGTGCAAATCAGCTATTGAAAATCATATAGAATTTTTCATCCTAATTTGAAATATGGATGTGTATAGAAACAATGTATAATAATAGAAGTAAAAGAACTAAGCTGAAGTTTCCATAAGGGGCAAAGGGCCAGATTTCTAAAGTGTTTAAATAATAAACTATTATTTTGTGGGTAGCGAGAGTTGGCCACCTCAGTTCCTTTAAAAATCTGATCCTGAAACCATTTTTCAGGCTGTCAAAGGATTTCTCGAACTATCCTATAAGCTCCAAAATCATTTACCAAGGGCAACATCTTCTGAGGGACCTAGCTTTTTCTATAGAGATACAAAAGCTATTTGAATACTGTTTGGTGACCTAGAACTCCAATCAAAACTCTAAAATCTTTCAACAATTTCATTTTAGCATTAAATATTTGAATATAAATATCTGAATAAAAGGTCAGTGCTTTCTTAACTAATACAAGTTTTGTCATTCCCAAGAGGCTACTTAAAAAAGAGATAGAGATAACTGCTGAGGCTCCAGAGCTGGGCTTCAGGAAACAGTGGCTTCTGTTTGACAGTAATAAAGTTCATTACATGTGGGATTTTCTTTCAAGGTAAAAACAAAGCTTTATTTCATTAGCCACTGATACACTGATCCAATGACAAAAAAAGTAAAATGTTTAGCCTCTACACAAGCAAAAGTATCACTTTTTTTGTATATAAGTCTGTAAGGAGAGTATGCAGACCTATGAAGGCAGGCTTGATTACAGGACATAATAAAAGGCATCTGTCCATTGATTGCTGAATTAGTCCACAGAGCTGTTGTTACTGTCAACCATAAAGGAAAAAGAAGAAATAAAAAACTCCCCCACAATATAGAACAAGTGCAGAAAAAACTGCTTAGATTCTGTAGAAGTGAACATTTTGTCTTGAAAAGGAAACAAAACCAATATGACCTCTTCAGTCTGTGAAATCAGAAAAGGGATCCCTGTAAAATTCATGTGGCAAGGGAGAAGACAGTCCAGGCATTTTGCATTTCACCTGCACCAGCAAAAGCTGAAGGCCAAGGTAGAAACTTACCATCTGGGCTGAAAAGAAGGAGGAAAATGGGTAAATGCAGGGGGAGGAATATCTGAGCTTAAGCTGCAAGTCATAGGATGGGAAGAAAAGAATTCATATAAAGCAAAATTTTTACTTATCTTAGTTCTGTATCTGGTGCTTATGTAACATAATAAACCAACAATCCTGTCAGTATCCTTGTAGAAAGCATTCGAACAAACATCCGTCTGTTTTCCATGACCAATGCATCTGATGAAAGGTGACCCGTACTGTCTGGAAAGCAGTGCACTTCTCTGAATAATAGACAGTACATTTTCTTGGCACAAAACAAGTGCTTGCAATGGGTGAATGAACATGACTGACAGAATTCTGTTTATAACAGCTCAACATGAGGGAATTTATCCATTTCTCTTCAAAAAATTTTGCTGAAAGATAATATTTCACCAAACAACTACAACTTCATGCTCTGGTAAAAGCATTTTTTTGTTTAGCAGTCTAGTTTTGTTACCTGGACCAAATCAGAGTTTTTAAAATCTGTTTTATCTTCTTGAATCTTATTTTAAGTCTCATACATGGCATTCTAAGGATATTATGCAAAGTAAAAATACAATCTTTCATACCATTTATTCACAGTATTTAAAATAGTTTATCTTGTGTAATGTTACGGCTTCACAAACCGTATGTAGCTCAGCAATCAGAAGCATATTCTTAGTGCTAAATTTTAAAATTAGAAATGTAGGCTCACATAATTTTATCTTTAGACCAAGCCTTGATATTGTAGTTTTGAGACATAAGGTTTAAAAAGCATTATTCTTTTTTTGACCTGCTGAATGTCTTTCATTGTGCTTAAGAAAGTAGATGGCAAAGAAGAGTAGTCAAGGAGGAGTAGCAAAACATATGACAGAATAACACATAACACAGTGATGTTGAAAGGTAAGTAGTATTAATCTTTAAATTATTTCATATTTTCTATGGACATCACATGGCTGTGTGAGGATTTCTCTTCCAGAAGAGATTCTGCTTGGTTTACTTATGAGGTTTCCCTTGTTTTTATAGGGGTTTGAGGTTTATTTTCTTTTTTAGGTCAGCTTCAGTGTTTCTTGATGTAAGATGAGCTGAGTCCTCCCCAGTCTGTGTATGCATACTCAAAAAAGTAGCCCCTTTTATATCCTTATTAATCTGGTAACATTATACAAGTCTGATGTAGATAGGGAACTTGGGTATGCAAAAATCTGTTTATTAAAGAAAATCAACTCAAAGTGTAAAGTCCAGTAAGAAAATAGAAACTTTGAAAGTCCTTCATAAAAACCAGATTGCGTCCCAGCATTTCCTTTCCCAACTTTTTGTTCTTTCCATTAGATGTGTATTTGCCTCACTGTGTTGTGTAGAATTTACTCTTTTTAGAAATATCTAGTTCTGCTTCCTATTGGCTCTTACATGATCATTGTACATCTCATGAATTCTCATCTGAAAATCTGTCACTGAGTCCTAAAGTGAGTCCCTAAAGTGGTTGAAAACCATCTCTTGAAAGAAGGTAGAAAATCAACATTAGTTTCTCTCCATCTTTTAATGTGTCTTCTAGTCTGATTAAAGTTGCCTTCTGGTAGTCATTGGTAAACTGTTATCAGCTGATACAGTTAATATAAAACCTCTAGATTTTAGGTCTTGAACTCCTGCTTTATTTATTAAAGCTGATCTGGAAGTTGATTTGGATGCTCCTGGGGTGTCTGTCTGACTCACTTCCTCCCTGTTGGTTTCAATAACAAACTGGTCTCCTAATCATCCCTGGTCAATGCATTTTAATTTTTTTTTTTCCTGAGCTCCCTCCTATAAGGAGCTTCAGGTTTCCTTTTGAGAGGGAATGTGAACAGAGTTGACATTTCAGTTTTCTATAGTATCTGAATACGAGGCCCCATCATACACAGCTCCTCCAAAGGCAGTATGAAGATGTGCCACAGAAGAAGGTTGCTGACCAGATGTGAATCTTCATGAACGCAGACAGCTCAGCCCAGAGCCCAGCTCAGCTCTCTGATGTGGATACTGGTCAGAACCCGGGACTTGTTCCCTGTAGTGACCTAAGAGAATTAACCGTAGTAGCATTGACTCAGGAGATCTTTCGATCCTATATTCCTGCCTGGCAAAAGATACAGGCACTTGTATGACCAAAGTTAGCAATTCCAATCTTGAGCATTCTTAATCCAGGTATATGAGATACATGTAATAATACCTGTGTACAAAATGAGTCCAGCTATCTGGACTCAGCTGCAACACTTTCCACTGGTAAGTTTTTAAAATGTAGTTCAAGCTCAGAGTTAAATACATCCATTGAATTATAGCACAGATCTTTGCACATATATACAACAAATTGTTTATGGAGTACAGAAGAACAAATGGATGATACTTCTTTGTTTTCCAGCAGAGTTCTAAAAATTACCTCACGAATATGCAATGTACCTAACTTAGTTTGCTGTTTGATTAAGGTCTTGGCATTGACAAGAGGACATCTTTACCGCAGAGCAATTCTTCTCCATGGGATGATACACTTTTCAATATATCCATACATGCAGCAATACGACATGGAAAATGGAAGTTACTAACTGGATATCCAGGTAACAAAACAACTCCTTTTTGTATGGTGTATCCTATCTCCTATCCACCACAAACTCAGTTTAATTTTGTTTCATGTATTTTAATTTCTTTTAGTAATTCTGCTAACTTCTTAGGTTTTTGACCACATGCAAGATCTAGAATGAGCACTTCTAAAATCCAAACTCTTCCATTTTCCAAATATTTTGTGTACAAATTAACTGTAGTGAAAAAATATAGAATATCTCATAGAATATCTCAAGTTGGAAGGGACCCATAAGGATCATAGAATCCAAGAAGAAGGTCCATTAAATTATTTGATATGAAGTAAAGTTACATGGAATTTTGAATCCCAAAATGGTGCAGCTTTTTTTGCATAAATAAGACTCCTATTTAGGTAGCCCTGGACTAGAGAGAGTCTAGTACAGGGCTAGAGTTAAGGTGTGTAGCAACACCTAGTGAATTCATCAGTTACAGCTAAACTCTGTGTCTCCACACTGCTGCTTGTATCTCAGAATTGACCCTTGGTCTGTTCCTGTTTCTGTAGGCTGCAGTCATTGGTTCCCTCCACCCTCTTTGTTCAGTGAGTCACACATTCAATCGTCTGATCCATCAACAAAGAGACTTTGGCTGTTTGATATTGTTCATGATCCTGAAGAGAAAAATGATGTGTCTGAAAAGTATCCTCATGTGGTGGAAAAACTACTCTCTCGGCTTCAGTATTACTACAAACGTTCAGTGCCCGTGTTCTACCCTGATGAGGATCCCAACTGTGATCCAGCAGCAACTGGGGCTTGGGGTCCTTGGGCATAGCGCACACAGCTTTGCATCCTGCAAAAAAACCTCTGTAGCAGACTCTGGTTTATGGACTCAGAGTCCTAGTCACGTGTTTTGTACTTTCTTTATAATGAACTATTGCTAATTGTGAGCTTATTCTTTGAATAATTCAGTATTTCTTATTCTTGATATGTTGGGAATCTTCAGTCTTTTCCCACTCTCCTGTTCCGAAAAATTATATGTCAAGGGTTAGTAAAATGACATTTTCTTTTTTAATATTCTTTGTCTGGAATATGCTTTTAGTTCAGAAGATAAACATTGCCTCCTTCCTTGAAAGAAATTGAAAGGAACTGAATTTCTTGAAAGGAATCCTGGCAGCAGGGACATCCAAAATCAATCAGTCATGTGAAATATACTGAATTCTGGTTTCATGGTTGTCCAGAAGACAAATTCTATTGAAGGCTATTACATATCTGTATTGGCATAATAATTTTTGCCTTTAACATGTACTTCCCTCCAGAAAAGGGGTGAGTAAAAAAAGAAAACCTCACAAATACAACAAAATCTCTATTTCTTTTTCACTCTTAATGTATCAGACCGAAGTAGAGAGTGATGATCAACTGGAGTGCAGGGTTGTCAGGTAGAGGGATCTTGGCAGGCTGAAGATATGGGTGAATAAAGATTTCATGAAGTTCAGCAATTGCACTTGGGGTGAATAGCTGCATTCAAGAGTACGTGCTGGGCCATGACCAGATGGAAGGCATTTTTGTGGGGAGGCATTCTTCTGGACAATTGTTAGGACAAGAGTTGCCATTTTCTGTCTAGGTGAAGAAGACCAACCACATGTTGTTCTGTATAAGCAAGAATTTAGCCAGCACTTAGGGGAAGTCTTAATTCCCCTCTACCAGCAGTAGAGCATAGCATCACATTCTGAGCTTCCCTGTACAGGAAAAATATTGACCAGTTGGAGCTAGTTCAGTGGAGAACTATGAATATGATCACGGGGAGGATAAAGAAATGGGTTAGTTTATGGTGGTGAGCAAAAGGGGAGTTTCTATCTTCAGCTACCTAATCTGAGAGTATAGAGAAGAGGAAGCCAGACTCTTCTCAGAGATGCACAGAGATGAAAAGCACACAGGGGACTTGTGGAGTTCCAATGCAATATAAAGAAAGGGGAAAAAATCACACCATGAGTTTAGTTAAATATGGGAAATGTGAGACTATGGCAACCCTAATCTTGGAGATGTTCTGTCTTTGGTTGGAGAAGATTCTGAACAATTCTATCCCTGAAGTTGGATCAAATTTGAAGTTTACTTGGTTTGGTAGAGGTGGTGAGGAACAACCAGTGACCTCCAAAGGCCCCTTTCTGCAGGAATTACTCAACAATTCTGTGATGAACAAAACCTTACTTTTATTACCTGCCTGGTAAGCACCCTTTCTTCTCCTATTTTGTTTCTTTATTACCGTAGTGGAGTCTGTTTTTATCCTTAAGTGGGCTCTGAGCCATGATGAAACCAAGCCAAACATTTCTCAGTTACTCATCAAATTGGTGCAAGATAACCTGCCAGCTCTCTATTAGTGTATCAAGCCCTGAGTTCTGGTGCTGCTTCTCAGTGTCCTTGGCTAAGTTCTCAGGATGCAGAGCTCAATCTGTCATCGTCTCCAGAAAGCAGGAATCTAATTGCCTTTTTTGTGGCTCTGGGACCAACTCATATAAATTGCACTAAAATTTTGCACAATTTCTCAGTTTTCTCTTGGGAGACTTGTGCTAATTGTTAGCAAACAGATAAACGAAAAGAAAGGCTTGACAAAATTTGTACATTTTGTTAAAAAAATAGATGAAGTCTGAAAAAAAGATGAAATAAGAAAACTGAAAATGCTTATGCTTTCTGATACAGCTGGTTCTCCACTACACTGTCTTAAATCTAATCTTAAATGCTTGTCTTTTCTACCTTTGATGCTTTTTCTAGAAGTGAAGCTAAAGATCTCCAGAAGCCTGTTCAGCTTGATATCTTTCTCCCAAAGAGCTTCTTGTTTCTCTCGCTCCTTTGTCACTTCTGCTCCTTTATGTCAGTATTTTTTTCTATTCTATTTCATTCAACTATCTTCAGCCTTGAAGCCAAGGAAAGAAGAAAAGTAGTTTCAGAGAAAGTAATTCTTGTATAATAGACAATATATATTCTGTGTGGTTCAATTGGATATATTCCTCCTATTTCAATTTCCTTCTCCATTCGTCCATCAGTGTCTGAAAGCAAATCCTTGCAGCAGGATATGACCAGGCAAGCTCTTCAGATTGTTCCTCACCTTCTGAATAATCACCCAGAGCCTCAAAGACTAGTTTTCTCTTCCACTAGGTTGCACAACCTTTCCATTGGGGCCCTTGGGCATAGTGCCCAGCCTTACAATACTTTCTAAGACGTTGGTATTCACACAATCATGCATTTCCACAGCTTATCTAGACACTGGGAGAATCATTTGATTCTTACCTGCCTCCAGGCAATTTGTATTTTCATTAGTAAAATACATCTGCTGTGACAGAAGCTCCTACTATGGTTAGCAACTTTCATGTGAACTAATATATTTAAAATACTAAATTAAAAACATTATATGTTCTGTAGAAGTAGTGTCCAAACTGGTACCTGATCATATCTCCTTCCATTAAATAAAACAGATTTAAGCTTTTCTTTCTGTCGTGTGGCTCTTCACTCAGTTCCTGCTAGCACACAGCTCATACAAAGACCTGATGTGTGTTGGGACCAGCACCGTGAGATCCAAGTGGGAGCAACACACAGGCAGCCCACAGGAAGGGCGCAGGTCATTATGAAGTCTCTACTTGTCTGCTGCAGCCGTAGTCCTTCCTACTGATTGTCAGCTCCTTCAGAATCCACTAACGTAGGGAAATCACGTAGACCAAACTTTCAAGCTGGAAGGTGTAAATATGACAGCTTGCCCCAAACGTCTCTGAAGCATATCTAACATCACCCAGTCTGCTGAGATTTTCGTGCTTCCTGGTGGGATACATGGGAGGCCTGCACTGTGAGGGAGGAGAAAGGATGAGCACTTTCATCAGCAGCTCTGGAGTATTTTGCTTATAACTTGTAAGTTACGTCTGAGACAACTTGTGAGTTAAAAACCTCATGAGCTAAGGAATGAATTAGTGAATTCCCATGTTAGTCTTATTTGTATGAAGGGGGTTGAGCCTTTGTTTGATGTGTGTGTTTCCTTTCCTAATGAGCTCATAAAATAATTTACAGACTATGTTGTCCTGTAAATTAGAGAGATCCAATCGGACCATGACAATCTTGGTTTCAGAGTACAGCATCATTTCACTTTTGAGATTTTGAAGATTCTTTCTGATAACTGAGGCTCACGCTCTGTTATTTGCTGACCACATCAAGGGAAAGAAAATGTAAGCAACAAAACCTTTTTATAAGCTATTGCATCACGTTGACGAAACCTGCGTTTTCCTTCAGTAGCTCCAGGAAAACCTTTATTGCAGTTCCCTTTTCTAACTGTTGCAGTCAGTTTATTTTATACTGACATAATGACTTACATTAGTTTATAACTTATCTGTTTAGTGCAACTGTAAGTTCCATATTCTAATTGTAGCATACAGTTAGTAACGTGGTCTGGAGTAGGGGATTCTGAAAGAGCAGGGTGTTAAATTACCTTTTGTGACCTTTAGATTACTATTTTTGTATGTGTCATAATGATACATGTTGTCCTTCAAATGTCTTTTGGAGAGAAATCATCCAAAGAGCAGAATTTCCATCAGTTCTCGTTCATTCAGAATGTGTTGGTTTAGTTTATTCGTGCAATCAAATGTGAATGGAAATGTTGACAGCCATTCCCCAGCATGTAAGGCAAGTAGATCCAAGGAATTTATGTTATTCTCTCTCTTTTTTGGTAGTGCACATTTATTTAGTGCCCTGTGTACACATGCAGACATGTAAGATTAGAAGGCTAACTGTTCTCAGTCAGTATCCCATGTAACATTTTAGTTTAGAGTAGGCATTACAAGACGTGGTTGCCGCGATAACAAGGGACTGGACTTGGAAGTGGGGGAAATTTCTGCCCTACATTCCTTTGTGTTCTTCAGCATTCAGCACTCATATTACACGAGGAAAGATGTTGTCTAACCCACAGAAGTGGAAACTTCTGTTAATGATATTTTTAACTGGCTTTTTTATGCTGATACCTAGTTTAATGGAAAAGAAAAAAACATCGGCCAAGTTGTAAAAGTTCAAGTAATTAATGATGTTGACTCCCATCAGTGTCAGCTCCTTGGCTAAAATTAGAAAATATTTTAAAATGTATAATTTTCATTTCAGAGGTAAGCAGAGCTTTTATGTGTTCTCTTTTCTCTGTCCTGCAATCTGCATTTTAATATCTTGCTGATGTTCTAGGTTATGTAATTCATTTACAAGGAAGAGACTGACATATCATTGTCTCACACAGGTATTCAATTCACTCTCTATTTCCTCTTGTTACATCTTAAAATCCAAAGATTCGTTATTTTCTCAGCTACAGTAGACATAATAATTTATTTTATTTTTTGTTTTCTAATTATTTTCCGTGGGTGGTCCTTCATAAAACATTTTAATTGAACTGGGTTAGGGAAAAAAAACATCTGGCTGACACGTTTAGATTGGCATCTGCAGTGAGTTGTAAGCTGTTCAGTTTTTTTGAATTGGGAAATAGAGAATTCTTTATGTGTTTTGTGGTTACTTGAGTAACATTCAAAAATGCAAGTATTTTGAACTCTAAATAAAACTTCATTTCATCCCTTTCCAATTTAAGATTCATTCTTAATCTAGCAAACATCCGAGCATTATGAATTCAAGTCTTAATCTTTATGCTTTCGAAATTATTTAAGCTTCAGAAAAGTAACCAAGTTTAGGAGGAAGGCTGACACCGGCTACTCATTTTGCATTGCTTACTTGTAAAAAAGATGTACACAGTCAAGGAGGGGATGATTTTATAAGCAAAACAGAAGATCTGGATCTTTTCTTGAGTCAAAGGCCCTATGTTCAGCTTGAAAATAATTTTTCCAACTTTCCTAATGTTGATAAATGGGTCTTGGACAAAGATCTGAGTTTAATCCTCTTTGGAATCTCTGAACAGAGTTTAAACACTTGTGGTCTGTGTGAATTTGAAGCTCCACTACCAGTCCCTGTTGGCCTCTGTGAATTTGCCTCTCATCTTACTTTCTGACAAAGTTGTTTAATAGGTAGTAAGACTACTAGCAGTATTCCCAAAGGTGTTCCATGCTTTAACAAACAGTAAATGAGCATGAAGTTACACAGGGAATCCTATTAAACCTGTGGCATTCTATTGTGGACTTACTGAAGGGTCCTGATGGAGGGGGAGATGGTGACAGAGCCACTGATAGGACTCCTATCCATGTGTGTGATGGAGTTTGGCACACTAGGACATGCAGTCCATATGTGTAGCCATGTTTGTCATCCTAGGGCCAGGGACACCCAAATGGCAGAGGCAACTGAATCACAAAACACGTAAGTCGAAGTCAAAATGAAAGATTACTTGACAAATAAAAAACATATAATGTCAAGCATTACCAGGGGATCCAGAATCTAGCCATAGGTTAAGGCTGTCCTGAATGTAGGAACACCAAACCATTTCCAAGACGTAGCAGTTATTAAGGGAGAATTTGTCTTCCTGCCTACCTGCTTCTTTGGCAGCCCACCACAGGCGCCACTCCAGTCGGACCTCGAGGCTGTGTCTCTCTCACAACATTGACCTTAGCTCTGGTGTGATGGAGGGGTCAGAGGACCATTTCTCCAGATCAGCCCTGCCCTTGGCAGTCCCTTTGGAGCCCCACCCTAAGTAGACCCATAGGTTTCATGTCTCTCTAACTATAAACAAGCTGAGGTTTGTAATGGGGAAGTAGCGCTTTCGCTAAGAGAAGAGGAAAAAATCCTGCCAATTCTAAGTTTGAGGAGGTTAAGCAATTTTTTTGCCAGCGGGTTTCCAGCTGAATGTTTTAACTCTTTCAGCTTACTGTCTTTGTCAGCTGCAGGCAGTGGGCTCAATCTTGTTTCAAGCTGGTTTATTATGTGGGAAGATCCTGGTTGAATATATGGTGTAAAGAATTCCCTGGGGTCCAAAGCTGCTGCTTCTGAATCCAGTGCTCTCCCATCTTCTTCCAGTGCCTTACAATTCATGTATGAGCTCATCTACATCGAGCAGAACTGCTGCAAGGAACAGTAAAAAGTTTTTTTGGCACAGAGCAGTCAGAATGAGTCAGCCATCCAACCATGGACAGGATCAGTGACAGCCCTTGTGATAATTGCATACCATGGTTAGCAGAGGCAGAGGATGATGCAGTACTTCTTGTTGTGTTAGTGTTCCCTCCTGAGAGTGTTGTTTTTGCGGGGTGGAGTGCAGAGATACTGGAAAGGTTGGCGATATATCTGCTGCCAAGTTTCAAAAAAGTGACTACCGGCTGCCATCATCAAAGCAGTTACCGGATGTTGATCCCCTAATCCTGGCTAAACTCAATAGCAATAAAGGCAGTTATATTTTGTCTGCAGGACTATAGTTAGAAAAAAAAGTATAGTCAGAACAGCTAGATTTGGATCTAAGGAATGCAGTGTTTATTTGGACGAATCTTCAAAAGCCACAACAAGGTACTGCACCAAAGCCACAGTTCTGGGCTGCCAGATTTTGGCATTCAGGACAGTGATAAAAATAAAAGATCCCTGTCTTTCTTTTCTGCTATGCATTCTTGCTATTTCTTCAAGCAAACAAGGAGTCAGAACACAGTGAATACACGTACAAACAAAGTAAGCTGTGTTTGGTATTCAGCAAAACTTATTGAGTAATTTGGGCGTAGAGCCCATGGTAATGAATGGAAAACTTTGATCAGGACATCTGTGGCCTGCCCAAATCATTTCGTGGGACCTGCAAATCTGCCAGAAACATCACTCGATGGCCCTATTAACCAGGGAAGTTGAAGTCTTTCTTAATTGTGTACATTCTCCAAGAACACTCATGAAGTAGGAGTCATTGATTTTTATTGGATAGGAAACTCAGAAATGGCTTATTCAAGGACATCTGAGCCCTTAAGTTTACCCTTCACATTTATCCTGCTTCACTGGAAAAAAGCTTTAATGAGTGTGTCTGGACGATGAAAAGATGAATGTTGAGGGCATTGAGTCAGAGGGTGGACTTAACTTCTAGCAAACATACTCTCAGTTCCAGCTTAACTGTACTTAACTCATAGTAACAAATAGTTTCGGGAGTTTTTTTATCTATAGATTATAGTCAGGGCAATTCTATGATTCCAAACTGTTTTCTTGATATTGCTCACCAGTGTGCAGTTTTCCAGGAAAATAGTCAATTCCTGGAGGATCATAATTTTTTGCCCTCTTCCCTTGTATATGTGGTAAGAGGAGCCTCTTTTATAAGTCTGTGAACATTGTAACTGCCAGCCCAAGAGCCATGAAAGCACTGCTGCCCTGTAGGTGGCCCCTATAGATGTACTGAATTTTCACTTTAATTTTTGTCCCTTTTGCTTTGTTTTCTAATATTCTGTTTTACAAGTCATACTTGATGGATAAAGCACTGTCTGAAATAATCCCAAAGTGGCTATTAGTCTGGTCTAGTCATACCCCACAGCCCCAGCAGTGACATGCTGTAGAAACAAAGTCATTCTCCTGCCTTTTCAATTCTGTTTTGACTTTATAATGAAGAGAGTATGGTCATGGTATATTAAACAACTGGATAAGAGTAACATATACATTACTATTACTGTGCTTCTAACTAAAGCTCCAAAACTAATATAGTGGAGAAGCCTGAGTAGGAATTTACTGACAGTTTTCTTTTGCCATAAATTCAGCATTAGAAAAAAAATCCGGAACAGCTGAAATGGCATTGCCTTTGGCTGAGTAAAAAATACACATATTTATAATATCAAAAGAGACTTATGAAAATACCCCAGCTGGATTTTGAAAAACGTAGGAGGGAATAGAGTAGAACAATTGCATTTCTGTTTGTATTTGCCACAGAAAGTAGCCCACTGTGAAGAAACATTTAGGAATGTGAATGATTGAGAGATTGTCTCTTAGAGGCAGCAGGTATAAGATGTCTGAAATTCCTTTGAGTTATAATTGCTTGTTAACAACAGGTTTTTTTGGTAATTATTTCTGCCCACAGTACACAAGAACTTAATGTACACTGCTTTATGTGGAGAAGTTTTTAGAATTCACCTTTTTCTGTATTTACTTTGTGATAAAGAAAAAGCCATGGTATATGGAAAAGAAATTTTAAAAGGAATTTTAAAAAATTATTACTCCAACACCATAAAATGGAGAGAATTTTCTTAAAAAGTAAGAGTTTCTATGCAAATGTTTATGCTATTTGTAGCATTAAATGCAATTGCAAGAATCCATCTTCCTGGCTATAAAAGTTGAGTGTTGTGTTAAGAGGCAAGTGTAATTATTAACCCACAAATATCATTGAGGATTTTTGTACTATGCAGTGAATGATGCATTTTATATTTAACTTGTGACTAAATATGTATTATATGTGTGGACCTAATCCAAACCCCAAATCCAAACAAAGCAAGCTCCTACATTGTCTAGGTTTGTTGTACTTCTAAATTTTATATTTTGGGTCTTTGGTTCTAAATACCAATATTAAATTACTTAGTATCTATTTTTTCAGAAGAAGTGAGAATGCTGAGACCCTGCTATCTCAACACTGTTTAACAACAATTCTTTTCAGAGCCTATAGCAGTGTAAGCATCATAAGCTGCAAGCAAAAGCTGACACAGTCAACCATCCATCAACTATCTGACAACAGTCACTATCCATCCTTTTACTTTATATTCTTTAATGACATTTGATCGATGACGTGTTCAAATAAAGGAATGGCCTCTTTTTAAATGCAAATGCTGATTTTATCTATAGTTTTTTTCCATTTTGCTTTTCATAAATGGACTGCTGATGCTTGAGAATACAAGAAAAGATTTAGGAACACTTGGTTTAATCCTAAATATTATCCAGGTAATAAATGACTATAATACTCTGATACAATCATCAAAATTCTAGATGTATCAGAGATCTGCCATTGCTTGGGTCCATAACTCTTAGCCCCAAATGCACACACAACTGCAGTGCCCTTGGAGCATTGTTTCCTTCCACTCCTGTCTTAGGAGCTGATAACTGCATAGATCTCCCTGTATTGTCAAAGCGAAAGTCAAGAATAATTCCACTCAAGGCCATAGCTTCAAGTGAATGCAGTGTTCATGAAAGATCTTTGCCCATGAGCTGCAGTCAGAAGATTCTGAATTAATTCATGATTAATTAACATCCATGTGTCTTAGTTGCCCATGTGAAAAGATGGAGAGAACAGGGTATTGTGAGAAATACAGATAGGGCTGTGCTTGGAAAAGCTTTGTTTGAGGCGTCGGTCACTCAGCCCAAGTGCAGTCATGGTTCCAGTTTGTTTTATGAACTGACCCAGTCAAGATGTAGAGCAGAATTAAATTTATCATATTTATCATATAAACCAAAATCGTCATTTTAGTTCAGGGAAAACTCTTCGATTATTTTTCAGATTAAGTTGTATTTGTAGTGGAATCATGGCTTATTTTGAACAGTAATCTGAAAATATGATAAAATGACAACTGTTACTCTATATCCCTGCTGGAAGAGGAGAAAGTTATTCTCTCAGCTAATAACTCTCTGTTTTTAAATCTATGCATATTTCAAACATTTGTTCTTGCTTAATGTTGTTTTAGTTTTCCTCACTGTGTGTTTATCTTTAAAATAAATGTTATCTAGATATGACTACAGAGAAAGTTAGCAAGCATGCATTTTATTCATCGAACTTCAGTCTCTAAACAGACCTGCAGAACAGACCTTAGGAACTATCATTAATAAAATTTACTGCATTGAAAATGTTACGATCTCCATTTTCTCATCCTTCTGCTCGAAAGCCTGGAAATGAAAGGTTTTTTAAGAAAGAATAAATTATAGCTATAAACCCTAGAAAGAAATATGTTTAAGATAGAATTTTCTTTTGGTAGATCCATAATAAAGCCCATAGAGACAGAGAGCTCAGTAAATCTGGTAGATTTCTGTATTTTTTAGATAGGTCCGTATTTAACTTTACATTACTGCTTAGAAATCAAGTTCCAAAAAGCTGTAACAGTGGCTACTGTTCTTTCCCTTAGGGTCTGAACAAGGAAATCCAATGTTTTCTGGTCAGCAGTAGGAATTCCACTTTGTAATCTGACACTCTTCATTCCTCCCCTCTCAAAGGCAGTAAACCAAAAAATTAAAGGCAGAACAGATTTTCAAATTGTGTAGCATTTGTAAATCCTCACACACATTTAATGATTTGTTGGCACGTACAAACTGAAAGCTTCAAGACCTGGCCTTTCTCTTGTCAGTTTCTGCTCTCATCACATTGTCTAATTATGCATGTTTCACTGAGAATTCATGATTTTGCATTTCTCTGATTTCAGCCCTATTGTTCCAAACTCATGGGGAATAAAAAGTCATAGAAGAGCCAAGACCTTTGTATTAGCAGGCTGATACAGCTTGACTGTAGCCAACGGAGCTATGCTAATTCATACCGATAAGTATGCAGTGATTAGAAAGATATTAGTCCTTTTTTTTCTATTTTTTAATGTCAGGTCTCTAGCAAGCATGTGGTGGTGGCCTGCTTCTGCATATGTATGCAGTGGTAACAATTGGATCTTTTCATTCTCAGAGCGAGTAACTCAACTCTAGTCAGTCTGTAATTTCTTTCTGACAGACTCGTTATTTCTCTGCTGCTGGTTAAGGGCAGCTGTACAATTTAAAAACACAATTTTTCTGTAAGCACAGTGTGTCTGTTCAAGCACACTTCTGTCCTAACAGCGCATAAGCCTGCTCATCCAATGACCATGGCTGCACCAGTTGTAGAATATGGTTGTAAGACACTTGATAGAGCAAACATTTTGACACGTAGCTTTACTTGCTGCTATCATCTCTGTTTATTTGTCTTTGTGTGATGGATAAGTATTTTTACAATAGAAATTGCAAATTCTCTGGACTCTGTACTAGGAAAATTATCTAGTTGATTTGGCTGCTTGTTCTCATTAAGGATTTGTTCAAGTTCATGCTGGTGTCAGCGCGCCCTCTGACTTCATTGGAAGACCTATTTGAAAAAAATCAGATTATTTGCAAGCATGATACAAACTGCAAACTCAGTTGGAACTGTGTAAACTTCAGTAAGACTTGTTTGTAGTAGGAACAAATGTAGTAAGGAGAGCAGTTAGGAAATTTCTGGTTGCTCTTCTCTGTGCTTTCAATATATGTGCTGCACTTTGTCTGCATGTATTGAACTTCCCTAGTCACTTCTGTGACTAATCTGTAAGAGATGCTTTTGAAGAGATACATATTTTTGGAGCATTTCTTAAAACTATGATATTTTCTGGACTTTCAGAAGAAATTCTGAGAAGTCCATTCCTGCAGCTGGTGCAAATTTCTGGGTAAATAATAGCAAGGTTTCAGTGAATTCTACACTGCGAGTTCGAGTACGTCCCTATAGCTGACACCTCTGGTATATGACTTTTAGCTTGGATCCATACCCAAACAGTAACAGACACTATTAATGTAATTTAGAAAAATAAAAGCCTGTACATTTCCGTATGTTTACTGTAAGGATGTTGCAACAGTAAATTCCAGCACAATGATTTTATGCTCCTAGGATATGATGTGGATGTTTTTCGTTGTCACTCTTAGTGAATTGTGTACATCTGAAGTTTATGCATTGCCTATAAAGCAGAGAGGGATTTAGAAGATAATGCATTTACTACATTTACTATACCCTGTTCTTCATAGATCCAACACCTCAGACCTCTGCACACCCTCTTGAAAATAGCTGCTGGGAGGAAGGAACACTAGCAACAGTGTTAAGGAAGTGCAGTCTCAGGCTCTGCACTCCCTTAATTAGAAGCCTGAGACTCATGGTTAATGGTGATTAATGTTCCGTTTTATTTTGCTAGTCTTTTCCTTGTGGGAAAAGATCACATAAAGCTGAAGTACTTTTAAATAAATATTGATATTAATGAATTTCTTTTTAAAAGACAAGTTATTTCAAAATCTGTTTCCAACAAATTAAGAATAAAACTCTTGTCAGAGAGTGTATCATTTAACTAAACCTGACAAACATAACCGCACCTAACTGTTGTAGCTGCCTCTTTTTCCCACACTGTTGTTTTATTTTTTTAAACTTCAAAGTCTCCAAATTCCTCCTGATTGATGCACTGATATTTTAACAATGTCTTTGTTGTGTACTGCAATCAGACAAGTGCTAATACCCTTGAGGAATCTGGCAGGACTGTGGGAATCTTCCAGCCATAATTGCATCTCTATCGTAAATGTGATGATATTGGCAACTTTGGATGAGTTGACAGAATGTGCTGTTGTTGAGGGTGATACCAAGTTTCTCCATTGACTTACAATTCTAAAGGTCATACATTTATGCATTCTTTGCTGTCTCTGGTATGGAGTTTTTTAGTGCAGTTCTGGAAGATGTTAGAGATATAAATGCCTGCTGTATTTAAACAAAGAAAGACTGTAATCAGGGAGAAAAACAACAGGAAATCCTAATTACATGGTCAACATAAAATTACTAGCATGGTGGATCATAATCAGTGACACTGAATTTTAATGTTATTGTTAGAATTAAGTTTATTAGTTTGAACATTATGGGGAAAATAAAGCAATACAAGGATGCTGAATATACTTCAACTGACTGTACAACCCTGTTACCCCAAGTCTTGGATTTATGTATTCAGTTACTTAGAAGTTATTCTAGTTGAACACTTTAATATGTTTGTTTTCCTTTAGCAGGTTCTAAATGCAGAATAATTCCACTGAAAACTAATTTTTGGGGCTAAGGATATTGCAGATGATTCATTACATGCCTAAATATGTAACTTCCTTGTATTTATTCAGTTTTTGGATCTGTGCCTCAAGCCGTGGTTATCACTTGTCCAAATTCCGGTGCAGACCATCCACTTCTCTGGTAATAAATATGGTTTCCCCAAATATAGGGAAAAGAACCACTTGATTTTTATTCATGTGAGTTACTCCACATTTCTTCTTTCTCTGTATTTACGTGAGAAAAAGTAAGATACCTGTGATTTAAATTATCTAATAGACTTGCAAAGTATTTATTCACTGGATTTTATTTTTTATGACCAGACTATGAAGAATAAAATAGTGTTTCCTCTTTAGCGGTTTTTTAAAGAGAGAGTGATTCACTTATTATGTTTAGAATAGCACTATGGAGGTTCAGGGCCACTATCATTCTTTAATTAATGTGACAGATGAGAGATAAAAAGGTGCTCCTTATTTGTTTTAACTGCATGTACTCTGGGCTTCCTGAAGACCACTCGGCCTACAATCACTGTAAGAAATATTATGATTTGGCTCTGAGTCAGATGTGTTGATTGAAATCAGATGGCCAAAACCACAAGAATCTTAACTTGTTAGAAATGGTGACTGTTCCAAAAAAGTGAATCCAGAAGACTGGCATACACACAGTAAGTAGAGGACACACATAAAAGCTCCTGATATACCCTTAACTTCGGGTTTTATTAATTTTGCTGCTGTTACATCACCAGGAAAACATGAGCACTTTGCCATACAAGGCTGAGGTTTTTTGTTTGCTGTTTTAAGGCCAGAATATGTATTCTGCATATTAACAGTGACTTCAATCCTAATTTTCAGTGTCAGAACTTGGTCAGAAAGTGCTTGGTGGAACCATTTCTTAATGACCTTGCACCTTTCCTTTCTTCATGCAGCACTAGAAATGACTGTGTACTGTGTCCTGGACATGCTGTGAATTCCCCAACAGAACATGATGCATCACTCCTCCGAAACAAAGAGATGTAATTCTTAGTTTACTAAATATACTTAATAATTTTCCTCATTAGTATTTTCTCCAAGTGCTCCAATTGTTGCAACTATTCATAACCAAATGGGACTCCCAGGGAAGATCACCAACTGAATTAATTTTCATGTTAAGATATGACTTGTGCTTACTTGTCATTCACTGACTTTGCAAATGTACCCACCAATTTCTTGTGTAACCGCCCCTTGACTACCACATAAGAAAAGGCTAGGAAAAAAAAGTGAAGTAGTACAAGTTGAAATTTGTGATTTTGGTAAAACGTACTCACCTAGCAAAACCCCATCTTTTAAAGGTTTCTGTGGGATAGTTAGCCAGCCTTATTACTGCATGGTGGCATTATTATTTTGTGAGCTACTGTTGAGGTAATGTATAATTATTGAATTTGGCTATCATACCAAGTTCTAATAGGTAGGTAATAGCTAAGTAAGCTCTTACACACTGAAATAGCAATTTCTATTATTTTGGCTTTGGAAGTTGGAATTTTCTTTATTCACTACACCTCTTTATGGATATTTGGGTAGTGCAGGAAAAGCATGCACTAATAACTATGCAATACTATTAGTCAAAATGTGCCTTATTTTTCTCCGGAATCAGTTTCTTCCTTTCTCTTTCCTCTTCTCTTTAGTAGCCCTATAACTATCATCATTAACAGTGTTTACTTTTAATGAGTTGTGGTATTATAATTCTCAGTTCTTATTTATTTTTCGCTATTATTCACAATAATTGCAATGTCCTTGCAGTATCAGTATAATTTGCATCTCAATGCAAATAGTTTGTTTCCAAGCTATTGTTTTGATTCCATCTTATCTGTTCAAATAAGGAAAGCATGAATTCCTTAGACTGATCACTGTAGTGTTTCATTAATGTTATCTCCAGCTAATTATTTTCGTTTGTGTTTTAATATAGATCATTCATCACTTCTTAAACAGCTAATTTAATTCTTTCAGAGATGAAAAACATAAAAATGCGATTTAAAGTTTCCTACTTACACACAGCATAGTTAAAGATGAACTGTAACTTAGTGTGTGAGAGAATCTTTGACAAATAAAAGGCTGTCATTGTGCTTCTAAGTGTGTGATCCAAGGTATCTGTCTTTAACAAGGATAGATATTGCAGAAACAAGATTTATGCTGTAGTCAGAACTGACCATTAGCAGGGAGTAAGATTATTTGATTATTTTGTAGAGAGACAAGGTAATAGACTCATCAGAAGACAGAGTTATCACTGAACACACACAAACCAATGGCACAGAATAGAAATTTACATACTTTATAGGGAGATGGTGTAGTATTTGGAGTGTAGATAACTTTAAGGGCTGTGAAAAAGAAATATAATTTTCCGTAAGAAGCATCAACCCATTTAAAGACAAGGATTCAAATTCTGAGTTTTTATGATGGGACCAATAGAATCCTGAGTTAGAGATCCCAGCAAATCTCTCATGCTAACATATGCAGATATGCACTTAAAGGGTAAATGAATAGTAAGGTGAAAGGAAGTGTTACAAAAATGCCAGTCTTTAATTTAAGGGAAAGCTAAGACTAGTGAGAAATATGTATTTTAGCATAGGGCTGGATCCCTAAAGAAATTTAGCATCCTGTTGTCCAGAATCCTCAATCTCTAGACCAGCAAAAGCTCCTAAATAGGTCTCATCTATTTATATTGGGGCTGATTTTCACATTCTTGTAAAGTTGATATAGGGATACCATATCAAACAAAGTCATTGATTCAGATTGCAGTGAATAATTGGAGAAAGACAATTCTTCCTATGGGGAAATACCATAAATCCTAATTATCAGGCTCCTTCAGTGGGGTTTTTTTCTGTCATTAAATTTATTTTTAAAGTTTGTTTTAGCCAGCATTCTGGTCAACACAAGTCTTTACTGATAAAATCTTGTAAGCTCAATCACATGAAATTTTAAGCCAAAACACTAGATGAACTTTTTGTGTCTTAATACTACATACAAGCTATTATTAAGCTGAAATACAAAGTCGGAGTATTACTTTACAGAAATGCCATTTTATAATGAAAAGGCACAATATTTTCAAAGAAGCTTCGTGCAGCACTATGATCTTTCTGAAGACTCTTCAGTGTGTTATGTTAAAAGAAAGGGTTTATTGCATTTGTTTGGCATTACAGTCTTCTCCAAAAAAGAATGTAATTACTTTGTCATTAAGAGCTTCAGGTACTGGAGCAATTGTGAGTGTGCTGACACAAATTTGGTGTTTCTTAATAGATTCCTTTTTGAGCTCTGAACAGGTTCTGAGGTTATGTGTTTTATATATATGTTATATGTTTTCTGCTAAGTAGGGTACAATTAGCAAGTTTGCTGGTTTTAAGCCAGTAGTGGTTCACTCTTCACAGTTTATTCAGTGTATATTCTTTGAAAGCATCTAATATTAAGGCTCACTTAAGTTTAGTGTTGTATGCTGCAATGAACAATAAAATCTGATTTCAAAACTGTTGGAGTTTTTTAAGAATCGTGGTTAAACCTCTTTGTACATGTTACATTATTTTTTTCTGCTTAAATTCAGAACACATGGCCTTGTCCTGAGGAGGTTGACATCATAACATTCTGTAGTTTGCCCAGTTACAAGGAAATTGCTAAATTGTAATTGTTAGTTCATAATTGTGATTAGTGATTGACAAAAAAAGTCTACTGGTGTCGGTCAGTATGCACGCCATATAAAAAATACATGCTTCAACTTTTAAAAGTATTTTTCCAATTTACAAATCTTTTCTTTTATCAAGACCCAGGTTTCCTCAGGTTATGTAGACTGTATGTGATCCTCCACATTAAAACAGCATCCCCAAATTATTGTCAGCATGTACATGCATATATTTTGTTCTTTGGAAGAGATGTGCAGTTGTGTGCCTCCAGGCTGCTTAGGACATCTGAATCTCTTTAATCTGACACATGTCAGATTAGTGCTCTTGTGAGGCCATAAACATGAACATGATGTAGCCCCACAGGATGTGTTAATGCTGTCAGAGGCTTTTTTTCAGAGAGAGTATGTCTAACTTGTATCACTATAATTTAAAATTCATATTTGGCGGGTATTTCAGGTATTCTATAGCTAAAACTATCTCAAGGTTTTGGAGGTTTTTTTAAAATTATATATTATGTGCTAACTACCTTCTGGAAAAATTAAATACATTCTCCTAATGGCATGTTGCTGTACAATATGTCCTCCAAAGTTTAGGGGTTATTTTAATCTTGAGTGTATTGGAATAGCTTGTGGCAAGGTCCAAGCAGATGGAAAAAGAGTTACTTCTCAGGAAGCTTAAAATTAAACACAGAACAACTCTTTTTGTATTTTGTTTTTGGTTTTGTTTTTAGTTTATTTTCAGAGTTTTGGATAAACCAAAATATATAGTGCTGGCAAAAGTGCTAGACTGCATGCTGTCCAATTTGGCTTTAAAATCAATAAGCCTCAAAACAGAAAGTAAAGGCTTCTGAGGGAGAAACAACAATCAAGGTTGAAAGTGTGATTCAAGACAGTATGGTTTACCAGCAGGATTCCATCCTTTTACACCATCTGGAAATAGAAAGCTCATTTAACCTACTTTGGAGACGGATGTGATAATTTCATAATATCCATATTAGAAGTAGGAAGAGTTTCTACATTTGCAGTAAGAGCAAGAAAGGAAAACAGTGAAATGAGAGCTGCATGAGACAAGGCAGGGAAAGGATTCCCAAAATACCCTAAAATACTGTGTGACAGATGGCTGAGAAGATGATGAGGATAGACTACTAATTCAAACTCCTGGGCTGGAAGGCATAATTATAACTTCTGTAAGGACAGTTTTATCAGAGTGCTAGGTGTAGAAATGTGATAGTCTGCAGGATGAACAAAGCAAACAGGAATCCAACAAAAACCAAACCACGCCAAAACAAAGGGGAACCCAACAAAAAACAATCTGCATTGTTGTTTGTTCCTTCTTTTGCATCTTGGCAATGCCATGGTCAGTATGTACAATCCTGAGCATCCAGATAAGCATAAAATATGTTAGGAATCCACTTCCTATCCTTGAATGTGGGGAATGTGTGGAAATTAGCTCAAAACCAGCACAAACAGCCAGCGGGAGTAGTAGGTGTCTATAACTGCTCTGATTTGTGCTGCTCTGGTTCTCCACTGACATGCTGTGGTGCCTAGGAAACTTTAGTGTAATCATGGCTGAATTATTCCTGAGTCAGGATTGCTCAGGATGCCCATTTTAATTTTGAAAAATGTTTCAAGTAGTTATTATAGACCTAGGAATATGGAGTAACAAGACTGTTTCACTGAATTTCTTTGGATGGTTTGGGTGAATCTTCCCAATTCTTAAGCAATTTCTTCCAGTTTTAAATTACTTTGAAAAACTTGGCAATGTTACAATCTTTGAGATTTATCTCTAATGATGTTAACACTTATGAATAAAACATTAAACATTTTTGAGATAAATAATTCCTAGAAATAGCACTAGGCTATTTCCTTTTACAATTTGTAACACAGCCAGTAGAACTGTAGGATATTTTGGAAAAAGTCCTAGAAAATGCCTCATTTATGGATAAATAAGCGAGTAGTTGAAAAAGGTATCAGAATTGCTTTTTTTTCAACTGGATATATGAGTTGATAGAGTAATTTCAAATATTTTATGCATAGTAGTCTGCTCAGTCATTTGAATGCATTTGTTTTCTCTTAGCACTCCTGAGGACACAGGATTAGCACAGCTGGTTATTAATGTGGGAATTTCAATAGGTGAACATAATATTTAAAACCCAGCCTCTTTAATTATTTATACCTAATGGATGTCTTGGTTTGTGCAGTAGAAAGGATACTGTTAATTTAAATTCCCATTAATTACTGCATCAAAGTGCACTTCAAAATATTCTCTGTCCTAGAGAGCCAAATCATGCGAAAGGAGATAAAACAGCTGTTACTGCTGTTGTGTCAGGCAGCATTTATTTGGCTAGACAGCTTTTTTTTACATACTAGTTACAATAATATGTATTTCAAAGATACAGATTAGACACAGGGATAAATCTGGATCCCTTCAGTGAGCCTGAGTGTCTGCATTCAATTACAGCCTTCTTAAAATACAGTGGTAGATTCTTCTATTGTACCATACTGGCGGAGTCCCAAATTAGTTTAACAATTAGTGTCCCCAAAACACCAAGCTGGGTTCAGAGCTGGAATGTGAGACCTCAGAATACTCAGCCAGGGTCAACAGATATCTCTTGACACCCACCGCAGGCCTTTGTCTCTTCTCATGTTGCTTTCTTTTTAAAGGTCTCAGACTCTGAGACACTGTTTTAACTGACCTTATTTTTTCAATTTGTTTTTATTTTGATGAATGCCTGCTGCTGCCTTGCATTGGTCTGTATGTCTGGAAGAGTGTTTTCTTCATCGCTTTCCCACAGAAACTCAAGCAGCCCTGTCCTTTGTCCCTTTCACTTATTCTTCATATCTAAATAGATCATTAAACTAGCTTTCCTGAGTCACCCTCGACTTCTTTCTGCTGTAGAGATGAAAGTCTCAAGATATGTCTCTGGATATATTGAAATTAAGTGACCAATTCAAATTCAGTGTGATTTAAAACAGCTCCCAGTCTTTCCTTCCAAACCTTCTTCCCATTTCCTTTCTCTCTGCAGACGTCTCTGTGTTTTCTGCTACTCAGCACTGATCTTTCCCTAGGTCATCACATGCAGGTAAGTCTAGATACTGTACATTGATTTTGTACATAACAACTTCGAGATAGTAATTTTTCTTTATTCATGGCTACAGTTTCACATAAACTTTATTTTTGGCCTGAGCTATAAAATTCCTTTCCTCTGAAATCTATCAATTCAATGTAGTATTGCTGTTACCCTCTGTGGATGCTCTTACACCTTTTTTTATTATCTACCAACATGAAGTGCTAATTTTGAATGATCTTTTTAGCTTAATCACAGCCTCTTCTCATTTTCATTTGCTCCTAAAGTGGCCAGTATGAACAGATGGGTTTCCCCATTTTTCAAATGTTTTCTTCTTTTTTATTGTCCCTACTGTCACTAGCTATACAGTAGAGAGATCAAATTCTTTTCTGTAACACTAGAAACACTGGTTGACACTAGAGCAATGAACTACTGAAAAATTAAATGTCATAACTAAGTGCTTACAGAAACTGAAATTTCTGAAGCTGCAAACAAAACCAAGTGTTACTTGAGAAAGTCACATTCTCTTGAAGATTTATTTCAGCTGATGTTTCACATCTTACTTTTCTTTGGGGTAGAAGAACAAAAAACCCACAATGAAATAACACCCACCTCCCAAATAAATTTCCTCTCACTTTTCCAGAGCTAAGTCCTCCCTTTTATGTATTTCCCACCGTCTTCTGCCTCCTTAACTCCTCTTTTTCCATTTTTGTTGGAGTTCTTGGGACAAGTTCCAAATGTAGCATTTTCTTTAACATTATTTTACTCAAAAAGAATTCTTCCCTGTGTGTTTCTGTAGTCAGATCATTCATTTGAATAGAATATTAAAATTTATTCCATTACCCCACAGTGAGAAGATTTTGGAACAGCAGCCACTTAAAAAATAAAACCAAAATACCAAAAACAAAAAGCAAGAGAAAAGTAAAGGCAATGAGGGAACAAATGTAGTATGAATATGTCTGGAGATTAAAAAGTTTAGATTGATTTGCCATTTAGTTCAACTACTTCTAGTTGCAGTATGCACACATGATATTCACTTTGTTCATTTTTAGCTTTTTGTAGGCTCTATGTAGAAATTTTTGTATCTTCTCCAATTTTTTTAATAGTTTCCAGTGACTATTCACAGGCTAAGTGAGAACCTCATTTTGAGCCAAATAGTGTCTGTTCTTCTTTCCAACCTGTATATTATTTGCTAATTATTTGGATGTCCTAGTCTCTTTGGTTATACTTTCTGCTATCCTGTTTTGTCTGCCCTGTCTATATTCTATTCTTACAACCTTCAGAGAATGTTTTCTGGGCCACATCCAAGGCTGTATTTGTTCAGGTGAACTTCAGGAAATTTCAGGGTAAAATAATCCTTCATTCTAACAGTCCGTGGAGAATTTAAATCGATCAATCAAAATGAGGTCAGGTATTACTATCTGGGGTTATAAGTAAACCAATATTTAGGGAGGAAAACTGTCTAAACAAATTAATGCCTATGAAGTTAATACTTGGAAAGATCTATGAGCAAGAGGAAAAAACATTGTATCATCTTTTTCATCTCATATATTACTTAATCCAAAGTGTGCTTGTTTGACATCTCTGTTTCCTGTTTGGATAATGTGTATGTGCTAAGTTCTGGTGATGAGTTATTTGTTTGTGCAGTTGGGCTTAAGATAAGCAAAATAAAAATGTTTAGAGCTGCACATCAAAGCCAATATAGTAATTAGTTAGCATTAAAACCCCACTACTTCGATAGAAGGAAATACCAAGTTCCTCACACCAATTCCAAATAAAGAAGTATTCAAATTAAGAAAATTATATGGTATGCTTAGATTTGTCTGGGTCGCAATCCTTGGCCTTCAGACTGCATCAGGGGATTTCAGCATGCTATTTCCTACGTCCTTGTGAAAACTGCCTGCTCGTGGCTGTTTAAGTCGCAGACTTGTTCAGCCCCACAACCTGATGCACTGAGCTTGCCACACAAGTTTCTGCTTCTAGGGTAGTATGGTAAAAAGTATCTGTAACAGTATGTGCTTTGGACCAGACTATCTGTTACCCCAAATTAAAGTGTTCTAAGCCATGGTTGCCCTTTGCATGACATGCAATACTGTGAGTCTGTAACGAGTTTCTTAAAAACTTTATCATAGTGTTCCATGGTTTATCATTTGCTTATTATCAGATGTCATCATTCCCATTAGTAATTACTTTATCCAGTGGCTAAGCCTGCACATTACCACTAACTGATAGCAGCATTGTGTAATTGTTCCTACTGTGTATTTTTAAATAGCACACAATTTTTAAACAATTAATGGTGGAGGAGGAAAAGGCTGCTGCTGCCACTGGATCCACTACTGCAGCAACCATCACAACATCACTCTTTATATCCAATCTATTAATTGCTGTGAGACTTACATGTGATTTGGACACCTGTGGGTGTCTATGTTTAAAAGCTGACTTCATAAATGAAAATAGTAGGAATTCTTTAATAATTATTTTCTTTCACTCTAGGTAAACTTTATTAAATGATTTAGCATTTCACTTTATCTTTTTAAAAGTTAATAGATATATCTTTCTAAGAGTTAACAGTGAGAAAACTGATGTTTGCTACATGCATATTTGTAATGCAGACTTTATACAATTTTTCACATTATTGATGTAGTATCATGGTTCTGACTTTTTGGAACAGCATGGAGCATATATCTATTTCAGAAAAAAAACCATCCAAAAGTATCAGACCCATGTATTGTGGATATTAGCTCAAAGTGCACTCCAAAACTGGAATGCAAAAGGCCTCATAGCTTTTTGAAAACTAATGTGACTACTACGGTAATTTTGTGTTATCGAATAATGTTGTCAGTGTGCTGTTTGTGTGAAGTCTCTAGGGTTAAAATATTCTTTAAAGAGATGTTTATTTTTGGACAGACCTATTGAGTTGTCTCCTATTGTATGTTAAAGTAGCTGCTCTCAGAGGTCACAGAGAGTTCAGCTTTACAAAGACACCCTTATTTTGTAGAAAATGAATTTTCAGACTCTCTAATGGGAACATTCAAAAATGTCTCTAATAAAACTTTTTTTAGAATGTTTTGTTTGATGACTTGTCCAGAAAGAGGAAAAGTAATGTAAAGATACAAGTTTGGACAATAATCAGACATGAAAGCATATGCTCTGTTTTCAGTAAGTGTAGAGAGTTGCATATGTTTTTAATGTTTCTGCCATAGGAACATAATTCTTGGACTTTTGTATTTGTTTTTTCTTCCTCAGCCTATGTACTTGGGAAAACATGTACCGACTTTTGGTTTCTGAGCAGCAGACACAAATTTAAAAAGCACAGATCCAGCAACTGGGTCCAGTCAGATGGGCTGTGCTCTTGCACAGTTGAAGACTTTGGAGTCCCAAGCAGTCAGCAGGATCAGCCTGCACTGATTCCTCTGTCTCCTGACAGTAGAAGGATAATTCAGTCCAAAGCCATAGCTTCGAGTAAATGCAGTGTTTGTGAAAGATATCGTTCTGATAGCAGTGAAAAAAGAGCTCCTTACTTTTTCCCAGGAGAACAGCTTTAGCTGCACAAATCAGGTTTTGCACTGGTGTAGCACTTCATTTTTGTCTCTGAGATACCCAGAATGATTTATTTTATTGACCAACTTAGCAGCTGGTTTTATCTATTGCAACAGCCAGTTCCAATCTAGCAAGTAAAGCCGACACTGAGATGAGCTGTATGA
Source organism: Dicrurus megarhynchus (assembly GCA_013399195.1). Lineage (NCBI taxonomy): Eukaryota > Metazoa > Chordata > Aves > Passeriformes > Dicruridae > Dicrurus > Dicrurus megarhynchus. The sequence goes on along the minus strand of VXAD01008427.1, from coordinate 218,581 downwards.
AGTTAGACACCTGTCATCCGCTTAAAACGATCAGCATATTACACAAGGGTGCAACAGTGGGGGATAGCAGAGGCATGCAGAGACATGTCCAAGCCTAAACCTTAATTTTCCCTGCAGATGCTTTAAATGAGTGTCACTGCTTCTAAACATGTATGTGCTTGGCATTAGACATCTCAAGATACTTTAAAAATTGCAAAGTTCTGGATAAGCCTGGGTCATCAGAATGTTGCTTTGAAACTGGAGGAGTGTTAAATATGATTTTAAAGGGAGATCGGTGGGGAAATATTTGTTCTGAGGGGGAGAAGTTCGAAAACAGAAGCATTGTAGACTTTTTTTAGACATTTTGTTGCAATGTAAATAGTATTTCCGAAAGTCTACACCAAGAGGAATTTTTGGAGACAGGAGTTGCTGTTTACCATTCCTGCTTTCCATTCAGTGCATCCACTGTGGCTAGGTCCGGTGGGGCAGACTGTGATGCGAAGTACAATAGGCTATACCGGGCCTGACACTGCCAGTGGTGCAGCTCAGTCCGTTCTCAGCCTGTCTGTCGGACGGGGCAGATGGAGAACCCTTGGTTATTCGAACGCCAGGATTGCGGGGCAGCGGTTATTTGGGCTATTTCCAGAGCCTCTGTCCCCAGCTGTGACAGTGACGGGGGCACACCACCCCGCCCATGGCCGCGGTGCCTCCCGGCCCTGGCCCGGCTGCCGCCTGGCCCCTCTCCGGGCGCTCCCCGCGGCCGGCGGTGTGGAAGCGGGGGACGTCAGTGTGAGGGGGCCGGTCCTGGGCAGGGCAGGGCGCCCGCGTCCCGTCCCTCCCCGCCCCTCGCCGCGGCTCCCTCCCTCCGGCTGGGGGCGGCCGGGTCGGCCCTCGCCGGGATCCCATTCCTCCTCTATCGGTGCATGGTCTCGGCGGGAGCTGAGGAGGACGAGCCCGGCGGGGCGCGGGCCGGAGGCGGCGGCGAGAGCGGAGCGCCAGCGCGGAGGAGCCGCCTCTGCCCGGCAGAGGTGAGGCGGCAGCCCCGCTGAAGTTCTGCGGGATTGGGAGGACGGGAGGGAGGACGGGGACCGCTGGCTGCGCCTCCATTCATTGCCCGAGCGGCGGCCGGGCTGCTGCTCCCCCCGGGCCAGTGCTGTAGCCGCAGGGACAGGCCGGGGAACCGGCACGGCGCGGAGGTGGCGGCAGGGACGGGGCTGTGGCGCCGGCGAGAGCCGCCCGGCAACCGCCGGGGCAGCGNTCCCGCCTGGCCGTCCTGTCGAGCAGCCGCTCCCGCCGGGACGCGGCTCTCCCCGGGCAGCGGGCGGGGGTCCACGGCGTCCTGGCCGCGCTCCGCGCACACGTCCGGCACGGTAGGGCGGCGGGCCGGCCGCGCTCCCTCCGCGCCGTAAGGAGCGGGGCGGGGCCGGTGGGGGCACCGCCCGTCGGGGGGCCCTGATCGGCTTCGTGCGGGACGGGCAGCGCGGGTAGCGGGAGCCGGGCTGCCCCCGGTCGGGGCACCTGCAGCCTCTCCCCGGGGGGACGAGAAGGCGGGGGCTTCTCGACTCTCCGCGAGCTGCCTCGGGGAGCGAGGCTTCAAAACTCACCTGGGTGCCTTCACATCTCTGACGGGTTCTTCATACCCATCGTGTTTCTGGGACCAGTTTTTGAGGGAGTGATCTGTGTGTCTGTGAGAATATTTTGGGTTTTAGGACCCTTCAGGGAAGAGAAGGAGGTAGGTGATACAGGTTACCGGTTTTTTGGTAATTTAGGTGTCACTCCAAAGGCACTCAGTAACACACTGGAGTGCTTGGATCCCGTAATTCAGAAGTTGTGGGTGCGCTGGAGCAACATCAAGTAAACAGCATGCGCTGGCAGTGCTGTGTCCAGACAAGTGCACGCACTCCCAGTACCTGGTGGCAGAGCAGCAGCGTTGCACCATCATAGTAAGTTTACACCAAGCCAGAACTAAGCAGACAAGACGCTGCGAATGTGTACATCCTAATGAGAGATGTATTAGTAGGGACAAGTGAGCACAATTACAAAGCTCCAGCTGACCTAATCCAGAAGAAAATATTATATATGTTAATTACAGGGTTTGGCTTTCTTAAGGAAACATTCTTAGGCACCATTACAGATCCCTTAAAGAAGATGTCTGCTTGGTCTCAGTCCTGCAGTGGGTTCTGGCTGCTCAAGCTCATACCTGGAAGTGACCCTGTTGTTTTCATGAGTTTGCTTTGGTCACAGAAACCTTATCGTACTTATTGTAATTCATAGAGGCCTAAACTTATGCTGTGCACAAAGAGTCGCTAATTTGGAAATGTCAGTGACATTCCACTTTATTTTTCTGAATAAAACATACCAAAAAATATAATCCAAATTAATCCCTAGGACTTTCTTGAGTATTTTATCCATATTCATGCATTGTTAGGTCAGGGTGTAAACAGACTGCTAAGGCCGTTGTTAATGAGAGGGTTTTATCTCAGACACAGTTTCATGGGACCATTGCTCAGTTTTTCAATGCATATTCTAGTTGCAGCCTTTCCAGCTTTAATCACATTGCTGCTTTCTTCACAGGATTTCTCCCTCTGAGTCCTGGAGTGGGTTTAATCAGTGTGTAGGAAATTGCCCACTTTATCTTTTTTTTTAGTTAATCATCTGTTTTTATTAAGCATTCTGGGAAATGTACCCGCATGTCAGGCAAGTAGTAGTAGTGTGTCATTTTCTTTTATGACTGTAAATCTCTGGGAATGGATGCAGCATTGTTGTGTAAGAATGTTACAGTTAGTTTTGTTACTTATTTAATCAAAACATATTTCCTCCACATCTTGTAACACACTCTTGATTGTGCTGGGCTGCTAAGTTAGGATCAGAAGTCCTGCTGGCAAAGACTGAAAGGAAGCCAATAATTGCCATGAACCTTTTTCGTGTTCTAGCTTGTAGCTGTGAAAATTGCTTGTGGTGTTCTGTAATATCGTAGGACAATGACTTATTAACTGCTACATGTTATTGCATCAGGAGAACGTGACTGAGCTGCAGGTGACTGTATAGTTGGCAACGAGGCAAGAAACCCGGTATTTTATTTTGCATACGGCGTAGACATTGCTGTTTCAATAATAATTACATGAAAAGGAGGATTCATTATTTTGTTGAGTGGTTTGGAGAACAAAGTTATTATTCATCAAAATTCGTGTTTCCAGAAGATTCTACTTTGTTAGACATTTAGTACCCATTGGAGGGCTCCCCAGTAAAAGAGAAGTGGTGGTTGTGACAAGGGGATGTGTTGAACACAGGATGGCAGCTCCTAGCTAATGTAAGGTTTCTGGTTATCCGCTACGGGCAGAAAACCAGTTTGTAGGAATTTTACCCTCAGCATCTTAAACCCAACTTGTTACAAGACAAAAAGGAAAGAATCTTTCCACATAGGAATAGGCTCTGGTGAAGCTGCTGTTTTCCTCAGAGCTGGTTGTTGAAGCTTGAAGTGGGAGGGTGAGGATGGCTGCTCCGCTGTCCCTAATGGTCCTCACCTCCTATGTGCACGTGTGTGTTCATGCCCAGGCACAAGCACACACAGCTCCTCTTGTTGGCTGACCCACCCTGTGGGGAGGAGAGCAGTGCTCAGCTTCTGAACTGCTGATGGCGAGAAGAGAAGCTGTTTTATGTCATTCTGTCCCTGTGAATAAGGGCTTTCTGTGTCTTCCCTTGTGCTGCTTTCCTCTGTATTTTCTGTGCCTCACTTCCCTCACAAGAGTTCCCATTTCTCTGCTTTCTGCCTAGGGGATCAATCATTTGGGGGTGTCAGCATTTTGAACCCATTTGGGAACAAGGGTAGAGGTGGCAAGTGGTTGGAAGGTGTTACTGGCTCTGAGAGTCCTTTTTTGATGCAAAGACAATTGCTGATGTGATTGTAGTTGACAAGTCTGTTAAAATAATACCAAAGAGTTTTGCTTAGATTATTTCTCCCTTCTGGCTTTCCAGCTTTCTTGAAAATTGACAGGATTCTCCTAAAATCTGCCCTGGGAAAGTGGAACTAACAGGATATATTCTTCCAAAATCACTGTCCTACATAGAGATGAACGGGAATAAAGCTGAATGTAGGGCACTTGTAAAGCCAAGATTAAAAAAATAGTGTTGTTATCCCTTGCCTTTTAAAATTGTTCGGGAGATGTGGTCAGATACTGTGAAAGCTGTCTAAACAAGTTTTATTCTTTTACTGTCTTGTAAGTAAAATGATATTTTCATGTTATACTACTGACAGAAGGTGATGCATTTTGGAAAATAATGCAGACCTGAGGTCTTAATTTCTTTTTAATTTGCCTTTGTTTCTCCTTACAACTCTAGGAGGTGAGACATTAACTGTGGATAAGTATTTCAACATCAGTTAATCAGACAGTAATCAATTTTCCTAGAAGTATTTTCCTAAAAGATATTTTTGTGGAAGGTAATTCCAAAGAAAACTAAATGCACAGTGGAAAAGTAATTACATTATAAATTTGCTGCAATGGCAGACAGATGACTGCAAATGTACCCAATCTATGTGAGTGGATCCAGAATGTATCTGAAATTCTGAACTATGGCAATATATATAGCAGTTGGACAGTTACAGTATCCATGACTGACCATGAATAAATCACAGCAAAAGATACTTAGAGACTCTTGTGCTGTTCACATAATCAGTAAGTTCCAGTTTCTGATTCACTGATGTAATTTAAAAAATCAAACAAAAAAACCAAAAAAAGCATGGTCATTGCCAAACATTCATTTCACCAGTTTTTGTTATCTTCTGGTTCTCATAATCATACTGTCTTTTTCAGCTTGGAGCTCTATAGTAAAGTTAGATGTGTGCTCTTCAAAGAAGAATCCAGAATATTTAAGACATTGCTGCATGAGAAGAATGCTACAGCCATTTGTTCCCTAAAACATTTCTTATGTATTTTGGTTTAGATGTTGTTGGTTGGGGTTTCTTTAAGGGTTTTTCTAAAGCCCATGGTGAAAACACAGGAACTAAATGATAAACCATGAGAATGAAATACTATGAAAAGAGGAAAAAATGCCTTGGAGAAAGCATCATTTTGTGTTGCAGCCAGTGAGAGTACTATAATAAATGAACCCAGACACACAAGGAAGGCTTATTTTAGCTGATTTCCAAATTTTTCCATTTTCACCTTTAACAGCTTCTAGTGCTGAGAAACAATCAATGAAGCAATATTGCTGAAGCAGCTGTACAGTCTCCTTTGTCATTGGTGTCACTACTCTTATTTCAAATTTCTTTGTCTTAATACTGTCATCTTCAAGACTGTGAAGGTATTTTTGGATTGATGTGTTCTACGTGGTATCTAACATCTTACTGGTGAATATGTCTTGGATTTTAATTACACACACAGAAGTAGCTTTACAGTTCACTAAATGATCTTCATGCTTGCTGACGCCTGACACTGCATATGTTGTATGCCTTCTTGTACATAATTTCTGACAATTCACCAATAAGTATTTATGCTGTCATTCTGTTCCAGATTAATAGCGGTAAGTTTTGTAGATAAAATAATATACTATGCTCTAATAGTACAATTTGGTACTTACCTTAAAGTTTGACTGTAGGTTGTCATCCTTTTCATTTTGCAGGACTCCTTTTGATCCCAAGTAGGTTTTTCTGTTAAAGGTACTTTAGGAGAAAATCCTCTGACTTTAGTACTAATAGAAATGGTCAGTGTGGTAACTGTAGCAATTATAACCAGAGCCTGGTCTGAACTGAATGTTGCATTACATTATTAAAAGTGATACAGTTTTTAAATCAGCTTCATGTGAGCAGTATGACTCCTCAGGGTGGTTGAGACTTTGGGTAGCTGTGACAGAACTTTCTTGGTTCCGCTTTCAGGTATAATCCCTTAAACCTGTTTGGAAAGAATCACCTGTGATGTGGGAAGATAAATTCAGTCTCTGTATTTATTTGATCGTCTGTTGAGATTGCAGATAGGGTGCCAATTGGTGCCATCTGTGTTTATAGATTTTGCAATAGTATTCACTGGGAGATTATCTGAAAGCCAAATCAGTTTGCATAGGTCAGTGAATTGCAGCTTGCAAGGCTTGTGTCTGGGATCATTGTAAACAGGTTTTTCAGACTTTTCATTGAACTTTCATTTGTCAAAACCTGACCTCATCACTGAAGTGTGTGGTGGTGATAAAACACCAGTGTTATATGTTGGTAGATACATTCGCCTTTAATGGTTATGTACTGTTGTTTGTCTCTTAGCATGTGCGTATCGGTTCGATACATCATCTGCAGATAGTAAGTTTGTGGAGGGAAGGCTGTACCAAAAATACTTTCATAGAAAGGGGTGGATTTTTTTATTAAATGTTTAGTAAGTCATATATATGTATACAATGCTGTAAATATAGTTACTGTTCCTGCAGTTAAAGTACATTTAGAAGAGAAGATGCTGCAGATGAGAGTACATATATTCTGTCAGATATTAGGAGTTTACTGATGTTCTGGTTTCAGCTGAGTTAGAGTTATTTTCCTTCATAGTAGCTGGTATAGCACTATGTTTTGGGTTTAGTATGAGACTAATGTTGATGACATTTTTGTTGTTGCTAAGCTGTAGTCACACCAAGTCAAGGACTTTTCAGCTTCTCATGCTCTGATAGCAAGTAGACTGGGGTGAATGAGAAGTTGGAAGGAGATGCAGCCAGGATTGTGCTCAGGAATAAAGCTGGGGGAAGAAGAAGAATGGGATTGCAGTGATGGTGTTTGTCTTCCCAAGTCCCTCCTGTGATGGAGGACTGCTCTACTGGTGATGAATGAACTCTGGCCTGCCCATGTGAAGCATTGATTGAATTCCTAGTTTTGCTTTGCTTGTGTGCATGGCTTTTGCTTTACCTGTTAAAGAGTCTGTTAAAGTGTCTGTATTTAACCCATGAGATTTATAATTTTTACTCTTCTGATTCTCTCTCGCATCCGCATGAGGGAGAGTGAGTGACGGTCATGACAACTAAGGCAATATTTGTACAGAATATCTCAACAGAATTCTTCATGTGCAAAGAACGGCAGCATCTTTCTGCACAACTGTTTAGTACTGATGAATGATACATACCAAATTATGCTTGAAATATAAGTGTTGGAGAATATCTTGTGCAAATACTCTAGTTCTTGTAGCCTTCAATGAAACTTATTTCAGAAAATAAGGCAGTAGGTATACATGGTGATCATGAAAATTTTGGCAATTGTAACTCTATTTCATAATAGCCATCTGATAAAACCTGAATGTCATTCTGCACAGGCAGGTCTGAGTAATTTAAAGTTTACAAGAAAATTTTAAATGCAAGTTGTAGTTTAAATATGGCAATGTACTCTTTTATTTTGCATGTTGGAAATAGTAGCCTATATTTTAATTTTATATTCAGTCATATTTGTGGATATGCTTCTGTGCTCTTAGAAAATTATTTTAAGTTCAACATAAGTGGTGGGAGAAATTTGGCATAATAGCAAAAGTTTTGTGCATTCTTACATCTCTTCACTCTCTGCATTGATTTTTCTCAGGCTAGTTTTTCTCTGGTATGGTTTACCTTTGAGGAGTTAACAAAGGTCTCATTTTTCTCTGTTTTAGGGGCTTTTTAAGCTACTAACAGACATAGTACATAACAGCTGGCATGTAAGATACTCCACAGACTGCCCAGCTGATTGTGCTGCTGAGATGGCAGATCATTTAGCAGAGGTATCCAGTTTGCAGAAATGTGCATGAGGTTTGTGTTGCTCATACATGTTTATTCAATCATTAGTCATGATCATGACTGCATAAAATCAGTGCAATTACCTTCAACCAATCTGTACATCTAAGTGGCCCAGACCGCATTCCGTGACAGCCCTGACAGCTTGAATTAGAGCTTGCCTTTTATCGCAGCCGAATTTGGAGTACAGAAATATCCAGCCTTTCTTGAGCTTGGTTACATGTTAATGTGAAAGAGTAGAAGTCCAGTCTAAAAACAGAGCTGTAGGAATATTATACATTTTTGGTTCTTGACCAGCCCGTATCAACAGTTTACCTTATTTTTCTGTGGTTCATTGCATGCCTTGCACAGTAGATAAACAATCTTTAAGGGTGCAGTGGGACTGTCTCACATACTCATGTGCACTGTACTCAGCACAGTATGCCTCTGCTTCCCAATCAGATTTTAAAAATGTCTAGGCAAGGTCAGAGAATAGAAGTCCACATTTTCAGCAAAATGTCTCCAACTCTTGGCTGGTGGTCCCTCATTCTTTCCACAGGCTCCTTGGATTTGGACAAGGAAAGAGTCTCAATAAATACTTTATTTGTGAGCAGGTTGTAGCTTCTTTTTTTTCCGGGGCAATCAACCCTGTAACCCCTCTTTAACCCCAACCTTTAACCCCTCTTTTTTTGTTTTGTTGTTGTTAAATCACTGAGAAGAAGAGGTTCTGCCTTATGTCCCAAGAAGATCATACAAATATAGGACTAGAAGAGACCTTATGGCGTCATCTACCCCATTCTTCTGCCTCAGATGAGGATCATCCGTATCTGTCATCTGTCTAACGAACTCAGTGGTCTCCCTTACATCATCAGGACATGTGAAGATTTTCTTTGTATGTTATCCAATTCACACCTTTCCTGTAGTAATTTAATACCACAATTTCTCATCCTACATCTGTCTAGGACAAAGCAAGTAATTATTTTTTGTATGTTGTGTAACTATGGTAGCCTGCTATTCTTTGCCTCACAGGTGCTGGGTTTTGTACACCAGTTATTTTTGTTGCTTTTCTTTGGGTTACCTTTCATTACTTCACATCTATTTTGTTTGTCCAGTTAAGAATATGTTTGTCTTAAGGCTTTAATGACGTAGAGTAAAACAGAATGGGATCCTCTTCATAGTTACTGACACGATGAGGATCTTCTTTTCATCACCATGACTCTCTTTCAACGGTTAAATTGGTGAGGAGAAGAGACAATTGGAATGTGATGATACTTTTATAAAAACATGAACGGCATGGCAAGGGGCTTAGGGATAAGTTGTTCATTTTCTCTCCCAGTACAAGAACTAATGAGCATGAAAATTAAACTAGCAGGTGTTGGGTTTGGAATAGCAAAAAGAGGAGTTTTGTCATGCACATAGATTAAGCTGTGTAACTCCACAGGATGTTGTGGATACTGAAAATTTATACCAATTTGAAGTGAGACTGGACAAAATTAATGGAAAAAAGAGTCTGTAAGGGATTATTAAATACATAAGCATGACCTCTGGCTTTGAAAGTCCCTGAGCTGCAAATTATTGGAGACAAGCGTATTTGGGGAAAGTATGACTAAACGATTACACTATTCTTATGCTCTTCCCCAGATATCTCCTTTTGGCTGCTCTTGGAGACAGAGGTACTGGGTAGAAGATTTGACCTGGCATAATTTAAGATTTGTCCTTTTAAATTTTAAAAACTCAAGACACATTTTTCTATGAGTTAACAGCTCAGGGTAGCATCTGCAACCCTTGTACTTTTTAGACCAAAAGCCTCCAATCCATTTTCTATATAATTTAAGACAGCAGTACTTTCTTAATAAAACACAAAGATTACCATGAACATTTGTCTCCTGCCAGCTGGCGTCAGCTGCAAATTATGTTTCATTTCAGTCATGCTAAACTGCCGGATGAGATAATACATATTGTCTCATTTAGGCAATCTAAGCAGCTATGTCTGTAATCCTAACTTGGCTTTTCTGATTTATTTTCTCCTATGCATGTGTGAAATTGTATTCAATATGAAAGTTTTTCGGTTTTTTGCCCATCTCCCTTCTACTGTAGATACATTTTAACTGCTTAACATGCTACATGAGATTCCCTGCAGAGTCAAAGAAAAGACTGAAAGCCTTTAGGTCTGTGTTGGGGACAGAGCACTATAGAGGGAGGAGAATGCTGTGTTACTCTTTACCCTACAGACACTTATTTACTGGCTTGATTTAGATTGTTGATTTAATGGCACATTTTTAGGGCACTTTTCAGCTGATCAAAACCCATAACTACACAATGCAAATGTCTCATGTAAACATAACTTTTCATCCCCAGTTTTAACGTTAACCTTACACTAGTAGGTTTTCTGCTCTGTCAGATATTGTTCATTTCTCTGTGACTCTGACAATACCCAAACTTACATTGTTTGTAATTTATCAGCTGATGTGAAGTCGGCATGAATGCAGCATCCTGAACCTAGGCAGACTTGACAGAAATGTGCTTGTGTCTGCACTTGCTTGGGCATAAATTTGTGTTGCATGGTGATCATACAAAATAGTAATGCACCAAATGATAATCTGGCATTAATGAAGACACAGCCACGTGTTGCACGTGCCTTCTTTACTCTTCTGTCATGTATTAATATGTTTAACACATTTTGGTTGACTTTTCCAAAATATGGGAGTTAAATTAACAATGCTTTTCCCTCCAGACTCTATGTGTAGGCTTCCTCATGTTGTACCCCATAAACGTTTCCTCTATTCTTGTAATACCAAATAAACAATTTTATGTTCCTCTTCTCACTGGTTTGGGGCATGAGGGAAAGCAATTTTGCCAGGAGGTGTAAAGCCTGTGCAGTGATAGTGGCAGTGAGTGTGTTTTATACCAGGTATTAGGCTGTTTTGTGTTACTGGTGGTTGAGTTCCTAGATTTATCCTGTGCTGCTGCAGTGGAGTCTTGGTTGAAGAAGCAAGGATCATGCAGGTATTAGGAAGCTCCTTCCTCAGCCTCTGTAGTCTGTAACTACAGCTGCTGTTGGGTAAATTGATCATACTTAAAACTTCATACAGTTTGCTTCACATACCAGAGTGGGCTTTATTTTAAGTGTGTGGCTTTGGAGGTGGGGAAGGAAAGGCAACATTTCAGTTTGTGTAGGTGAGGCTGTTGAAGTTTTTTGTAAATAACTGTGAGTGCTGTTTTGTTATTGTTGGGATGTTTGTATATAGTAACTACTTTGATCTCTACACACCGAGTGAACATTAATTAATGTTACCACAGCAAAGTTGTTTTCTGACTGCCTTAAGAATAGACTGTAGGAAACTCTAGAAGGATTCTTTTGTTCAAGTATCATCACTTGATAACTGCAAATATTTGAACTTAGGATGTATTTGCATATAGCAAATAGAATTCTCTTCTCCGAAGGATTATTAAAGCTGTGCCAAATTCAATTAGTTATAGTCAACAGCATCACAGTTGGGTATTTTGGAATTGATAAAGAAAACTATTCTGTTTAGGCAGTAAAGTTTTCCAGCTCTTCTGTTGGACTAAAACACCTCTCCTGTATGGACAGAGGAAGATTCAGCTGTCTTTAACTGATTATACTTACAAGTGTGCCAGGTGACATGAAGCTACTCTTTAGATATCTGACTGTCTTTTAGCTGAGGGTTCTTTGCCAGAGATTCAGGTATCTGAGAGGCTCATACTTTATATGTGATCTGTGAAAACAGTTAACAAAAAAATAATAACCTTTTTAATGGTTTTTCTCCATTTAGCCTTTTGCTATTGAGTTACGCTGAAAAAAAAAAGAAAAAAGAAGAAAAATGGCATAGTATCTAGGTAGCTATCACAATTGATTCATTGTTCATTGACCTCAGATATTCATTGAATAATTTTTTTTTTCCAGTGAGGATGAAGAGTTTGGATTTGATTCAAACAAATCAAATTATTTGGAAAACAAATATCTCTCTTTACAATGTACCTTCCCTTACTGGAAGGACTGAACAAAGACAAAGACTGATCAATATCAGTGCTATCATTACTCTATTGTGTTCTTCTGTATCTGATAAAGTGAAATACTATTTAGAAGCGCTGGCTAATTAAAATCCAGTACATCAGACTTGTGTCTGTCTGGCCTGAGGCATCATTTATCAGCTGAAGAGAGCAGTATATGTGTAGCCATCTTTGCAAATGTGTAATATACTCCATGTTGTCTCCAAAGGTCTTCAGATGTTACAGCTCATATGAGGAAGATGGTGGTCTGATAATTGAGGAATGAGCAATTACAGTCCCAGTGTATGGTGAAGTGGTTTGCAGTCTGGAGGGAAACAAAATTATCTGCTACTTATTTTTTGTGGGCTGACTTGTACCATTATGTGTCTTTCCTCAGTCAAATTCTCAGAAATATTAGGTTTCTTTTTTAGAAAGCAGGGTTTTGTTTCTAAAGGTTGTTTCCTGTGGTTTTCTGCACAGCCTCAGAAGCTCAGAACATCACTGTGTATCTTCTTATTTAGAGAGGAAGCAGGTATGGTCAAACATTTGTTTTTTCTAAAGTAACTGTAATTTGTAAGAATAACAAAAAAACCATTACATTAAATAGGAACAAATAAGCACTGGCTTAATATATGGAGATGTCTAGAAGAGTTCTGTGTGTGGGGCACTGTAGCTATAAATAGAGGAGAAGGCAGAAGATCCAAGTGACAGTGCAAGGGTGGATATTGGGGCTCAATGGATGAACTCTAAAATCTGGGCTCCTCCTGGCAAAACCCGCAGATCTCTTGTCCCAGTGGCCCCTCTTTGTGAGCTTCCTTGCTCAGGACAGGGAGTATTCTGTTGTCTTTAGATAGCCACAGGCATCTTGATTTTGCTTGAGAGAAGCAAAGAGTATATCTCTTAATTTGTGTTTATCTCATTGCCTGATGATAGAAATAGTCTGTGTGCTGTCTTGCAGTGAAGCTGGTGTCCTGCTTAAAGAATAATAAATACATCCACCTACCTCTTCTGTCTGCTGCTCACAAATGGCAGCTTGATAAAGTCTCTTTGCTGTACACCACTGTTCTGGTTTTGCATATAACTCTAAATTATTTGATCTTGGATGAGTTATATGTCCTCGTAGCTCTGAATTTAACTAATTTGAATTGTTTCTGTTGTTTTAACATGTGCATGCTGTTAGTCCATTAATGGTTTAGTAATGTAGTAATAGTCTTTGTCTATGAACCAAGAGAGGAATGGAACTTGCTGCTCAGCATTGTCCTTAGTGAGTAGAGGCTAATTTTAAGCTTTGAATCTTAATTTTTCCATGCATACTTTATTTTAGTTGTTTTTATTTGTGTGTGTGTGTGTTTTCATTTGACTGAGATAAAGATTTAAAGTGGAAAACTACTATATATGGCTGTAGTCAGCATAAACCTGTCTATGCTGCAGAAGCTTGATTTTTTTTCCCCCGTTTTTTTTTCCTCCTTTTTTCTTTGAAGTTCAGATATCCTCACAGTGGAATAAATGATTGGTAGTAGTTGGTCCATCCCCCTGGATTATGGATCTGTTGAGAGCCAAGTTTTTGAATGGCTCCTATGTAATCTATCTAATCTTGAACATAGGGTACCTTTGTTTTTCAGAAAGGGCAGGTATACCTAACCTGTCAGCCAGTTGGAGGAGAAGCAGCTGCTGAATGAAAAATTTCATATTCCTTCTTCTGTCTTTTAACATGATCAGGAAGTAGTTGGTTTTCCTTTTCCTTTGCGTTGTAGGCTGGCACAGTATGATCCATAGCCACTTTTGTGATTGCTGACTGTGACTCAGAGAGCTTTGAAGGTCTGAGGGCTTTTGCACCTTGAAGTTTAAAAAGTAAGTGAAGCAGCCAACAGAAGATTTGGTCTAAAAATCGTTTTGTTTCTCCTGTTGAATTGGATTATTGGAGAGTTCAAGCCTGTGAAGAGGCCTGTAGCTGTTCCTGCATCCTCAAATGCTACTGGGATAGCTGGCATTGAATCTGGCAATGGTAAAGGTTCTTGAGGTACTGGTAACCATTTGGTGAATGCCTCTCTCTCATTTTCCAGCCATACGTAAGAGATCTGAGCATTGCCCTGGGTGGGTGAGTTGCTTCATCACCAATATGTGTCACTTTCTGGAGGGAGTGTGTGGTCTACAAGACCTCACAGATTTCCTGGACATGGCCCACACTGTAGTTGTGTCTGTTATTTATTATATCCTTTCAGAAACAGAAGATAAACTAGTTTCCCTAATGACGATGTTTTTTCATATGCTTAAATGAGTTTCTGCCTGTAGAGGGGAGATATTTTGGCTCCCTTTCACTTATTTTTCTGTGTACTAATGTTTTTGCGCCACTCAGCTGGAAGATTGACCACCTACGTGTTGGTTTGTTCCAGCACAAGATACATAGCTGTTTAAATCTGTGAATAGTTAAATTTTTAAACACGTGTACTGTCTGGAAAATAGTACAAAAGCAAATGGTTGTGTGTTGCAGTTTTTTATGATATTTAATATTTATAATAACGGGATTGTTTGTTACATTGGTAACTTTTGAGATGTATTTTGAGTCTCACAAGAAACCACAGTCTTAATATTACTTGATTGGACATGTGAAAAAAGTAGTGTTTGACCATAATTGGCATGCAGAACAACTAATATATGATTTTTTAGGACAGAAATCTATGAAGAAAATACCATGAGATATAGACATCATAGTATCATCCTTTCTTCAGCATTAAGCCTCCCAGATTAGGTAAGAGGAAGAAGTTTATTGAGTTTTAACTTGAAATACGTTATTTAATACTATGCAGCTATGCAGTTAAAACTAAAAAGAAAATGGGTCTGAGAAACCTAAAAACTGTTAAAGAACTAGGAAAATACATAAGATCTGAGTTGGAGGTAGTAATGAAAAAAGATGAGTTCCCATTATATGCAAAAATATTCTAGGGACCAAGAAAGGGCAGGAAAGAAAAAGTGATTCTTTCCTGTTTTATAAACACTTCTTTGTCCTGGAGTACATTTACATTTGTTTGAAATGCAGGCATTTCAAGGTACCTGTTATGAAAAGTTGTTGATGGACTCACAGGAATTAAGAAGAAAGTGTCAAAAGGATCAAAGGGTTGGTGGGATGATTTATGACGAAAACAAAGCTACTCTTAATGGCCTTTTTGAAGAGTGGTGAAATGAGGTCAAAGAAGCAAGGTGATAATGAAATGAAGAAAATGTGGGCTGTGCGTCAGTGTTACTTTTTGTGTTGAAATAATTTTCTCTGGAACTGTTTCCTATCAAATACCAAAAATTGCATTAGTCAGATACAATAAAATTAAATAGGATGCTTTGTTCAGAAAGCAATGCTGTAATGAGCAGTCTTGCATTAAACTAGACTGAGCAGACTGCTTGTTCCCTATCTCCAGTTTCTGAGAACCATTTGTGGGGTTTGTTTTGGTTTTAGATGAACTTTAGCTTCATTAGTGCTAAAGTTCACTAGTTCTTGAACTTGTGTTAGAAGTTGTAATGGAAGTATTTGCTGAATATTTATTTTAATATGCAGAATCTACTTAGATGTGTAGGTTTATGGTTAACCCTTTCATTCTCCATGTCTGGGAAACTTTCATGTGTGATGATGTCAAGAGATGGATCATGTAATCATTCCCTGGAAATTTTAAATGTAACCAATAGGCAATGAAGTACATCAAACAAAACAAACAAATATGGCTTCTGCTTTAAAAAATGGGGAAGTGTTAATGCGACATTTTTTGAACAAGAGGAATAGCTGAGCTATTTCCATTCCTTTTCCAAAACCTCATATCTATATCTCTTATGAATTAATGAGTACTGTTCACAATAGTTCTCAGATAACTCAGTGACCAACTGAGTTTGTAGTCATACAGTCTCCTGGTGTTTCCTTAAGAGGTGGGTTGGCATGCTGCCAGGAAGTGTGGTTTATTAAATTAATTATCCATGGTAAATGCAAATTTTGAAGTTATGAGGCACTCGCTTACTTCATAATTTTAGGAAGCTTTCTGTGATTCTGTCTGCTTTCATTTATAGTTTGTGCATTTACACTTGATACTTTAGAAAGATGAATATTGCCCAAAAAATGAACACAATTAAAAGTTCTAAAAGCAAAGTTAGCTCATTCCTTTTTACAGTTACTTTATTCATTGCATTGTTGAACTCTTAGCCTTTTTAATTGCGTGAATGGTTAGAGTGGGTTGACTTATAAAGAAGCAACCAAATCCTCAACTTAGCCATATTCTGGAATGGCTGCTACTGAGAAAAAGTGCTTCTAAGAAACCTCAGTATTCTGAAACATAACTGAGGGATATTGTTTTGCAATTAGGAAAACTTGTACGGTATCAGTTGGTCTTTCATTTATAGCTAGGGATTTTTTTAACATGAAAATTTAAAGCACATGCTGTGAACTAACAGTTTTATTTTAAAACAGACTCCGATAGTATCTTTGTTTTCCTCTTATAAACAGATGATGCAAAATTAGATTTGAAATTGGATTTTCCTTTGTTTTGATAGGAACAGAATAGCAGAAAACTGAGTGGTGTTGGTTTCTTGATAAAATTTCAAATATTGATTTTTGTATTGAAATTATGCCTGTTAAATGGAGCATCTGTCTTTTTTCAGCTGAAATGAAGACAATTGCTTCAAAAGAGTGCATGTTCACTTTAGTACCTTTAATTTTTTTTTTTTCCTACTCCTGTCAGTTCCTCAGAACCTGTATTTATTATTCTTTTAGTCGAGAAATAAAGCTTATGTTAAGCATTTGAGAAAGAAATGGGTGTAGATAATACTGAAAGGAAAGAGATATGTACTTAAGAGATCTGTTGCTGTTTGGGGGTTTTTTTTGTTGTTTTGTTGTGTTTGGGGTTTTTTTATGCTTTGTTTTGGGGCTTTTTTTGGAGTTGGTTTATTTTCTTCTTTTTGTGAGGGTTTGTATGGGGTTCTTTTTTTTTGTTTCAACTTTTTTGGGGATTTGGTTGGGGTTTTTTGGTTTGTTTTGGTTTTTTGGGGTGTTTGTTTGTTTGTTTGGGTTTTTTTAATGGTTGATCTGATTGATTGGTTGATTCTTTGGTAGAAGAAGAACGTTCTGAGTCTGCATGTCAGCAGCTTTGGAGAGCATGTCCAGTACAGGGAGGTTGTCTTGAGGTACTAAGTGAACAGGGCATATTTTTCAGTCACTTATAGAAGCCTAATTCTATTCATTTAACTAACTTATGTATTTAATATAGCATTGAAGACACAAATTCCAATTCTTACAACATGGTAAGCCTATATAACAGATACACCATGAACTGTCTGAGATACCCTTTCAGATGTTTTCAGGAGAACTGCAGTTGTTTTGGTGACAGGACACAGTTTTCATTTTGGGTTTTGAAAAGCAAAAAAGAACTGGAGTATGTTAAGTAACTATGAGCATTCTATCTACTTCTCGTTTTCTTCAGGGGGGATTACTGTTTAATGTTGTCTGGAGCTTCTTTTTTTAAGATCATAATGCAGTGTTGAGTTCCTGCTGATGAGAGTTTTGGGTTTTTTTAAAGTTATCTCAGAAGATGACTGACACTTAAAAGATGTAATCTTCCTTTCCTTTATAAAACTCTGCTTACTGACACTTTAGGAAAATACCAGCATCAATTATAACATGAACTGATGCTGAAAATTTTAATAACTAGGAATAGCTATAGACAGCCTGTAGCTACGTATTTATGCTTCAAGTTTATGTGAATCTTTTGATCTAAAATAAAAAAAAAATTACATTTCTGAAGTGTTGAAAGACAGATGACCCATTTGGCAGTGATGGTAAGGCAGTACCATAGATATCTGACTTAAGCTTAGAGGTATTATGAAGGGTAAAAGGGGGTGAATTGAAATGTGTGGTTTCCACCCATCAAAATTATACATGATATATATGCTTCAGGTCACATAGATGAGAAGAAATTAGTTCTGCATGTGCAGAAATGGAAATTGTAAGCTGGAAATTTAATTAAAAACCCCAATCCAGCATAGCTGATGTAGTCACAGTTAAAGCCCTTTTCCATCTGCTCCATGCCCATTTTAAATTGTCTTAAAATTCTGAAAGAGCATCCAATTTTTTGTAAATTATTTGAGAGCATAGATTTGCCAGAGGGCTTGTGGGTCCCAAAGTCTGGTCTTTAGCTGTTGAATGCAGCTATACAGTAGATTTTTAGTTTTAAGAGCTTTGCAGAGTATCTCTGCTCACCATGACACAACTCAGAATGCTTCCCAGTGCCACCTATTAAACTTCAGATGTCTGTTCATTTCTAGGATACACAGTATATATGTATTAAATCTGAAATTACAAAAATAGTAGTTTGGTTTTTACATTAATAATTTGTGGTTTAATTTATTAGTGGAGGATAATAATCAGTGCTCTCAGAACTTAGTCCCTTTCTATTTCACCTCACAGCTGACTTCAATCTTTGGATACTGAGGAGTCAGCTACAAATCTTTGGGAGAATTCAAGACTATGCCCCTTGAGTTTGATTGTCCTGACCATTGTGCTTGGGGCTATTGAGTTTTTTCTATAAAGAAGCAAATTGAACTGCACATGACAGTTTGTGCATTAATACAAATGGTGTAACTGTAAATGAGAGAGCAAAACCAACAAGAAATTTATAATTAGTGTTGTTTGGTGTTTGGAAGAGACACTGTAGCTCTTATCACTAATCTGTAACAAAACAGACTCCAGTCCAAAAACTACAGCCGTAAATAAAATCCATTAAAATTGCCAGGGCCAAAGAAAGTGCATTCAGAAAATTTGGAAAAGCTGAGCAGTAAGTTCTCTGTTCTGTTAATGCTATTTACATCCCCATCCTCACCACTTTTCCCAGCAATTTTTTTTTTTTTTTCTCCTGGAGAAGTTTCAGAGACTAGAATATGACATAAGTGTTCTGTCTCTAGTTTATTAGATTACATGCGATGACTTAATGTTGTACAATGGATTTATGGGCTGGATCTGTGTTTTGTTGTGGACTGCTAGGGAGGAGAGGTTAGGAAGACAGCTGAATATACAGATGTGTGAGTGGATTGTGCTGTCAGCCCTGAACAGAGTGCAGTTGCTGCCTGAGAAGGTAAGAGCAGATTGATGGTAGCAGGCAGTGATACACTAGGAATGGTCACCGGGTTCCATCATCGGTAGTTTCAGGCCTGATCTTCTGCACCAAGTTGTGGTAGGCAGCAATATTTTGCTCCTCAAGCAGTGGGTACTACCTGGAAAACCACACTTCTTCCTCCAGGGAAGGTGCTGGGCGGACTGGATAGAATTGCTGGAAAAGCCAGGCTTTGTATATGACATTGGGTGGTCTTTGATGGGATAGGGTTAATAGGCAGTAGAATAAGTGTATAAAACTATGCTGACTGTTACAGGTTTGTGGAAAAATTTGTCTGATGAAATTTTCTAGATTTTTTTTTTTATATGTGAAGTGACAAGTTCAGTTGATGGATAAAGATGTGTAATAGGCTTAGGTGAAGTACTTAACCTTTCAACAACCATTTTTGTTCACAAAGTAAACCAAAGCAAAATCAAAGTATCAGCTTTGACCTGGCTAACTAACAGGTGCCTAATGTAACCTTAAATATGGAGTTGTTCTTGTTTAGGGGGATTTGCAGATAAGCTGCTCTCTCTTCACTGATCATTTTATTGGTGACAAAAATCCCATTACCCATGTAACCCTCTGGAGAGTCACAAAACCAGAGCTTGCAAGGTCCTAAAGGACCCCTGTGGTCAGGCAGCCTGACTTTCAAAGCAGTGGAGGCGTTATATATTTCTGGATTAATTCTTGTTTAATTTGCTGCATAAAAAGTGTTTAAAAATCACCAGTGATGGAAAAAGTCAATGCTTTCCCTGCCAATGGCATACAGCAGGTAGTGGAATGACAAATAACAGAAAGAGATGGTGATGTGGACAGGTTGGAAATTCTGATCAAAATCATCCTGATGAGAAATATGAATAACTCCATGGGCATGTCATGTGGAAATGTGGGAACTCTGAATAGAGGGTCACAGCAGATAATCAGCTCAACATAAATTGTCAACACAGCAGGATAAGAGGAAAGACCTGTCACAATTCCTGAGTATAAAAATGAGGTTCTCTGCCCATGAGTAGAGTTTATATCATGTATTTGGCTCTGGTACAACTGCTACTGGAATAACCTACCAATGTCTGTGTATCAAAGATGATGTTGACTGTGACCAGAGAAGAGCCAGAAAAATCTGTAGTGAACTGAGATAGGGTGTCAGTAAGAAAGTTAAGGTCAATGCTAGAATCAAGATTACAGTTCACCCCCCCACCCATTCCTCCCCTCCCTGAAAAATAAATTGTAGTTCAACACTGAATTATTTCAGGGAAGTCATATGGCTTGAGTTACATAGCGGTTCTGCCTTTCTAGTTCCATGAGGTGTGAATCTGTTTCATAGAATTATAGAATACTTTGAGTTGGTACTCACTTTTAAAGGTCACCTAGCCCAACCCCCCTACAATGGGCAGGGACATCTTCAAATAGATAGGTTGCTCAAAGACTCATCCAACCTGATATTAAATGTTTCCAGGGATGGGGCACCCATCACCTCTCTGGGCAACCTGCTCCAGTGTTCTACCACCCTCATTGTAAACCTGAATTTGCCCTTTTTTTAGTTTAAAGCCATTGCCCCTTGTCCTGTCACTACATGCCCTTGGAAAAGTCCCTCTCCAGCTTTCTTATAGGCCCCCTTTAGATACTGAAAGGTGCTATAAAGTGTCCCTGGAGCCTTCTCGTCTCTTGGCTGAAAAACCCTAATCTCTCACCTGTCCTCATAGGGGAGCTGCTCCATCCCTCTCATCACTTTTGTGGACTCCTCTGGACTCACTCCAACATCTCCATGTCCTTCCTGTGCTGGGACCCCAGAGCTGGATGCAGTGTTCCAGGTGGGGTCTCAGCAGAGCAGAGGGGCAGAATCCCCTCCCTGGCCCTGCTGCCCACTCTGCTTTGGATGCAGCCAGATGGTTGGCATTCTGGACTGCAAATGCACACTGCCTGATCACATCCAACTTTTCATCCACTGACACCCCCAAGTCCTTCTTGGTAGGGCTGCTCTCGATCTGTTCATCCCCCAACCTGCGCTGATACCAGGGTTGCTCTGACCCAGGTACAGGAGCCATTTCACTTGTTGGTCAGAAGATTAGCTATGTTTCTAGCTGTGGGTATTTGCATAGAGGCCAGAAGCCAATGGCTTTCATGTGTCTGATTTTGGCTAATCTGTATACTATGCAGTACTTGTGAACACTGTCCCTTGAGAGGTTGCACTTGGAAGTGAAAAAAAAAAAAAAAGAAAAAAAAGTTGTTGAAATTGATTGAAATGACAACACTGCTGTCATGTCAGCCAGGGTCATCTGTGCTTTCTACCCGGCTTTACTTTCTGCCCTTGTTAGCTTGTGGGATAGTCCCTCCTGCAGTGCAGTCACCTCCACATCAATGCAGTTATTGCCACATTTAGCTGGTCAGATGGACTCTACCACTGCTTACCTCTCCAGCAACCGGTGGCCTAGGGTTTCTGCCCACTCACAAGTTTGAATGCTTTTTTTGGACACCTCTCCTGTATGAAATAATATGTTCTTGAAATAATGCAATGTTAAAGATTCTCAGCGTAAGAATGTTCATAAATCCAAATAATTTTTCTAGATATATTACTCTTCAGTAATAAATTGGGTAGCTAGGGAACTGCATTATTTATACCTGCCATGTCTTTTTTCCAGGCTGAAATACCAACATATGTATTTGATTTCTTTAGAGAAAAAAAGATATCTTCCCACCTGTGATACACAACTCCTTTCGACAGAATGAAAGATAACTTTTTTTGAGCTTTCATCATTGTCGTTCCATTGTATGTTAATTACAGGTGCAAGTTTTGGCATGATTTCATTAGCTGAGCACTTTCCATGTCACCAGGGCTCGATTTGATTTTTGTCTTCTCTTTCTAGCATGTCTTCTGTTGTTCCACAAAGAAAACCCTGGAGCATATCACACAACCCAAAAAAGCAATTAAAATTTTTGTTCTTTTTCTCTTCCCTGAAAAATTAGTTTAGTTAGACTGTTGTGATATGGAGTGACGCAGAGTCCCCAGGCAAGTGCTAAGAAGAGCCCCTTTATTGCAAAAACCCGGCCTTTTAGAGCAGTTAGCCGGTTATCAGTTTACATAGTTTTAAGGCATAACAAACATAATTCAACCAACCACCATACACCATGATGTGAGCACTCAATGGTTATATAACATGTTTTTCTGCCCCTAATTCAGCTGTGTCTCTTTCCCACAGTCCTTTTCTACTTAGCTGAAGTAACAGGCCTGAGCCATGATTTTACAAAAGCAACAAGTCCTTCGTTTTATAAGGTTTTACCTATATACAACAGTTTGACATCCCTTATAGTATAGTAAAAGAAAAACAAACCTTGATCTGTTAAGTGCTTTGAAGAAAATCCTGTGTACTGAGTTATGCTATGAAACAAAATGTTCGTAGTTCACTGATTTAAACATAAACTTCTAGAGACACATCTGGATACTTAGTTTAAAAAAGAGATACTATAATGCTTTATTAGCTGATGTAACCAATTTCAGATGTTAAAAAAAGAAAATCACGCCTTAGCAGTACAGACTTACCATTATTTTCCAACACATATAGTTTGAAAATAGGGTAAAAATACAAAATGAAGTAAAAATGCTAGAAATATAAAGCAAGGTCTGGTTTTAGTGTATGTTGTGATTTTTCAGTCTGAGTGTGCAATGGCTTTTACCTAATGAGAAAAGGAGTAAATAATCAGTTCCTTCTAGCAATTAACTGATTTGCCTGCGGGATGATAATTAAAATGAGTCATGCATGTAAAAGGAAACTGAATCTTTCCCCTGACTCATTTTTCTTCCATTAATTTACTTTCAGAATGGTGTGCTTTAAAATTCTGCCAGAAATTGATACATACAAATGTATTCAGTCATGAAAGTGTTGGGTGCAGCTTCAAAGCAACTCCATGTTTGAAAACCATGTAGAGCTGAAGAATTTGCCACCTGATTCATGTTACCTGATCTTAGAGCCTACTGTAGAGTCAGTAAAGAGAACCAGAGATCTCCAAGGGAGTGATGAGTCTTGCAGGATTAGCCCATGGACAGTGTTGCTGCTTGTCTCCTGCCTACTTCTGGCGTGGTGCTACCTCCTGGCTGGTGGGTGCTGGGCATCTCTACCAACATGGGATCCTCTCCTGAGGATATGTTGGCAGAACTGTGCCTGCCCTGTAGTCCCTCAGCATACTGGCTAAAGAGGTAGTACCATAGCCTCCCTTTGCCTCTCAGCTGGGGTGCTTCCGCTGAAAATGGATGACCTGTGTTCTCATCTCTCTGCAGGCTGGGGAACCTCCCAAGTGCTGTGTCCTCACCACCAGGTCACAGAATTGTCAGAAGTAGAGGAGTTGGAGGATTTTCCCATCTTGCTGAAGCTAACCCGCTCATTTTGAGAGTGAGAGAGCCAAGAGGAAGGAGAAAATGCTTGAAAGAAGCTGATTTTGTGAGGCTTTTTAGCTGGTGCCTGCAGTTAGGAGTTGGGATTTACCATTTCTGATCCCTGTGCTTAGGAGCATGACTGGTCTAGGTAACTTCTTAAATGTATGAAAAACATATGAAACTTCAGAGAGTCTGGGGAATGTGAAGCATGACAGCCATCTCATGTTTAATCAGAACTTTATTTTTTTACCTGCATCTGGTGACGAAGGCTGGTGTTAGGTTTCTGATACAGAAAAAAATGCATGTTAAAAGTTCCCATGTTTTGGCACCACTGAAAGAAAGTCTCCAGCCCAACAAAGAGCTGTCAAAGAGCTGTCAGTGCCGTGGGGCAGGCAGGCAGGCTGGCTGCTGCACCATTGTCTCAATTAGACATGTATTTCAGAAACCAACTTCCTCCCAGTACTACACTGTGAGCAACTTGATGTTAACTTTGCACACTGAATTATCAGCTTTGTTAGAAATTCCACTCACAATATCACCAGAAAAAGGTAGTTAAGTGTTATTTGCTTGTATATTTTGGAAGTGTCATGTGATGCATCCCTTGTTTATCACTATGATACATTCTTCATATTCAAGGCTTCATTATTTCCAGGGAGCTGAAAACCAATGGCTCCAGTAAAAAGCAATGGAAGATGTACTTCTTGCTATACCTGACTGCTTTTTATTATAGATCAAAGGGAAAAAAATCTTGGGTTTTTTTTAATGTGCTGGGATTAAAGGTAAAATTCAGCTATTCTCTAGCGTATCATTTGCTTTTGGTGTTTGCTTAAAAATCTTTACTTGGAGCTGTGCTAGTACATGTTACTTTTTCCAAAGAGACTTGCAGAAATGATTTTTTTTTAAGTTTTGCTTTCTAGAATTGCTATTCCTCTCTTGAAGAAATACAAGAAAAGTCTCAGCTTTTTGCTTGTTGAGAAAATGAGATTTGTACAGAAGTGGAGTTCAGATGTTTGACCATGACCATGTTTGACCTGGTTCAGGTGGTTTCTTTCAGAGATTTTTTTTGTTAGGTATGATTGTAAAGACTTTAATTGAGAAAATTAGTTAAAATTAGTCTCTTGGATTATGAAGAATCAGAAATAGAATTCAGACCACCAGGTTCTTAGTTATAATTAATGTAATTCTTAAAAAAAGTTACTTCTGTGTAAAGTTGCTATTGGCTAGTGGCTATTGTATGTATTTCCAGATCAAAGGAAATGAGCTGCAAATAGGGTTTTTTTAAGTAACTGGCTTATACTTTCTGAGCACTGTAAATGTTAATGTTTAAACACGTGGAATCAAGGGGTTAACTTCTCTTAAGTGATCACTCAGACTGGTTAAATATTTTGTCAATTAAGAAGCAGCATATTTTATCTGACCTACTAGAGTGGGTGGGATTGTTAAAGCTTAATCATTTATAAGCTACATTTGATGTAAGGGGCTAATGTTTATTGACTGAACTCTTGGGTTTAACAGATTTTTTTCTGAAATACAGTGGGATATAATTTTATTTCATGTTGTTGTCAGAGAAGTGTTGTGGGGTTTTTTGTTGTTTGTTTTTTGCTTTGCAAAACACTGAAAATACCCTAAGTTACCAATGCAGGTAACTAAATATCCATGGAGCTTTGCTTATTAGAGATACAGATGACAGATGCACAGACACAAATACATATGTCTTGGAAGTTTATTCATTTGACTTAAAGCCATCTCTTTTGTGGATGGGTTTAAAATTTGCACTATCTTCAAGACTGTTTCAAATTTCTCCTGTAGTTACTGAAAACTCAACTTCACTGTATCTAATAGGTAAATAGTATACTGGCCACATGAGGATTAATTAAAAGTATGGGCCTGTCAGGTTTTTTCTGCAACACCTGTAAAACAGTTGGACATGTAGAGGAAAGCTAGAAAGAAGAATCAGGTTAATTTTTTTTTTTTAATTTTATTTTGTAAGGAGGCTCTTTGTATCCAGAAAGGAAAGGAAAAAGAAACATTTTTCTAGGACGGTAAGTCCTTCTTGGTTGGGTAGGAGCGAAGAAGTGGGCTACTCTAAAGACAAACAGAATGGGCTTTTCTTCTTTGTTTTTTCCTTTTTATTTGGGGTATTGATCAAATAAAAGGAACATAAGAATGCCTTCTGACCAAGTGAACTAAACCATCCCATCATTTCCTAAAGGACCCAATGTGAGCAGATTTCAGGAAGCTTGATGTAGTCAACAAAGGGCCAATGACCTGTTCTTTGATAAGCTGTGGCCAGTGCTTTGCTCATGGCGTGTACACTGCTGGATGGAATGCTTTAATATGCCTGTTTTTCTGTGCATACATTTTTGTTACTCCTAGAATTGCAGGAATGTTTGTGTCTTTAGCTCATCTGTTAGAAGGACTATTCTATCTCTATTACCAGTTTGCACTAAATTTGTGGTAACTGGGTGCTCTTCTGGAAAGCTTGGAAAATCTCTCTTAAAGGGTAACAGGTTTTGTTGATTCAGGTTGTTTGGGGTTTTTTCTGACATTTGCACCATCATAAGAGATGAGCTTGCCAATTCTGTTGCTACTAAAGACACATGCAAATGAAATCTTATCTGAAAGAAGACTTCCTTATCTAGATTGGAACAGGAGGTTCCTCCTGTGTCACAATTTACTGTTACCACTTAGAAAGATAAAGGTTGTTTTTCAGTAATGTCCAGCTCTTGATGTTTTTTATTAGGAGACAATTTAGCAGTATTCACCCTTCAGCGGGTATTCACCCTTGCAAGTAGTGAAGCTTGGGTATCAAGTTTATCCTGACATCATTTTAACACTCTCTTTTAAGTAGGAGTATTCAGATGGTATATAATTTTTTCAGATGACAGATAACATTTTTCTTTGCTTTTTTGGTCAGCTGACCGTTGAAAACTTTTTCTGATTTTCAAAACTGTGGTGTGTTAGACAAATTTTTTTAAGATCATTGTCTCTCTAGATTTAAAAATCACAGGAAGGAAGTGTTGTATCTCTTGGCACACTTCAAGTGATCAGATGTGTGTGCTTAGATATGGTCAGATAAATTTGTTTTTTAACTGATAGATAAGTTTAGGCCATTTAAATTCCTGTTGTTTATTTAAATTTTTAGTTCTAAACCTCTGTTTAAAATACATACAGCATTCTAGGAGATCTCAGATGCTTTCATAATGGAAGTGAAAGATGAAGGTTTGTGTTTTGTTGTGACATTAAGTATCCTTAAAAAGGGCGGTCAGTATATCATTAGCAGTTATACTTTAAACTTTGTTTTCTCAAACAGGTGAAGATAGGTGTCAGGCACTGGATATATTATTCCATGGAAGAGCCATATTTTCTAACTGAACTGTGAAATGTGCATTTGTCCCTGAAGATGGATAATTATGCATACATTTGTAAAGTACATATATTTGTAGGTTGCTGCACAAAAAAAATGCTGTGCATATGCGTGTGTTAAAATATTTAGGACTCACAATGCTAGCATGCCCTGTTACTTAATTAACAGATGTTTTATTTTAATGAAATGTGTGCTACAAACTTAACCATGTTTGTGTTACTCAGTAAGAAAATGGTTTTGTTTATGTTAAACAATTGTGCCCTTCAGTCAGTTAAAATAAACCAGCAAGCTAATAACATTTTTAGGTAGGTCTCTCCTAAATCTGAAAGAGTTTCTGTTTATCTTCTGCCATGACTGCAGAAAGCTGTAACATGAGCAATTACCAAGGCGAGTGCTTGTGCAGTACTGCAGTCCTAATAGAAAGCAGAGATGTCTGGAGTAATCAAAAAAAAAAAAAAAAAGTGTGGGCCTAATTCCAGTCAAATGATATTAAAAACATATTACGGATGAAGCAAATTAGAGATGTTCTAAAATCCCAGAGATGGGCAGCCTTTCCAATGGTATTCAAGGAGGGCAGTACTGGGGGTGACCCAGTCTTGATTCCCCAGAACTGAGGGAGGGCATAGCCTGGCTCTGCTCCTGACCAGCCCTGCTCTCCCCCTCTCCCAGGCTAACTCAAGACAAAAAGAACTCAGGTTTAGGGTGGTCTGTCATGCTGATGTAAAGGAGGGAAGGAGATGGGACTGACTGGCCAGGTATAGGGCAGAGTGAAGGGAGGCGAGGAGGGGAAGCCCTCTCTCATGTTCCTTTTTGGTTGGCAAAAAACTTCAAACAAGTTCAGCTGCTCCTGAAGCTACAGCCATGGGGTTACAGGCAGGTCTCCTTCTTCTATGAGATGCTTTCATTTTGTGTGCAGAAGGAACTGCTCATCATTTGGATCAAAGGAGGTCAATGCATACAGGAGACTATAAGATGTATGAGAGTTTTAGGAACAGATCTCAGGCTTGGCTGCCTCTAAGGGTATGACATGACTGATACCACGAAACTGGCGTTGTTCTGCTTCAGATCAAAGCTTTGGAATCTTCTCCCCATCTTATTTCTAATTCCAGATAACTGGGGACAAGCACAGCAGGACACTGTCTGTCTGACACATCTAAATAAACTCTCATTGCAGAGATTCCTGTTCAAAGCATTCCGCCTTTTCCCTCCCCAGTGGTTGTGTTTCACAGATGGAAGGAAGCCATTTTGTTTTCACAACTTCTGTTATTGCTGTTTGATTCTCCCCTGGGTATCTCTTTTTCCAGGATTACAGTAGCAGTAATGTTAGTTTTGGAAAGAGGAAAGTAAACTCGTCTGTTCCTGGAAATCGAAGTAGTGCTTTATGCAAAGATGAGAGACGTGGTGCTGTGGCCCTTGTACCTAGTACTCTGGATTGAGGAGTGACTGGCAGACGTGGCAGTGGCTATGCTAAGATGAATGTTTCCAGGTACCAGGCAATGCCCTAGAAAAACATAAATGGAAGACACAGTTGTCAGCAGTGAGGAGTTAAGTGGTATCACAGAAACAAAGCCTACTCATCCTGAGATCTATCAAAATATTTTCTGTCTTGCAGAGACAGACTGGTTGAGTTTGAATTACTTGTCTGGTTGCTCTAGATGTCTCTTTTCTGGGTCCTGCACTTTTGCATCTGTAGGCAGTAAAGAGCAATTTCTGTTTGAAGGGATCTTCTGAGGCAAAGGGCATTCAAGGGTCTGCTTCATTTACATGCTGCTCACTGAGGTGTCACACTGCCCCTGCCTGCAGGAATACCAGGAATGTGCCAGTGGGATCATCTGTACTTGCTGTGAAAGATGCAGTTATGCCTGACTTGCAGAGCAGTCCCCGTTTCACTGGAATCATTGCTTTGTGAACTGTTCATGCACTTCTTGTGTTTACATGAAGGAAGATGGACCAGTGCTTGTGTGACCGTGCTGGCAGGCAGAGCAGCTCTCGCAGCTGGGAGAAAGTACATAGCAGAGTCCTGCCAATGAGTTTGTGATCAGTCTCTTTGCACCTGGAAACTACTAGTAATAATCCCATTCTGCCAGCCACTATGTGAGGACACAGTGGGAACTGTTTGGGTTGTTTTGCTTTTTTTTGTCTTTTAAGGCTGCATTTTTAAAAAATTTAGTGATCGTCCATAATGGAACAAAAGATAGGACTGGGAGAGGGGCTCTGACACTGTTTTTATACTTTTCTGTCTGGAGAACTGCTTGCTCTTGGATTTGTTTAACAAAACTCAGTGGTTTTGCAAATGCACCTTGGCAGAGGGAGTTTCCTGGTGATTAGCAGGCTTCCATCTGGGTTTGTGTGGATTTAAAAGGAGTGTTTTGATGATGTAGTCCGTTGGTGAGCTAGGCTCCAGAAAGATGTCAACAAGTGTTGTACTGGTGTATGTAAAGTCTAGCAGTTACATACCATGTTAAACATGTGAAGCATAACCTTAATGGCTTTTTATGAGACTTTGGGGCAAAAGTATGATGGTATTATGTTGATGATATTAACACATGCAGAAGTATTCTCTGCAAGGATTCCAGCATTAAATGGTTCCTTAAGGCACAAATTTTATTCCAGTCCTGCAATTTATAGATTGTGACTTAATTTCTCCCAACACTATGTTAAAATATCTTGCTGTATCATGAGGTTTACTGAATCTCTGGTGTGACATTTTGTTTGAATTTAAGAACTTTCCGAGGAAAAAGAATTGTTTCTTTTTCATGAAACCATTCCCTATAACTCTCATGGCCATTCACTGTATTTTATTAATTTGAAAACTGTTCCTTCTTCATTTTATTTCCTTAGGAATTTTCAACCCTGAACAGTTGGTAGAACTCAAGTAAGGATCTAGTTGTCTGTCAAGTCATAGTTAAGTATCATGTGCCTTTATTTTTCAGTCTTGGTCCTTATTACTGCAGATGTTACAGGTATATCTAAAATATCTGAGGGAGCACAGTAGAGTGAGAAAAGCAGAGGGGAGATGGATGCTCATTTACAGTGTGCTGTATGTCCAGGCTGGAACACTCTGCTCTGCTCTGCTTCCTGGAGAAGCAGACTCTTCTTGACTCTGGTCTGTTTCCTGGAGGCACATGTCCCATTCTAATCAATCTGTGGACCTTGGTGTAAGGAAAAAAGGAAAGCTCCAATGTTTACCAGAAACTTTTTTTTCTTTACGGAATAACTGCATCAACTAAGTCAGTTTAACTAATCTTGCTAAGAAATGGAAACTGACATTTAAGAGTTTGAATTTGCTAGTACATAGAACATAGCCTAGTTTGCAGAATGAGAAATTAATTGATGCATGCTTAAAATAATCTGTTATTTAGGAAACCACCTCTTAATGGAAAACACAGGGGTTATGTACTTTAACACAGCTTGACAAAAAGTGGGCATGTACAAGGAAAAGGACAACCATACTAACAGATTTGGATACAAGTGAAAAGCAGGTATTTCAGATTTAATTTTCCTTTGTGGCAGTTTTAACTCTTGTTCCGTTGCTTAATGGTGAGGAATTCAATTTGATGTTACCTTTTGACTTTTCCAGCTGCACTCTTACTCCTGCTTAATTTGTGCTGTTCATTGCCTCAGGCTATTCCAAGCTTCAATACAGATAAGAAAGCAAACAACCCCTGCCATCCAAAAACTAAACTAAAACAAAGCCTGTCTGAAAGAGTTTTCCTTGCAATTTTTCCCTACTGTGGCATACATAATCTGTCTTGATATTTGAGGGATCTTTATTCAAATTTTGAATACTGTTTCTACCCAACAAACTTTAAAGGAGTAAGAGTTGGTGCATGCTTAACTGCCTTTGCCAGTTGGGTGGGACTGAAGTGTATCTTTGTGGAAAGTTACAAGAAAAGGAA
The DNA here is from genome assembly GCA_013399195.1 of Dicrurus megarhynchus. Lineage (NCBI taxonomy): Eukaryota > Metazoa > Chordata > Aves > Passeriformes > Dicruridae > Dicrurus > Dicrurus megarhynchus. Next base: position 188,134 of record VXAD01008427.1, on the reverse strand, counting down.
TTTGCGTTATAGTTTCAAAAAACATATTGATTTTACTAAGGCACTACATCCAGTGCCTGTAAAATTTCCAGAAATATCTGAGAGACACAGCTAAATTTTTGAAATGAAACCTTGGAATTCGGATGTTGTATAAAGCATACCTTCTATCAGTCATATGCATATACATCCCTTCTAGCTTCATCTTTGGAGTATTTTATTCTTGTTCCTTCCCCAGCTTCTTTATTTTTCTTTCCTTTCCTGGACTGTTACCTTTTTCTGTCTGTGAGGTCCTTAAAGAAGAAATGCAGATGATACTGTTCTTGAACAAAAACCAGTGAGCTAGTACGGTGTAACATGTCAGCCTTCATCTTGTCAAGTTACGTAATATTTGAGGACCTTTTGCTTCATTTTGGGTTTGCTTAATTTTAATTCCAGCATGGACTTCTGAAGGTACACCAAAGTGAAGATTTTCAATGTGCCCTCAGTTACTAAAAGTCAAACATTTTAGAAGCTCATTCTCAATGAAGCAAACTTCACAGTAGGATACCGGCACTATCCTGTTGTTTGAAATGACTCATTTGTTTGCTTCTGGAAAATGTGGGAACTGTGAAGGAGCCAGTGTCGCAAATTTGCTGTAATCAAAACCTAATGAGACTCATCAGGAAAAACCTCCACCATATACTACTGAAACAAAAGTTTAACAGATGGGCCTAGTGAGATTATTTTTAGGTATGTAAATTGGTCGAATGTTATCAGTAACACTTTTTCTTACTTGAACTGCAACCAATGCTTTGTCAATTTTTTCTGCATAGCCACTCAAAGATTAAATTAGGGTGTTTTACAAGTAATTATTTTTTTGTCTATAACTTTGTTTTCAAGATCTACAGATATGAAATAAGTAATTTTAAAAAATTGAAGTGGATTTCTTTTTCAACAGTTGAGAAGGAAATGCAATATGCTTTTAAACATTCATGGAGAAGATAATTGAAGGCTGCTAAGCAAAGCACTAGAAAAATCATTATACAATACAAGCACAGTCTTTGTCAAGCTTTATGGATAACCTACTTTTAAAATAGGCCGCAAGAGTAGAAAAATTGCAGATTAAAGAATATGCTTCTGTGTCTTAGGTTCTGTTGCTTCTGAAGTGTGATTTTCCCAAACCTCTGCAGAGGTTACAAGTAGTAAAGTGACAGTGTCTTGGTTGCTATGAAAAAAATGAGGAATTTGAAAATACAGAAACAAGAAAGCAGCAATTGATCCTGGTGTTACACAGGAACATCTGTCTGGAGTTTCAAAGGCAGCTAGCTATCAGCTATGGCAGATTTTCTGTCTGGCTGTGTAAGGATTGTGTGAGCTTGTTGTGTCTATATTGAAGCTGCTATTGTTCTCCTGCTGTGAAATGACAGATGGACATGTCTGTCCTGAGAGATCTGCGACTTTTGGCTGACTCGTAGTTTCTGAATCCGTGCATAATAGAGCTTTCTATAGTCCTTCAAGAGGGAAGAAAAACAAAAATAGAAAAAAAATTCCAAATGAAACATATGGTGCCAAGCTGTATTGTGAAATAATGGAAAGTAAATTCCTTTCTTCTTTTTGAAGGCAGATAAGTTGTTTTTCCTGAATGGGAGCTATCAGCTTTTGCTTTATTTTTGTAGGGATGTAACACATCTGATGCATATATATGTATATATTTTTCTTTGCCTCAGATAAAACAAGTTCTGGTGCTTTTCTAGTGTAGTCACACAAACAACCAGTACAAACACATGGAATCCTGAAAAGAACAGTGATGAAGGAGGCTACTTGGTTGAGATGTGCAGAAGGCATGGTGTCCAATTCAGAAATACATGTTTTGTTTTCTAATTATATGAATTAACATGTCATTAGAAACATGTTAATTAGTTTTCTGATTACATGAGTTTGTCTTAATATGTAGCATAAATGTATGTTAACTGGGTAATAAATATATTTTTTGGTTCTGAATATGGTTTGTCTGACAAAATCTTATTAAAAACATTAATCTCTGTTCAGCTCAGGTAAATGTGTTTTTGTCTTGAAACAAATGATCCTAGAATTAAAAAAAGGAGATGGAATTACCCCTGGTTTTGGGGCATCTGTTGGGAAAATACAACAGAATTCATTTGGGTCACTGTTATGATGTAAAACTAGATGCTGATGCTTCCTCTTCAGTTTGCCATTGTTTAATGCAAACACCAGCATTTTTGCTTCTGTGATGTTTGCTCTGCAAGTTTGTGAATTGTTAAAGTCTGCTAAGACAATCTGATAGCTCAGTTATGCACCACTGTAATTGTTTAAACTGGGAGCTGTAAACCATCCTTCTAGACTGAAGAATCTGTGTAAATGAAGGGCTTGTTTAAGTCCTGTGCAAAGAAATACATAATGAAGAATTATGTATTGTAGAAGGGGAAAACATGGAATGGGCTGTGGATCGGCATAATTTTTCTTTTCTGGAATGTTTTGTTGTCATGTGAATAGAAAGTGCATATTTTTAAAACAGTAGAAAGACAACAATTTAGTTAAATATTTGGCTTGCCTTTCCTCATGCTGTACTTCAGGCAGGTATGTTACAGTTCATCTCTCTGTTACTTTTAGTTCCTTACTGGATGGGCTAGGATGAGGCAGTGTGGCATGCATCTCTTCCATGGACACACGGCAGTCTATCAGTGGAATTGTGTTGCTCCTGAACAAAGGGTAACTCAGAGCCAGCCAGTCAGTACCTCTTTCGTTTTCTTAAACTAGGAGGAGACTGTGCAATCCAATTTCTTCAACTGCCACGTTCTGTGAAAAGTGATTTCTTTCTGCTAATAAGTAACTTTAAAATCCAAGAACAATTAGTTCAATTCAGTGCAGTGTAACTGAAGTACAGTGTAGATATTATAACCTTGATCCTATTCAGTAAAATTTTGATCCACATCCCAATGGAAGGATTTCTGCTTACCTAAATTGATGTTTGCTAGTGTGAATTGAGAATCCTTATCAGCTGTGTTTCTGGATGACTCTTATGTCATGTTAAAGACATAGTTGATTTCAGCCAAGTCCTTGCTGAATGGTATCAAAGTACAAATTTAGTAAATTAAATGTGGACAACATGGACATTTGTCAGGAATAAGGGTTAAGAAATTAGCTGATGCAGTCTTCCTTCATCCATGTATGTTATTGTGTTTTTCTCTAGCATGTTAGTGTTCATTTAAGTTCTAAATGTGTTTTGGATAAATCTTAACTGTTCTAGTGATATGCTGTCTGATGAGATACTAAACTGTATTGGCAACACACAGAAGATGTAAGGCCTTGTACCTGCTCAGGTCCCATGTATGCATTGAACACAGCAAACTGAAATTGTGCAGAAACTCTGCACAAGTGATATCATAGGCCCAAAGCTTATCAAGCGAAACAAACAAATATAGATATTTTACTGGTGAATGGGATACTGGTAAAAGGAGGCACTCTGCTTTTATACTTTTTGGGCTACAAGGAGGTTTGAAGCTACAATATGTGTGTTAACTCAGCATCTGTAGTGTCAGCAAGCACTTCTGTAGAACGGAACCAGAGGGCATAAATGCTAGAAATTGTATGTGTTAACTGGGGAACCAGTTTTTTATTGGTGTCTCTTGCTCTTGGTTTTCCTTTTCTTTAAAAATCATCATTCTCTTTAATTTTTATTCTATTAAAAAAAAAAGAGGGGAAGAGAGAGAGAACGCCTTTTTGATATGCCTAGGTTAGCGTGACCTTTTATAATTAAATTATTAAAATTAGTGCACTTACAATAGGGTGGTTTCTGGCAGTACCAGTAGGTCACTTTAACTGGTCAGTGTTTAACAGCACGCATTAGTGAAGTCATGTCTTTGTTGTGTGCTGAATCCAGTGTGTAGCTTACCTTCTAGGTAACTTGACATTTCCATTTACTTCAAGGCAGGTACAGAAAGAAAGTTTGCCTTCTTGCTATTCCTGCTGCATTCCCTGTGTCTTGACAGGCTGTCAGAATGGCTTGTGTCTTCCCTGTCACTGACAGGGAGACCTGCCTCCCAGTTTCATGGAGAATTTCTTACCTACAGGCCTGTTTAGGCACTCACATTTTGGGAAAGCCTGACAGGAAAGTGACTGTGCTGACTGCAATTGAGAGCCAACAGGGGATTTCCACTGGTGCAATACCCTCCTACTATAGCAGTAAGGAATACCTTGGACCAGAACAGTGGAGACACCAGCTTCCTGCACTTTCCCAGCAGTGTAGCTGGAGGCAATGCCTGAGTAGATCTCCACTTACCAAACCTGCCCAAAGTGGTTTAGTTTTTCACAATGGTTTTTTTTAAACTTCTCCTGAACCACCCTGTTTTATTACCCCTCAACAGGCTTTTGAAGCTAAGCAATAAGGTTAGTGGTTTAGACTACTTTTTTACTATCTTCATTTAAAGAAAAAAACCTAAACAAACATGTACTGCTGGAGGGGCTATCAGTGCTTCAAACTAGCGTGGTTTTGGTTGTTTATTGGGTTTTTTTTTTGATCTAGATGGTCAGGAGTCACTCTTACCGAGGTACACTTCTCATCATTTTTCCCTCTCTCCTATTTAAGGTCTTGTGTGATCAACTTATGTTTTTCTTTCACTGATTTTAATAGCTTACTGTGCTCAGATAAGAACTGGAAGATTGCTAAAATGAAAACTCAACATTATAATTTACCTCTTTGTTAACTACTGTGGTCCAGATATTCACAGAGTCTTTGAAAGAGAGGAGAGTCTTCAGAAGACTGGATAAGGGCAAATTTAAACCTACACTCCCTACTTTTTTTTTTTTTTTGAAGGTGCTTGAGAACATGAAGGGAATTGTAAGCCAGTCCATAAAACCCGAAGAAAGAAAGAAATTACAACTTGGTCAATGAAACCTTAATCCTTGCACATTTTTTAAACAAGTTATTAAACAGTTGCTTTATAAGCACCTCTGGAATAATAAAATTGATAAGCAACCAGTATAGATTTATCAAGAGCCAACTGTGTCAGGCAATTTTAATTTCCTTCCTTGGTAGTATAGCTAGCCTAGCAGATAGAGTGTTAGATAGATGAGGTATCTTGACTTTTTTTTTTGTGCAGTGACTGTGTGTGATGTTCTTGACTATCTCATACATCACTCATAGAAAATAGTGGGGAACTCCACATGAAATCATTGTAAAATGAACACACAAGTGGTTGAGAAAAGGTCTCCAAGTGTCATTAATGGTTTACTGATGACTGAGAAGGCATTTCAGATGGGTCCAGTATATCTTCTGGTTTTGTTCTTTATTTTTATTAGGTAATTTGCTAGTAGAACACAGAGAATACAGTAAATTATTATCAAGCTATGGTCTGCAGACCCTGTGAATCCACTTGTTGCTTGTAAGGAGTCATGACATATAAGTAACAAAAGCAATCCTATTATCAGTTGGCCCAAATTCACTACACCGGGTCTTGTGCCTCAACTGGAAAATTTAAATGGGTCTCATGTGGGAAAAAGGATGGTTGGAACTGTGACAATTTGGAGAGACAGTCCAAACACAATTAATTGAAATTCCAAAACGTGAGCACAAGTTGCTATATTTTGCATACTTGCAGGAAGAGGAATAAAAACTTTAAGTAGTAAAGCCAGTGAGAACCTGGAGTTTATATCTGAAGGACAAATACACTTGTCAATACATCTGAGATACATAAATAAGGACTGCTGCATTTGTTGTTATAATGTTGTTATAACATGTCCTTATTTTCTGTTTAGCACTGATGAGGTCTCAGGTAGAGTACTGCACACAGCAGCTGTAATAAAGTGCTTTAATACTATGACCTGCAAGAAGATTTTGAAGCGAGTGACTATGTTTAATCTCACAGGAAAAAAACGAGAGCTGTGGGAGACCTCTCACAAAAAGTGAAAATTTTCATAGGACATATTGTCTTCCACTGAGTAGGGCAGAAAAAAATAGCAGTATGGTTTTGGATGAATAATAGAAAAGTAAGAACTGTCTTAGATATATCATTTTCTGTGGCAGCTGCCTAATACCCGGTGTCTACTATGTGATTTATCCCTTTACATATTCTCAATAACTCATTTCATTTTGTTTATTAGAAGGGACAGGTTCTCACATGTCACATAACTGAAGATAGGGAGTCTCAGTGGCAGTAGGCATCTGAGTGATGCTAGTTTTCCAGGCTGAAGTGTTATTGTCATTTCTGATGGCTATTGAACATAGCAGTGAATAGAATCTGGGCAGCAAACTCTGTCCAAAAGAAAAAAATCCTATTTCTTTATGAACAGGTGATGACAAAATTTAATCTAGATCGGTGTGTTTCTTCCCCACAGAAAGGATATCAGATTTAGTATCAGCCTCATCTTTAGAAAAAGTTTTGAAAAATTCCTCTGTACTTAATTCTTCTTGCTTTACCTCTCATACAAAAAATGACCCTACCACTAAATAAACCCCAAATCTACCCCATTGCCATGTAACTGGGCTTGATTGGCCAGTTTACCAATATTCAGATAACTCTGAAGGGACTGTTGGTCCTCATGGAAGTTGAGTAGTTAACCATATTAAAAGCAACATTTAATACACGAAGGGAATAGAAGTCTTGGCCTAAATGACTTCTTTCTCCTTATACTGGGATTTGTGTACTGTGCTGGGGCATTCCACAGGTACAAGGTCCACCTGTCCGGTCTTAATTTCCACTGAATTTAAAAAGCTTTCCAAAAGTGGACCAAAATTTAACCTCTTTGTAGAATACAGCCTTGGCTTTTAAAAATGGTTCTACCTAATTTGTTTTCCTGTTTAAAAGTTGGCCGCGGATCATGGCTTGTTTCCCAGTAGCAAAATAACACATATGAGAGAAGCAAAATAATTTCTCTTATTTGCAATTTTTGTTTCTCACAATAATTATACATAATGCTATCTAAATCTGTTGTGTCTTACATTATATCATGCCGTTCACAGAAGTAGTGATTAATGCTGTTTGTAAACTGGGAGAGAATTAAGAGTCTAATGTCTGCATACATTTTGTGCCTGTTGGTTTGTCTGCCGTCATCTGGTATTTGGCATATTTTCCTCAATTTCATGAGAACAGACAGCTAGGCATGTTCCAGTCAGGCCAAGTGTCCATTTAGTTTCATACTCTTTCCAAAGGCAGCTAGTAAACATGCTTAGGGAGAAAAATGTAAGAAATGTATGAAGTATATGTAGTAATTCTTTCCCATGGTTAGGTCCCTTAATTAGTGGTTTAGGAGCTTCCTTAACTCTAAAGGTTGAACCCAAGCATTTGTGTTTTAAATAACCAGCAGTGGGTCTGTCATTCAAAAATTTAGTTATTTTTTGTGCATTATGTGTGTCCAGAGTCTTGCTGCAATGATTCCATAATTCAGGTGTACATTGTGAAGAAAAAGCATTTCCTAATTTGTTACAGATCTATCATTTTGGTAACCTGCCCACTAGATTTTGTTGTAAGAAATGGATCCTTGTTGACTTTTCCATGCATCAGTCATTCTGTCAACCTCATGTACACTTCTGCTTGGTGATTTTTCTTTGCTGAAGACTTCCAGTCACTTTGGGCTTGGAAGGTTTGACAGTCTTTTGACGAAAAGAGTCAATGTCACAACACTGTGTAAGCACCACCATCCACTTGGTGGCCAAAGCGCTGAAATTTTTTACTTTGTTATCAGTAAAACTTTGTGAAGATTTCTTTAATTAACTAAGATTCTATGAATTATGGGTTAGATGACATATATAAATTAAGGAGGAATGAGATTGTAGATCTGAAAATGATAATTTCCACAAGTAGCATAATACTGAAGTTTCTCCATTTGTGTGTTGTACATAGTCACTAATGGTGGCTACTGTTATTTGATGAAAGTTATTTCCACAGGCATTTTTTGGTGCCAAAAGCACTTGTAATAACTGTGTTTTTATGGTTTCTCCCTTTATTTTTATGAAAAAATTTGAGAATAATGAAGGCAATCTTATTATAGCATCTTACTTTGTTTGAAAGGCATGTTGACAAGCAGCTGGTGAGGCAGAGAAACAAATTCAGTTAGATAAATTTCATTTAAATAGGAACAAAATTACTCTAGAATTAAAGAAACCTCAAGCACTTGCTTTTCATTTCAAAGAAAATCGTCCATTTACTTGATCAGGAACTGGATCTGAACTGTGACCAGTCTGTTGAGCCTGTAAAAGGATTCTCTCCAGGTGTCCTGGCTGTCCAACTGTGCCTCTTTTTTGCCCATTTGCTAGCATATGGGCCTGTTTGTGGTTTATCAAATGCCCTGTTACCCCCCCGTTCAGCTGTGCCACACCTTTATGGCCTTGCACAAAGGAGTGAGTGTATTTGGCATGCAGTGGTGGAAAGGGCACTCTGGGTGCGTGTCGTGGCAGGTTTGGTTCGTGCATTAGCACTGTGCAGTGCAGAGGGTTATGGAACAAGGAACAGTGTGAAGGGCTGGACACGCAGCACTGCTGAATGTGAGTGTGTTGAGCATGAGGCGCTGAGTGCTGGGGGAACGTTCAGCAGAGCGACTGTTGGGACATGATGGCGAAGTGTGTGAGTCCCCTTTAGTTTTTCACTTCTAGCTTAGGAGGAAACTGTATCATTCTGTGGTGTTAGGGGGTAAGGAGCATGCTCAGCACAGAGACCTTCCTGCCACTGTAATTTGTGCAGTCCTGATGCAAGGCATTGTCCTGGGTTTCTGGGCTGGGATCTGTAGGTGCTTCTTTCTCTATGTAATTTTTTTTGTTCAGTTGATTGATTTCAGCCATGAACAGAAAGGCAGAGTTCTCAAAGCTTGATCAACTGTGAAGCACAAATCTGACAACACTAAGTTTCATTAGTAGCAGAGCTCATGGATCTGCTTGCTTTAATTAGTTTTCCATAGCTGAAGAATTCTTTGCCGTATAAGGGTTTATTTCAGATGCAAGTTTTCCATTAGCAGACAAACACTAAAAATTTTAACTAAAATAATTCAGACTTCACTCCTCTAAAACTCGATGAAATAGCTTGCTTTGTTTTGTGTGATTTCTTCATATATTGTATTAGAAGCCTTAGTGGTGAAAAGGACTGATGGATGACTCATCCATCCTTGCGTGAAAGATACATGTATTATGTAGTTCGCAACTCCAGGCTAGAAGATACAAGTTTGCACTGACCCTGTGATGGTCTATAATGTGTAAACGTGGAGCTGCATACCTTGAAGACTTTTGGGGAAAGACTGCCAGAGAGCAGAATAGGCCAGGTTGGCAGGCAAAAGATGGGACAAATACGTGGCCTGCTGTGAAAAACTAAACTTAAAGCCGAGGGAAAATGTTTTGTGGGTCTTTTCCTCTACATGTTTATCAATGTTGTTTTGAGTTACAGAAGTCAAAAACAAATAACGAGTTTTGGCAGGTATGCTAATGCTTTTTAGCCCAGCGCTCACAAATTATGAGCTAAAATGTGGGGGTCTTTTTAGTAAATAGCTTGTATTATTATCTAATAATTCACACTATGTTCCAGTTAGAGCATTACAATCTTTTGGCTCTTCTCTGTTTTAAATTGTAACATGTTCCTTTTCTTTGGAAACAGAGAATTTTGACTGACCAGGTCTGTAAGCCTTGAATGTAGCATATAATGTAAGTTTTCTTTGTGTTTCAAAATTAAGTTATTCTCTAATAGCCAGTAATAGCTTAAAGTTACTCACACATAAGCAGGAGCAGTTGAATTACAGCAGTGCTTAGCACTTTTAAAAATTTACTTATCATATATAACATTTTTGTTGTTGCTTTAGAAGTTGGGTTATTTTTTTGTGTAGCCAAGTGATTTCATATTATAATTTTATACTTGCTTTGCTGTTGATAAATACCAGTCAAAGAGCAGTGGTTTGGGTGGGGGGATCTCTGTAGCCTTGTCTCTAGGCATTGTTCCAAAGTACACAGCTAAAATACTTTGTAGGTTTTGTTTAGGGCAGGGCCTTTAATGGAAAGATCACTGCTGAGTCTTTTTGATGCAATTTTGCAAATACTTGATGCTTGTTCTTTCCTTCAAACTCAACATGACATTTCAGCAGTGGAGTTGGCTGTTAAAAATACATAACTTGTCCTGCATACTGTGCTTTAAAGAGGATCAGAGAGCCTGTCAGTTTTTTTCTGAACATGTGATGCTTGTGGAGAAGTCTGGTAATGAAAGAAAGAGAAGAATGCATGAGAACTAATTGTGTAGAAGGCTCAAGGTATCACCTTACTGCAATAAATGTGAAGTGGAGAACTTCCTTTGGACGGTTTGGGTAAGGTTGTACCCTGATCTGCTCCTCAGTGCCCGTGACTGAAATTTATGATGCATGGTAGATGCCTTTAGGCAGAGAATGAGCAGTCAGCTTTTCATTAATTTGTAACAGAGAAGACTGGTGGGAACGTTGTTCCATGCTGTGGAGAGCTTGCAGTGAATTCCTTCAATGTTAAGCAAGCTAAAAACAATTCTCTAGAAAATATATGCTTTAGCTAAGCCCTTTGTTTTCTGAACATACATTTGAACAGAGATTAAAACTATGTAACAAAAGTAAAAAGAGCAACACATATCCTCCCTCTCTTTATTGTAATGTTGAAACTATTAAGCTTTTGAATACATTTAAGTAAAGATTTAAAATTGATCAGTAGTATTTGTATAGCATTGGGGAATTTGTCTATGTGCAATCTAAAGATTACGTTAGAAAACTCTTATGGTTTTATAAGCTCTTTGTATCTTTGTAACTATTTTTACATCCCCTTTCTGTATATTGATTCTGCGAGGGGTGGAAGAGCTGGCCCATTTGTCTGCAAGTAGGTGACTTGCTGAATTCAGTGGCTCCCAGTGGCCAGAGTGAAGGAAGAATTGCACACTGGATAAAACCAGTTTTCTTTGCTGCTATTTGGAGACATAAAGTGTCCAGAAATTTTAGTTTCCACAGGAAAGGGAACGAAGATAAGAGCCATTGGTACAGCCCTTTAAAAACTGTGGTGGAATGGGTCATGGAGGGTGAGTTGCCAGAGAGAGAGAGAGAGAGAGAACAGCTGTTGGAAAAAGCAGACATGTTGTAGTTGAGGGGCCAAACACAGCTGGAGGAGGCTGGTTGCAAGCGGAATGAAAGCCTTGAAAAAGCAAGCAGTGCTTACATGTGAGGCATCTTGGCTATACATTAATTTCTTGATCTGGTCACCAGGTACATTCAGGTATGGGAGAGCCACAGGCAACATATGTGTATAGTCTATAATATTTCTGTGAGAAATAGAATGTGTTTATATTATTTTTAAAGTAAATTTAAAAAATGTAGGTCTGTATGTCTCTTCCTTGCCTCAGGGAACAAAGATGTTAAAATGCTGGAAGAAATTGCATAGGTGTGTTTCAGCCTCTGCATCTCCTTGAAGAGTAAATGGTCCATGGCAAAGATGCTGAGGGGAAGAAACCTGTTCCCCATGACAATCTCACACTTTACTGGCTTGGAAGGGAAGCCAGAGCTGTACCCCTTTCCTGAAAAGAAATTACTGCATTATTGTTTTGCAAAGGAAAAGGAAAAAAAGCATTACTGGAGTATTAGGATGCTGTTCTGCTCCCCACCTGTGTGGTAAACAAACAATTAGGGGACTTGGCTGTGAAGGTGCGTTTCTGTCCGTGCTTCAAGGTGGTACAAATTGTCCCACCTCTCCTGGCCAGAGGGGCTGGAACTGGCTGGTTGTCAGCATGTGGCCACTCTCTCTGGTCCTGCTGAAGCTGTGCCAATGCACAGCTGGGAACGCAGCCCTCTTATGAGGTGGGAAAGGGATGTGGGCCCTGATCTCTTTACTAGCACTGAAGGAGAACAGAGTGGAGATCTCCTCTCTGTTGCAGAGACAGTTCTTAGGGCCTTAAACACTGAACAGTGGCAAAACTCTCTGTGGATCTCATCTTGATTTAAACATTTGCTTTTTGTATTTGTATTGGGGGGGATGTGAGACAGGAAATTGCTGCAAGCTGACCTAGTATCACGAATTTAACCTGGTATGTTTGTCCATGAAAGGATATGCATTAGTTTACTTTTCTTAAACCAGTTTTACTTTGCTAGCCTAGTTTCCCAGGGCAAAGTATACTTTTGAAATCACTGCGGTAGCTGGTCATGATTGGTTTTGGTGGCTGCAATATAGTTTGTGTCTGCATTTAGGAAGAAAAGAAATGAAAATAATTGGTGTGAAGTTAAACTGCATAACATAGAAAATGTTATATAAACATATAAAATGAACTGTATGCACATCAGAACATCTCAGCTAGATAGGTTTTCATGATATTAGGTATGTGAATAGAGTTGCTGTCACTCACCTGGCTGAGAGTCAGGCAAGCAGAAATCCTTACATTTTTTTGGTGTAATACTCAGAAATAACAAAGATGCATTTATCAGCAAAACCCTTCCTTAAAATTCAAGCAGGAAACAAATGGAAATCCCATTAACAGTGTGTTAAACCAGGAAAATACTCTTAATTTACAGATATTGTTTTGATTGTATACAGGAATTTATATGTTTTGTAAAAGGCAGTAGAAATACTCGATTTAAAAACTGTTTGGGACAATGTAAGCATATTACTTACCCAGAACACTTCAATGAAAGAAGTGTGTCCTTCCTGCTTTCCTAGGAATTAATGTTTTACTTTAAGTAGTAGTAATTTACACAACCTATACAATAAGCAATGTAAACTGTAAGGGACTAAAGGGGTTTATTTGCTCTTCCTCATGAGGAGTGTCTTTCATCTCTTTACTGCACACAGCCTCATTACAAAAGAGCTGTATTTTTCTGTATGAAAAAACACTAGTAGCAATTTCATGTTTTCTTACTCTCAGGCAGTAGCTTTAAGTATCAGTTCCTACAACTTATTACTTATGTTAACGGTGGCTTAAAAGCCGTACTTGACTGCTGCATGAATATGGCATAGCAAGATGCCATTAAAGTTTTTTCGTTTGTTTTGTAGGAATATTAAAAATATATTTTGGCCCTATATATTTGGCCTCAAAACTTTCCTGCGCAAATCTCTAAGTTGTTTTATTTTTCCACTGGAAGTGTTAAGCATAATTATCATCTTATGCTGAGTTTTATAACAAAAACTTTTGTTTTATAATCTAGACAAAAGCATTCCATTTGTTTTATGCAGACGTTCACAACATGAGTAATTAAGGAGAAGGATTGTTGCTTCTCTTTACCTTTATGAGTAATTAAAGTACATTCTCCCACTGCCACTTTATTTTCCCCTCCCATTCTATTTTTTCTAAATAATTTTCTAAATGCTAAATAATCTTATGTCATTTCCACTTTAGATAACCTCTGCCACAAATTGAAAAATATTAGTCCAAAGTTAATGTTCAAAAGAGTTTTTAAACAAGGTTGTCTTTTCATACAGACAGAAAAATGGGAGTAGCCTATCAGGCTAGGACAAGGTTCCCAAAGAAATGGATGTTTTCCATAGAGCTGAAAGGAAAAATTAATAGAATTTTTGCCTGTGACCAGACTGTTGAGATGAGTTGTTTGGCCACAGGCTCTTTAGTACTGCACATTGGATTTTACCTGTCTGAAAGGCATTTTTGCATTTGTATCCATCCAGTTCATTGCTATTAAGAAGCTCTTTGTATTGTCCACATACTATTGGATCACTGTTCAGGTCTGAAGATCCAGAATATCTTCCAGGGTCATCATCAGACAACACCTATTGGGCTCTTCATTGTTTTCACTCTTCAGCAGTTTATTGTCTTGGCAATTTAGTTCTTTGAATGTGAGCAGACATTAAACAAAACTCTAAAAAATTCTCAGTAAGCAGGGTTTTGCCCTTCAGCCAGACCGTGGTGCTGCAATAAAGTCTTTGACCAAAAAAGGCATACCAGAGTAGTAGTTTTCTTGAATGTTAATAATTTAATTGTTCAGTGGTAGGTAGTTAATACAATTAGTTAAATTAAAGATTTAAATGAACTACAATTCAATAAAAAGAATTTTGGCTGCAATGCTATGAAAAACCTGAAAATTATAAATACTTATTTTAATGAAGAACCTGCTTTTTGTAGCCTAACATTAAACTATTATTTTAAATAAATATAATTTTACAAAGGCTCCACAGAGCTTCTGATTTTGAAGATGCAGAAAGAGGTTTCTATTTTCCTTGTTCAATAGTAGCAGCTGCCTCTGAATTTCATTCTTGCTAGCCGATAATTGTAGGCAATATATTTTAACAAGCCAAATGTGATATGCATCTTAATATTACTCAAAGTATGAACCCCCTCCCAGGTATGACTAAAGGATAGATGAAACTACATCCATAGCCTCACAGGTTCTTTAGTTCTGGTCCACTTTAATGGACCTTTAATATTGAGAGAAGGAATGATTGAGGAATCCAAGGTGATCAGGAAGAACCTTCCCTGATTAGGCTTTTGAAACCACATATAAATATTTTTGGAGCTTGATTGTAGTGTGATCACAGAAACATTACGTGTTATTTAGAAAGACAATAATGAAGATTAGAGAAAATGAAATAGCATTTAATTAATTAATCTTTGATTCTAGTCATTAAAACAATACTTGTTTCAGGAGCAAGATGCTATTGATTGAGTCTGTGGGTAGCCATTATATTAGGCACAAAGATTTGAGAGCCAAGCTTAATAGCAATGTATGCTGTCATCTCATCCAAAACTACTTGTCGTTCATTAAAAGCGAACTGTTTAGGCTATAAGAATTTAAAAAACAAAACAAAATGAAACCCTCTTTTTAGACATACAGCCTCTTAGAATAACATGTGTTGCAGATAATGATACATGTACTAAATGTAAACTGATGTAAAAGATACTAATTCACACTAATATCTGAGAGGAATGTTACAAATGCCTGGAATATACACCTAGAAATTAACAGTATTTAGTTTCTGTGGCTCTTTTTAAAGTTCAGTTGAATTTTGAGTTAAATATAATCTTTAATCAATGTACTTACAACTAGTCTCTCTCTAAAACCACTTTTAGCATCTAAAGTATTTTTAACAGGAATATCATAGATTGGTTTGGGTTGGAAGGGTCCTCTAAAAATCATCTATTTCCAACCCCCCTGCCATGGTCAGGGACACTTTTCACTAGATCAGGTTGCTGAAAGCACCATCCCTGAACACTTCCAGGAATGGGACATTCACAACCTCTCTAGGCAACCCGTTCCAGTGCCTCACCACCTTCACAGGAAAGAATTTCTTTCTAACATCTAATCTAAACTTCTTTTCTTTTAGTTTAATACCGTTCCCCTTGTCCTATCACTATGTGCCTGTGTAAAAAGTCACTCTCCCTCTTTTTCATAAGCCCCCCATAAGTGCTGAAATATTGCAAATATACAGTATTCAGAAGACGAAGGACAGATACTGTTAAATGACTGAATTTTTTAAAGTAGCATTTCCTCTAGATGACTTGCAGTTTTGGAAGCTTGAACTCTTCGCCTGGATGCAGGCATTATCTGGATGAACTTTGTTTCCAGAAAATGGGAAAAAGTTGAAGAAACTTGGCAGTGTTTATTTTAACATACTGGTATCCTTTCTGGTCATTCAGTGTTTGTGAAGACTCTCCTGCCTAAGACTTGTAAAGACAAATAGTTTCTGTTAGTGAAAACTGTCTTCCTGCTACCTGCAGCTCATGTTTCCGATGTCCCTCCTCAATCCTCATCCTGCAGTAGAGGCCACAAACATATTGAGGGGCCTGGAGCATCTCTCCTACAAGGAGCTGGGCCTGTTTAGTCTAGGGAAGACAGACTGAGAGGGGATCTCCTCAGCGCATATAAATATCTCAAAGGTGGGTGCCAGGAGGATGGTGCCAGACTCTTTTCAGTGGTTCCCAGATACTGGACAAGGAGCAATGGCAATAAACACAAGAAGTTCCACCTCAATATGAGGAAGAAGTTCTTTATGTTGAGGGTGGCCCTACTTTGGCAGGGGGGCTGGACAAGATGGTCTCCAGAGGTACCTTCCATCTCTAACTATTTTGTGATTCTGTGATTTTTGTGAGTGCATCATTATATGTAAACCAAGAGTTTCGTCATGTGATGAATTTATTTTCTGCTGTGGTTATGGATTAGTCTCTATAACAACCTGCTCCTTCCTTTCAAATTAAAAAATGAAATTTATGAATACCAACTCTCTGAGATAGGTTAGTGACCTTGATTCATAATTTGGAAGATGAAAACACCTTTTAGGATCATAATGGTGAGTGCTCTGGCAATTAAAAAGATGTTTAATATTTTTTGAGACTTCGTGTTATTGAAGACTGTATAGACAAATAGCAGTTCTGTCTGATTTCTGGTGACCAAAAAGAACCCCATATTTGAGAGCTATCATTTTCTATTTCTTTAAATAACTGGAAAAAGCTCCTGTAAATTTGTGGTCTGTTTCAGAAAGCCTGGGATAAGGCTTTTTAATATAAGTAGATTCCACGTTTTGTACACTTGGACATTTGGCTGATGTGTTAATGGAAGACATTTTGAGTTTCAAATAAACTGAAGATGCCACTTTGCACAAGCAAGCAATTTTTCAAAGTAGTAGTCCATTCTCAAAAAAAGAAAATTAGAATAACTAGCCTTGCTGTTGCTCAGTTTACTTATTTTTATAATAGAAGTGAAGGTGGTGTTGAGCATTTGACAAGTTTCTCCGTATATGTGATAGAATAGCATGTCCTTCTGTGTTGAGTACCTCTCATCTTGTGTAGTTATGAAAAGGGGAATTTGTTCAGCTTTGCACATCAATGCCTCTTTGATACAAATTCTCCACTGATTTTTCTTCATTGTTATCCAGGTATTGGTATGGATTAAAATTAAGTTCCAAACCACTGTCTTCCCTCCTGTAAAGTAAAAACAAACTTTTTTCTTGGTTCCCATTTTATTTTACTTCCTCAATTTGCTCTTTATTGCTTTGTGTTCATCCCTTCTTACTTCATAGGAGTCATTAAATAGCTGCTGTGATTTTTTAAGAAGGTATGAAGGGACTTTAATAGGAATTTCTTTTCTGTCTCAGGATGTTAAAATCAATTTGGTGGCTGCATGTTATAGTGCTCTTCCTCCCTCCCCCACCGATGGAAACATGAGTGGTTTAATCTATCCCCAAATTGCTGTACAGAAACCCTTTGCTCTTAAGTCAAAAAACTCAGTGCAAGTCTATGAATTGTTTTATGAAAATACTGGATCGAGTTTCAAGCTTCAAGTCCCTGCTGATACATTAAATTCTTCATGGTATTGGCAGGGAAGAAGCAGGGGACCTTTCTTTAGCTAGATAAATAGGAGAAGTGTCAACTCCAGATGCCTGAGGGAGAGACTCCAGACAAGCTTTTAGTACAATTACAGAAGGACAAAGTGGAAGGGACCCATGGGACTCGTATGTGTATTGAATTTCATTTAGGTTTCTGGTCGCAATGGAGAAAAGTCCTATAGCAGTTTTTAAAGTAGATATGCTTGTAGTCTTTTGTGTAAAAATATGGGGATGAGGTGCTTCTTCTTTGTTGTTTTTTTTTACATATGCATGTATATGTTATATGTATGCTGTAGTATTGTAAGAAATGGTGTTGGCAGAGGGTACTCAAGCTAAAAACCAGAAGTACCTCTCTTTCAGTGCTCACAGCACATAGAAGAAGAGTCAAGTCCCTTCCTTGGGACATTTCCCAACAGCTGAAGTAAGTGGACTTGCATGGGATTGGTGCATAACTCAGCAGCATGGATGCTTAGCTTTGGTGCTGTCCTGACATCAGCAGGATTGTATGTGCAGGAGGGAATTTTGTTTATTCACCTGATACTCTCTGCAGACAGTTAATGACTTTTCTGATCTTCACTTGCCTCAGAAAGCCTTCAGTGATTCTTTACATAAAGACATTTGATATCATAGAATAAAACTCAAAGTCATTATTGTTTACAGTTTGCTGATGGGCATGGTAATCCTATCTGCATAACCAGCCCACTTTTTCTGTAAAAATAAGGATATTTTTTGTATTTTAATCTTTAGCCAAGCCGTATTGCTTATCCTTTTAATGTTGCAGTGACTTGAATTCAGATATGCTAGGAACATTTCTTTGAAAGCACAATGCTGTCTAATCACATGCTCTGAATTATAAATCCTGCCTTTCTTATACTTTCTAAGTTACATAATGAAAATGAAAATTTATAATTAAAATATGCAGTGCGTCCTCTCTGTGCCTTCTGATTTGTGGAATTGGTTGTCCTATGCATTTTAAATGGATGTCTTAATTAAGTAGTGTCAGCAATTTTGTTGAGCGGAATACTTTAAGAACCCATCACTGTCCTTTTCTGTAGAAAATAGGCCTTTTTTTTCCTTATCTGAATAGTTTCTTTTTACATAAATTATTTGAATTCTGTTATTTTAACTCGATTTCTTCTGCACCTTTTCTCTGTTTTCTTTTTAGGAAGTTTCTCTGTTTCTCATTCTTGTTCTTCATCTGCTTCATCCACTATAACACACTGGTGACATGGGACTACCCAGGCTTAACCTGGTTTCCACTGGCACCAGTACTGGGGAGCGTGTGTGTGCATATATGTGTGTGTAACAGAACTAAAAGTAATGACTTCTTATTTTACAAATAAAATGTTATGATTTTGTTTGGTAGGTTGGGGTTTTTGGTCTGGGTTTTTTTTTTGAGCTTCTGTTTTCATCCATATTTTTAATCTTAATGATTGTGGAGAAAAGTTTGAAGACACCTTTTCCAGTGTGAGGTAATTCCATATCTCAGACATGCGCCAATTTAAGAAAACACCAAGTATTTGGAAGTTCACAGTACCATGTAGCACTTGGCAGCAGTATCTGGTTTCTTTGACTGAGTCATCAGTTTGGTGTGACTGAACTAAAATTTTGGCCCTTCTTTGAGGCATTATCATATATAGCTAACTAACAGTTCACAAAATCACAGAACATTCTGAGTTGCAAGGGACCCACAGGGATCATCAAGTCCAGCTCTTAAGTGAATGGCCCATAAAGGCATCAAATACACAACCTTCATGTTAGCAACGTGCTCTAACCAATTGAGCTAATCTTTAATCCCAGAATTAATTTTTTTTTTTTTTTAAATAGTGTCTTTCCTTTACCCTGAGCCCTCCCTGTGAATTTTTCTCAATCAATGTAGATAATGTAACTCTTGTGCTTGTTATATGGGGAGGTCAGATGAAGGTCCAAGGTGATATCATAAGACCATAAATAAAATAGTTAGAAGTATCTGGTAATAGCCAGTGGCCTAAATAACAGAGCAAATTTGAACTGATGTTTTCATAGTTTCTACTGCTCTTGATCTTGAGAACTTACTGGAGGAAGCACTTGTTACATTTAATGGCTAATCAGTGGATCGTTTCTTCTGTAATTTGTTCTGATATTTTTCTAGCAAATGTGGAATTAAGCATCCAGAGCAAACTGTGGCAGATTTCTTCAGTGTAACTGCCTTTTGCTTAGAAAAAGTGCTTTCTTGAGCCTAATATTTCCCAGTATGCTTTAATGCTGTCTGCACTTGTATTGGCAAATATAGTGAAGAGTTGCTATCTAGTCTTCCTTTCTGTGCTTATCCGCATTGTCTAGAGATCAAAAGAAAATATACCCATATCATTTAAATCTGTGATCTGTTCAAAAGATGCTGACTGTCATACTGTTATAGCCTGGAATATTCTCTCACTACTACAGTGCTCCATGACAAAACAATGTATTTTGTGTGTTGTAGTTCTGCAGGAATTTGCCACTTCTGCACAACTTTTAGAAGTTACCTGATAGGCCACAAAATGAATTTTTGGTGTCTGGGTAAAATACTGGGATGTGAAATAATGACCTTTAGGAACAAAGTCTGGATTTTGCTTTGCCTTTTTAGTTAAAGAGGACGGCTTCTTAAGCATGTATTTATCATTTCCATCCAAGAGCATCTTATTTTTTTATCTTACTTAGAAAAGCAACAAAAACGTTCAGCAAAAAAAGCTTCTTAGACTCATGGTGTTTTGCACTTTGGGATACTATTACACATGCTTGCGATTATCTACTCTGCAAACAATTGTCAGAAAACTTCATCTGTTTTCCAAGTCCCACAGAAGAACAGATGTGGAATTAAGTTTCAAACAATGTACTGTTAATCACTTACATGTGGACACTAAATGAACTGGAGCTCAGTGGGAACTGATTGGATGCTTTGTTAGTTGAGCATGGAGTGGAGAATTTGCATTGTTCTTAGTCTTCATTCTCTGAACAGTCCTTTGAAAATGGTACTAATAGATGAACAAGACAAGGATCTGTTTCAGATATTTAACCCTTTCTAGAGAGCCAAAAACTTAGGGGACCACCTGAATGGAGCTGGACTATACTAGGTGGATGAATATGAAGTTGAGATTGCATATCTATGTGTAATTTTTGTTTATTTGAGAGCTCTTTTGATGCTGTAAAGGATATTGAGAAGTAGCTGCATATCATCTGTGTGGTTTCAGAAACAATTACTTAAACCAATCAGCTTTGCCTCTAAGAGATATAAAGTCAATATTCGATTCCTGGAAAACCATAAGAAAGCAATTATGTTAGAAAACCTACTCATGTTGTGTTCTAAATCTCAGCCTTCATTGGAAAAATCACTTCAAAGACAGGTCATACAACTACTTCAGAAAGCTAGTTTTGGGGGAGAAAGGGTTACTATTTGGGGACTCTGGAACTTGGAACTTTAACTTTACAGAGTTCTTACTATGGATCAGTGCATTAGATGGTCACTGAGACCTAAGGAATTCTTGGATTCTTGTTCTTGGAAATATTTTTTCCTACTTGATAAGAAAACTCATGGAAAAAGAGCTATTGTTACTTGTTGTTTGTGTGATTGCCCTCTCTGAGGTATGTATAGGTCTAGAAAAATAGGACCTACTCATAGGAATCTGCATTTTCTGCTGCTGTCAAATTGAAACTGTTGTTAAAATGTGTAGCTTACATATATGTGATATTTCAGTTACTTGATCCTGTGTAGCCTGGAAATAATTTGCCTTCCTGAATCTTCAAAATAAAAAAGGGAGTGGGTGTGTGAAGAGAGAATCTAACAAATTTATTGCTTCTTAAATCTGATGAACTTGATTAAGCAGACAAGATTATGTCATATTCCAGGGTTTATAGTAGTTCCTTGAAAGTTTTTAAACTCCCTTAGATGTTTAGCCTTATATTACATTGAAAGGTTAAAAAGGCTATGAACTCAGCTGCGTGTGGTTTTTGGCTTGAAAATAACAGAGTTGCCCCCAAAACTTGAAATGGGGCATGAGGAGATTAGTAATGATGCATTTTCCTGCCTCCCACAGAGTTTTCCGTCTATCTGCCTCATTGGCTGTTCCTTAACTTCCCACCTTCACATTCATCATTATGTTTATTCTGGTAGTAAGCAAATGGCCAAAGCTAATTAAAATGTTAATTCTTACTAAGATAGCAAAACACCGTGTTTTGAGAGATGGAGAGAACAGAAGGAACTTTCAGAAATGTTTGTTATGTTCCAGAGACATGCTGTCTCTTAGCTTGACTTTTGGAAAGATTTGTGAAGGTTATAGTAGAGTTTATATATTTTTTAAACAAATCTTTCATATGGATTTCCTGGGGCTGTTTTGCTTGTGCTCTGTGAAGTGACCAATTTCTTCCTTTTCTTTGTTTTTGAGGAGGTCTGCTTGACCTTAAGTTTTCATGTTTTCTTTCAAAATAACTTTCTTTCAGGGATATTATTTTGTTTATACACTTTGCAGAAAAAAAAGAGATAACATTCAAAATAAACATCTTTATACTCCCGTATCTTGCTTTTTAGTCTTTGTCTAGAATGAAATAAATGACTAAGTATTCAATGTCTGTTAAACATGACTTTGTGAATGTGGTCGATGTAGACATTGTATGCATTATCAAGACTTAATAAATGTAACTGTCTTCTGCCTTTAATAATCAAAAGCATGGGATACAGATAGTAGGTCTGTATGGTGCTAGTAGAACTCAAATGAGAAACTGCATTTTTGATGAGTAACACTTTGAGAATATTTTAAATGGGTTTAGATTGCATGTGTTGGTTTTAACAGAGGGGTTTGGGACAGCTTCAAGCTGTTTAATATGTTTTTTCTGAGAGGTGAGTGGGAGGTATGCTAATATACTTTTAAGAAGATCTTTGGATGAGAGGGCCTTTGTAAGGGAGTTTGTTCCCTTGTTATGCTTGTGTGGTTCCCCATATTATGTTTTGTTAATTCATTAATTTTGTGAATATGTTTCATCATGTCACCAGCCTCTGACACAGAACTAGAAAGCTTTCTTACCTCTGCTCTATTTCTTGAACAGTTGTTGTCAGAATCTTGCTCTTTCAGATGGTCAAGAACTTATATCTCAGTTTTACTCAGAAATGGATGTTAAATAATAATTTTTAAAATATTTAGGGGAGGTTAAAGGATACTTAGAACTTCTTACAAAATGCATACTGTGACAGTCTGAAGAAGACATTATTGACTTCAGGAAAAACTAAATCTGGATTTTCTGTTTCTTGTATTGCCAGAACATTTCTGAAAAGATTGTTTCTCTAGCAGTGTTTAAGTGAATTTGTTTCAGAAAAAGCTTAAAATGACAAAAATTAAAAAGGCATAGAAAACCATCACCGTGGTATACAAAACCGCAATTAATGTATTTTTTAGTTGCTGTTCAATTCCCACCATCCCCGGGGCTAGTTAATTCTTCCATCTGCAGATTAAATAAGTTCTTTAACTCTTACCAAGGAGTGGCTAGCTCATTTCCTCTTCCTTGGGTTAGCATCAAAGGAGTGCCTCTTTGTGGGTTTGTAAGCTCCAGCTGGAAAAGCATGCTGGATGGAGATGGCTTAGGACTTTTGGAGGTCTGCAGAAACTGCAGGGTGTTCTCCAGAGCTGGAAAACTCGGCAGATAGGACATTTCTATAACATGAGTTCACTGAAATGCTTAACAAAGGCACGTGTAATGTTGCTTAGACTCTCATCTTTATTTAGTTTTTTTACACTTGGTTTGGGTTTTGGATTTTGGGTTTTGTTTTTTTACGAGACTGAAGAAGGGTTCAGAAACATGAGCTGTAGAAGAGCTGAATACAATTTAATGTGCTCTATGCAATATTTTTAGCTTTGAATTAAGGTCTTGAGTGCATGATAGGCCTGTTACGTGGATAATGTCCAGATAAACTATTGGTAGAAAGAAGTTTGCCTTGAGGTCAAATCGAATGGCCTAAGCTCAAGATTTTTGTCGTTTAGCAAAATCATTGCATGAATCACTGAAATCTTTCAGGATCAGAAAGCAGCTTTTCAGTGGAAGGTCACAGGTTGTACCTCTGGGTGCTTTAATTTGATAAACTACTGTTTATGTGTATATTTTTATTGCTTCAATGTAGATGAAAGCTGTGAAGAAGGCATGGAAGTTAGTTCAATATGCATAGAGTAAACAATTTTGTTTTCCTGACACCATAGAGAAGTCTGAATTTGTATTTTGAGGACTCTTAACAGCTTGTTAGTGTCTTAGTAAGTTGGGCCCTAGTTCTGTGTTTGGTTGCTTTGTTAGATATCTTGTCTCAAATGTAAAGAAAGTTCAAGTGCTATAGCAGGTCTGGTTTTATGTGGGAGGGAGAGAAAGACTGTGCTTAAGCCATTTTTTTGTTGTTGTTTTTATTTAGGATGAAACCACAAAACAAAAAGGTTCCTAATTCAGTCCTAATTCTGTTCATAATGCAGCATTACTGGAAAATGCAGGAATGTTATCAGGCAATTTGGACGTATTAAGGATTGTTTCATTAATTTGTAATAGTCGCATCACCATGATGGTACTCTAACTACAACTTTGGCCGGAGAAAGAGGTATGGGATTGAAAACCAAATAAACCCTGCAGCTGTTGGTTTAAAGAGTATGTGTGGGTGGGTAAGACAGAAGTCTTTTTTCTCCTGTATACCATGATGGGACAGCTCTGCAGCTTTCAGCAACAGTCTCGAGATGTACTGATTAAATAAAAGAATTCATTAATTGCTTATGACGTAACAAAACTCCACGGTTGCCATCTCTAGACCTTCAGGAAGAGATAACTGAGTTGTCTCCCTTGGAGACATTCTCTTCCACTTCTGCCAGAAGACGGCTTTTTTTGTAAATTTAGGATTTTGCAGGCTAGTGTGTGGTAATCTGGGAGCAATAATTCAAATGCTAATAATACTCATCAAAAGTTGTTATTTTTTGAGCCAGCTGACATTTAAGAAGAATAGCCTGAGCTTGCCAAGTGATTCTAGCTCATTGTTGAGGAGCATGCCACTGGTTAGAGCATTTGATTAGTGACTTCATGTCAGGGCTCCAGGGCACTCATGGGCCTCAGCCTCCTCTGGGTCCTGCCCATGCTCTTACCTGGGGGCCCAGAAGTCTGTTTCAGCCCAGCCTGGTGCCATCAGTCCATGTTGGAGCTGTGTTGCCAATGTGCTTGTTCCAGTCCCCTGCTGCTGTGGTGTTGACCTGGAGCCTGCTTGTGTCCGATGGTCACTGGTCTGTCCACGGGACCTGTTCCTCTCACCATCTGCGCACAGGCAACGGGCTGCTGAGCAGTGCTGGCCCCAGGGCGAAGCTGCTTTCTGAATCACTTCTTGTCTGGTTCTTCTCTGTGGTGGCCACCTAGAGCAGCTTTATGGCCAAAATGGAGCCAAGGAATTTTAGTGTCTGTAGATGTACAGAGTAGAGATACTGTTGCAAAGCTTGGGCTGCCTTGGGTTGGCAGAGGGTTGCACGGAGCAAGACTGAAGCACTGGCTGTGGTGTAAGTCATGGTGCAGCTGTGGAAGGGGGACTTGCCATTTTGCTTTGTAGTCCCCGTGACACAGAAATGTGACTCAAGAAGCATGTTGTAAAGTGAACTTGTTAAGTGCTTTTACACTGCCTTTAAAGTAAACAATTTATGTCCTTTTATCCTCGTGAATGATGCTAAAGGTAAGAGCTCCCACTGATTTCACTGAATGTGGGATTGGGTTCATGAGTGATGTTCTATATTACTAACTTCAAATAAAGATTTATGCTTAGCTAAAACAAACCTTAGAAGCTAAAGTAAATTTTAGAGAATAACTTTACTAAAACTAAATTTGCGTATTTTTGCTTTAGTGGGTAATGACTGGCTTGTTTAAGAAATGCAATTTGATTCATTTACCATGCAGGTGTTATTGTATTAGTTAACAGGCTAAGAGGGATCTTTCATTTGCAGTGCAGGTCTCTTAATACTTCTGTATTTATTCTGCTTAGTTTTGTGAGAATTGCTAGAATTATAAAAATGTATTACTTGGTTTAAACATTTAATGATGTATAAAACTATGCTGTGCTGCTTCCTTGGTTGAGGTGGTGCAGTGGGAAAACTGGTATTAAGAGCAGGGTTCAGTGTATTAGAAGTAAATCTGGCTTTTGCTAAGTGTAAATTTCAGGACAGGTGCATTTGGGGGAAATATTTTTGTAGTATAAAAATTTTTTTTTCTTCTGTTCTCACTGAAGTAGCTTGTAAATTAAGTTGCTCTATATTACTCTCTTGAATTTGCTTTAAATTACATACATATAGATATGTAGCATGATCTTCTAGATTGAACAAAGAGGTAGATAATACAAAAAGAAAAACTGGATTTTTTTTCTTTTGTATGTTTGTGTGAAACAGAGAAAAATGAACCTGAGAAGAATGTTAAAAATATCTGTTGTATATATTGAGCTGTTAGCTTCCTATGGTGTTTAGCATTGTAATTAATTTAGAGGGCAGTTTTATTTGTGAGGGGCTTTTTTAACCTACTATCAGTGTATTCCTGAAGAAAGTACTTTCCCCTTCTTGTTTTGCTCTTATTTCTGAAGTTAGCCTTAATGATGCCTATGAAATACTAGTTTTTTTTTCATTTCATTTTATGTTGTTCTGCATTGATAGCAAAAGACAAAGAACCCATTGAATGCATTATTTCTATTCATAGTGACATAATTGGTCATACAAACCTTCTTGAAGTAAGTAAATATTTCTTTGATTTCAGTACTTGCTGTTATAGAATACGTGGAAGTATCGCACAGTAGTATATCTTAAGAAAAAGCTACTTGAAAAGGATGTTTTAAGATACAGCAGATATATCTGCATTCTTTTTTTATTGTATTTGTGCTGGGGAGCCTAAGTATACCCACTTCCTATTGTGTACAAAGACAGGGTATGTGACATGGGAATGTTACCAAACCCATTGTGTTCTCTTAGCAGTGTCCAGTCTATTTGATTCTCCTGTTGACTGTAAATAAGAAAACTTTAAATCAAAGGCTCTTCTTGTTATAGAGACTCTTTCTCCCTTAGTTGTGCTGAGGCAATTATCCCTTGCAAATCAGAAAGATGAAGTATGAAGAATGTAGTGTTTTCACCTTTTGTGGAGGGGTGGGGCTGATGCAATCAAACTCACAGCTAGCTGAGTAGAAAGGAAGAAACAGATTTTATGTATTTTTGCCAACTCTTCTAGAAATCTGTCTGAGCTATTGCGAAATTTGTAAGAGCTCCTGAGAGAAAGAATGAGAGCATACGTGTGTTTTTCCCATTCTGATTTGTTTGGGAGGATTTGACCTTCTGCAGCGTAAGGAAGGTGTACACTGTCTGTGTGGTGATGGGGTAGTGGAAGGTGTGTGGACTTTCTTCTTGTTACCTTTGTCACAAATGTGGTGACAAAAAGGAGATTTTTAAAATATAATATTTATTTTCCTCTCTTTTCAAAGTTTTAGGGTTTTTTTAGTTTTTGTGCACGTGTGAGGAAGACCACTGCTTTGCCTTTGGCAGGTGGATGGCTCTGTGAGAGAGAGGCTTTTCTAGAGCTTCCTCTGTGGGGAGTACTGTGCCTGTTCTATTCTTGTTTAGGGAGCTCAGACTCCAAACAAGGAAATTTTCCTTAAAAGCACCACCTAATGGATTATTTAATTAGGTTTGTTTACATGTACTTAAAATTAATCCTGCATTTTTTGTTACTTTAGTTTAAAGAAAATAATTTGGTCTGTTTTGTTCTTGAAAATAGTCTCTTCCTCTGCTAATGTTCCTGTATTTTCATTGCCATGCTAACTGTTTTTGAGACAGAAAAGCTGAAGTAATTACAACTACTTGGTCCAGTCAGTTGGGGGTTTTTGGTGTTGTTTCCTTTTTTTTTCCCTGAAGGAGTAGTCTGTGTGCCAGGAATTCAGAGGCCATTTTAAGCTGTGCTTGACTTTGCAATGCTCCTAGTACACTTTCCTTTGTCCTCAGAAACACACTTTGTTGGAAGTTCTGCACCAGCTTTTCTGTTGTTAAACCATCTCAATCAAGGCCAAATTATCTCTCTTTGTAAGAGTGAACTGACCTTCTGACTCACTTTGTTCTTTTATGTAAGGGGAGGTTCTTCATGTATCTTGTCCTGATGAATGTATAAAAATGCAGGATTTGCTATTACTGTGTGAAATCCTGTATTTCAGTATTGCAGAATCAACCTAACCTTCTTTTATTGTTGGAATCCTGGGTTCAGATAATTTCAATCTTTCAGTGCTGACAGGCAATGAGCTTCAAAAGCACACTGCATTTGACCTGGGGCCTTGGGAAAGGCTTCCCAAGTTATGGGATAACACTGAGATTGTTGCTTTGTAATTAAAGTTATGTCACTGGGTGGAATATGTAGAAATGTAGGAAATTATGTTTATTGGATTTAGTAACAAGATGGAGGATTTGGGGTGTGGTTTTTTACTACTTCTTTCTTCTTTCTTCACAAATCTGGGTATTCTGGTATTGGGTCAAAAAACACGCAGTGCAGATCATGAATAGTTAGTTACCGGGTTATAAGTAAAAATAAATTACTTGGCAGTCTATAATTGGGTAGATTGGGCTTTAAATGGCCTTGGAAATTAGAACTCGGGGCCATTTTCCAGTGTGTTAACTAAGAAGCACATCCCGTGCAGCTGTACTATAGATAAGAAAATAATAAACATCATATTAGAAGAACAACTCAGCGTCTTCTGCCTTTTAATCCAAACTCTGAGTAAAAGAACTCGCAAACCAGAGGCAAAACGAAACAAGAGAAACCAATATTTTATCACCTTAATTTGTTACTTTTTGGTAGTGGGGATTCAAAACTGGATTACCTGAGATGTGTATTCCTGAAGTGCTGGCTGAAGGTGAATAATAGCTTATTAGTGGGATCTTAGCCTGTAAACATATCCCAGGATATTCTTGGCCTTCCTTGTTGCCAAGACTAACTGTTGGCTCATGTTTAGACCACTTTCTGCCCAGACCACTAGCTCTTGTTTCAGGAAGTGTGCCCTGGGTAGCCAGTGCCCAGTCTGTCTAAGGGATTAGTCCATCTCAGGGAATTAGTGTTTGTCCTTGCTTAATTCCATGAAATAAGGTGGCAGAAGTTTAGAGGTGCATTTTTGGGATGACCATGCTGTGTAGTTCAGGTTTTTACTGTGGTGGTTTAGGAACTTTTGGAGTTCTTCCTAAGCCATACCTGATTTTGAAGTGTTATTTTAAAATGCCACAGAATATACAAGTAATCTTAAATGTATTTTCAGATCTTGGTATACTTTATTAGTAAAATAGAGGAAGAGAAAAATATGTGATTTTTTGCATGCTTAGTTTATGTGCTGCTGCTTCATAGAATCGTAAGACCAGAGAATGAGAGAATGGTTTGGTTTGGAAGGGATACCAAAGGTTATCTGCTTCCAGCCCTCTGTTATGGGCAGGGACATCTTCTACTAGGCAAGTTTTCTCAAAGCCCCATCCAACTTGGCCTTGGAAACTCCAGAGATGGGGCATCCACAACTTCTCTGGGTAACCTGTTTCAGTGCCTCACCACCCTCACAGTGAATGTCTTCCTTACATCTAATCTAAACCTGCCCTCTTTCAGTCTAAAGCCACTACCCTCTGTCCTATCACTACATGCTCTTGTAAAAAGTCACTCTCTTTCTTTCATTTAGGCCCTCTTCAGGTACTGGAAGGCTGCTAGGAGGTCATAGAATCACAGAATGGGTCATGTTGGAAGGAACCAACCACAGTGGGTCCTGTGGTCCAACCTCCCTGCTCGAGCAGGGACGTCCTAGATCACATGGCACAAGACTGTGTCCAGGCAGTTCTTAAATATCTCCAGTGAGAGAGACTCCACAACCTCTCTGGACAATCGGTTTCAGTGCTCAGTCAGCCACAGAGTAAAGAAGTCTTCCTCATGTTCAGATGGAATTTCCTGTGTATCAGTTTCTGCCCATTGCCTCTTGTTCTATTGCTTGGCACCATAGAGAAGAGCCTGGTCCGTCCTTTTGGCAATTTCCCTTCAGATACTTGTAAATATTGCTGAGGTCCCCTCTCAGTCATCTCTTCTTAAGGCTGAACAGACCCAGGTCTCTCAGCCTATCCAGCACTCAGGGGTATTGGCCACTCCTCCCAGTTTGTATAATCAGTGAATTTGCTGAGCAGGCACCTGCCCCTTCATCCAAGTAATCGATGAACAAGTTAAACAGTTAAGCATTGAACTTTGGGAGACACCGCTAGGGACAGGCCTCCAACAGGACCCTGTGCCACTGATTTTGGCCCGCTGGGATCTGCTGTTCAGCCAGTTCTCAATGCACCTCATTTCCCACTCATCCAGCCCACATCCCTGAGTTTGTCTAAAGATATCTACTGAAGTCAAAGTAGACAATATCCACTGCTCTCCCCTCATCCATCCAGGTGGTGGTTTCATTAAAGATGGCAATCATGTTGGTCAAGGAGGATTTAACTGAGTGAATCCATGCTGACTATTCCTGATTACCCACGTGAACAGAGATAGCCTTCTGAATGAGGTGCTCCATCACCTTTCCAGGAGGCTGACTGGCTGGTAGTTCCCTGGGTCCTCATTCTTTCCCTTGTTGAATACTAGGCTGACATTTGCTTTCTTCCACTGTGAGCAGCCTCATAGTCGTGGCTGCCAGCTCTCTCAGCACTCGTGGGTGCATCCCGTCAGGGCTTATGGACTTGTGGATGACAAGTTTGCCTAGGTGGTCCCTAACCCTATCTTCCTTGACCAAGGGAAGGTCTTCACTCCAATATTGCTTTACACTGGTCTCTGGGTCAGAGAATTCTGAGGGCTGGTCTTGTCAGTGAAGACTGAAGCGAAGAAGACATTGAGTAAATCTGGCTTCTCTTCATTCTCTGTTACCAGGGTCCCTCCCTCCATTTAGTAACAGGACCACATTATTCTTATTTTTCTTTTGTTATTGATGTATTTGAAGAAGCCCTTCTTGTTGTCTTTGACATCCTTGGCCAGATTTAATTCCAGGTGGGCCTTGGCTTTCTTTGTGTCATTTCTACTTACTCTGACAGCCTCTCTATATCCTTTACAAATGGCCAGATCCCACTTTCATCTCCTGTGTATTTCCTGCTTATGCTTGAGGAATGACAGGAGTTCCCTGTTTATCCATGCAGATCCCTAGCCCCATCTGCCCAATTTCTTGCTCATCAGGATGCATCATTCTTGAGCCTGGAAGAAGACCAACTGTCTTTGACACCTATTTCTTGCAAAGCCTGTTCCCATGGGATTCTTCCAATAATATTCCCAAAATCCATTGTTGCAATCTTACTTGCTACCCTGCTTCCTCCTCACCAGATACTGAACTTCACAATCTCATGGTGACAGCAGCCAAGGCTGATCCCAGCCTTCACACCTGCAACAAAGCCTTCCCTACTTGTTAGTATGAGGTTGAGCAGCACACCATTACTTGTGGGATCCCCCACTACCTGTGACAGGCACTTGTCATCAGTGCTTTTCAGGAATCTCCTGGACTGTTTTGTGCTTTGCTGTGATGCTTCTCCAGCAGATGTCAGGGTAATTAAAATACCCCACAAGAACCAGGGCCTGTGACATTGAGGCTACTCCCAGCTGTCTGTAGAAGACCTCATCTGCTTCCTCCTCCTGATCAGGTGGCCTTTAGGAAACACCCTGAAATCTTCTCCAGGCTGAAGAACTCCAACTCACTCAGCCTATCCTCACAGTAAATGTGCTTCAGCCCTCCTCTGGACTCAGTTCAGCAGAACTGGTGCTGGGGGCACCAGAGATGGATACAGCTTTGCAGGTGGGCCTTCGAAAGAGCAAAGTAGATAGGGAGAGTAACTTCCCTCTTCTCCTGCCCACACTGCTTTGGATGCAGTCCAGGATATGATTGGCTTTCTGGGCTTCAAGTGCCAGGTCATATAAAGCCCACCTACAGCCCCAGTTCATTCTCCTCAGGACTTCTCTCAATCCACTCTCCACCCGGACTATACTTGTGCTTGGGATTGCTCTGTCCCATGTACAATTTACACTTGGCCTTGTTGATCTTGATGAGGTTTGCACAGGCCCACCTCTCAAGCCTGTAAAGTTCCCTCTGGATGGCATCTCTTCCCTCTGGTGTCTTGACCGCACCACACAGCCTGGTGTCATCACCAAACTTGCTGGGAGTGTGCTCAATTCCACTGTCCATGTGCCTGGCAAAGATGTTAGACAGTTGTGGTCCCAACACCAGCATCTGAGGAACACCACCAGCACTGGTCTCCACTTGCACATGAGTCATTAACTGCAGCTTTTTGACCGCAACCATCCAGCCAATTCCTTATCCACTGAGTGGTCCATCTGTCAAATCCATGTCTCTCCAATCTTGAGACAAGGATGTTCTGCAGGACAGGGTCAAATGCTTTGCACATGTCCAAGTACGTGACATCAGTTGCTCTTCCCTCATCTATAACACTGTAATCCCATCATACAAGGCCATCAGATTCATCAGGTGTAATTTGCCTTTCATGAAGCCGTGTTTGCTGTCACCAATCACCTCCTTATTTTCCATCTGCCTTAGCATAGTTTCCAAGAAGATCCATTCAATGGTCTTGGTGGGCACAGAGGTGAGAATGACTGGCCTGTAGTCTTACTCCTTTTCCCCTTTTTAAAAATGGAAGTTATAATTCCCCTTTTCCAGTCAATGGGAACTTCACCTGACTGCCACAACTTCTCAAATATGGTGGATAGTGGCCTATTTTCTCAGAATGCATCTCATCAGGTCCCATGGACTTGTGCACCTTCAGTTCCTGAGGATGGTTGCAAACCTGATCTTGTCCTGCGGTGGGTAGTTTCTTTCTCAGCCTTTCCTCAGAAGAGAAATTCTCCAGACCCCTAATCATAATCCTGTAGTCTATAGCTTCCTCACAAGCTGAAATGGGCAAGTGTTGGTCTCTTTTCTCTGCTAATCGTTGATATGACATAGGAAAAGGGCGTGAAGCTATGTTTCCTGGATATCAGGAAAAAGTTCGTCACTCCGAGGGTGGCTGGGCAGTGGAATATGGTCCCCAGAGAAGTGGTCACAACACCAAGCCTGACAGAGTTCAAGAAGTGTTGGAACAATGCTCTCAGGAATATGGAGTGATTTTGGGGGTTATCCTGTGCAGAGCCAGGAGTTGGACTCTACTTGTGGGTTCCTTCCAACTCAGGATATTCTGTGATCCTATGATGATCTTTCTAGTCCTTCACTGGACCCTCTCCAGTAGTTCCATGTCTTTCTTAGCCTTCTGCAATTCAGGCAGTGTAGCTGGAGCACTTGCCGGTGAAAACTGAGGCAAAAAAGTCATAGAGTACCTCAGCCTTCTGTATGTCCTCCGTAACCACACCTCCTGTTTCCTTCCAGAGAGGGATGACATTTTCCCTAGTCTTGCTTTTGTGACCAACATACCTGTAGAAGCTTTTCTTGTTGTCCTTGGTGTCACTGGCCAGATTTAATTCTATCAGGGCTTTAGCTTTCCTAGCCTTATCCCTGGCTTCTCAGACGTTCTCTCTGTATTTCTTCCAAGCTACCTCTCCTTGCTTCTGCCTTTTTCTGCTCGTCTGTCCACGAGCTTCTTGTTCATCCATGCAGGCCTCCTGGCATTTCTGCCTGACTTCCTTGTTGTTGGGATGCATCGTCCCTGAACTTGGAGGAGGTGATCCTTGAGTATTAGTGAGTTTTCTTGGGCCTTTCTCCCATCCAGGGCTTTATCCCATGGTACTTCACCAAACAGATCCCTGAAGAGTCTAAAGTCTACTCTCATGAAGTCAGGGGTTTGTGCTTTTTCTTAGTGCCTTCATGGTTGGAGTGATGTCTAGAATGCTGTGTTTCTAGCCAAGCAGAAGGGGCCTGGTAGTTACTGTGTGCATATAATCTCTTACAAGCAACATTTTTACCATTCCAGCCACCAACACTAATCACAAATATTGTTTTAATATTTTTGGCTGGGTATCTTTCTCACATTTTACATCAATTATTTCTCTAGGTATTGCCAAGCATCTGAAGTGGTTGACTAAGACCTAAGGATTTGCAACAGTGGTGAGTAAATGAAATTCTGATTATATTTTCTGTGTTTTCACATGCTGTCTGACTCTGAAGTTCTACTACTGTATGAAGGGTGAAAGATGTTCAGTAGGTTACACCTTTTGAATGTTTTCTTCTGAGCAGCAGGTTCCTGTTCAGAGCATTCAGACAACTTTTTTAAGCAGAGATTTTAAGGAGAGGAGGAGGTAGTTTCATTAACTGCTTTTGGTAAGTGAAGATTCCTCCTCACATCACCCTGACTTTGAGAAAACTTAAATTATTTCAAGTAACAGTTCAACCTGTACCTATTGAAGTGGTAACTTGGCCCATTTTATTAAAATGCCTGAATTGACTTTTCAGAATATTGCAATTTTATACATTGAGCAATTATAAAATGAGATATCATTCTAGAGTACATGGACACCTGAAGTAAGTTAATAAATTGCTACGAGCTGAATTTTTTCTTTCTTTAAACTGCAAACTTTTTTATGGTTTTTACCTCCTCCTCTGCAAACTGTGGTATCCTTTGTAAAGTTAAATTATGTTCCTGAATCCCCTATGCTTATTGCTGATTCTTTGTATTGTGTGTGCCAAATATGTATCATTTTGACTAGAGAAGAATGCAAGAAGGATCTAAGGAAGAACTTTAAAAATTTCAAATACGTTAAAAAGTGAGTTTTGTAATCGTTTTATAAATATATTATTTGCACTTCCCTGTCTGTAGGTGTAGGCTGTCAAAGAGGGCCTTATAAATGCAGAGATAAACTCAGCGTTACTTGTACTTAATAATCATAGAACAGAAGAGAATCATAAAATCATAAAGGTTGGAAAAGACCTCCAAGATCGTTGAGTCCAACCTTTGACCAAATGCCACCATATCAACTAAGGACACAAAGTGCCACATCCAGTTTTTTCTTGAACACTTCCAGGGATGATGACACTATCACCTCCCTGCAGAACCCATTCCAATGCTTAACCACCCTTTAGGTGAAAAAATCCATCTTGATGTCCAACCCAAACCTTCCCTTGGTGCAGTTTGAAGCCATTTCCTCTTGTCCTGTTGCTGGCTGCCTGGGAGAAGAGGCCAATGGAAGAAGAGTATAATAATAGTTTCAAAAATCAACTGCATTTTCTTGCCAAGAGATAGTTATTTGGAGTAATGTAATATTTCTAGTTCTCTGGTTTCCACGGCAGAGCCAGATTACATCAAAAATTTCATATTTAAGCGATTTTGTCTGATTTCAGTGCTGTTGGCAGCAAATGTTTAGAACCCATGTATTTTGTTCCATGTGCTCTTGACTTTGGTGACCAATGCAGTGAGAAACCTTTGCCTTGTTTTTTAATTATTTCTTGCTTTAATGGCCTCTGAAAAATTATGTTTGTTCTTAATTTCTAAAAATAGCATTCAGTTAAAACTTTGAAGGAATCTATCAGTTTAGAATATTTGCATTCATGTAGGTTTATATTTACTATGTCCTCTCTATTTCTTCTTGTATTTTACTAGAAAAATTAAGTAAGTGAATTTAAAGTTTGTCAGTTAGTTTTGGATAATTCTCTTTTGCCTACATTTTAATCTATCCTTGTGCTCCTATCCTCCACTGCCTGACAATTATCAGGACTAAACTACTTTATCCATGTTATCATCACTGCACAAACAGAATGAAAGCATTATAGACAGTTCATATATCTTTACTCAACAAAAAATATAGGTACTCTTTTTCTTAGCATCTTTTTTGATGCTGTTTAAGAACCTGATAGTTAAGAATTAGAGACTCTTATTAAATTAAAATTACTTTTTTGGGTAGGACAGACAATATAACTTACTTTATAATAATGTGCCTCAGACCAGCTAAGAGGGGAGTCTTATGACACTTAGCAACAGAACAGAAACACTAGCATCTGCATTAATAACCAAACTTAAAAAACAACTTGAGTGACTGTTAGCAGCAGCAGGTGGGAAGCCAGTGTACAGGGTTAAGTGTAGTGGTGTTGATAAAATTGCACAATTTATAAGATTCGCTCTGTGAAGATCTAATATGATGAAAAGAAATCGTAACTTTTCCTTCGTAACAGTATGTAAACAATGTACATATTTACAACATATATATAAATAATATAGTCTCTCTCTAGATGTGCTGATGAGCACAGCAAAGTCAAGTTCTCTGCATTTTATTCAAAGGCATTGCATAATTTGTCTTGGGGAAACATTTGAAAGTAGTTAAGCACTTATTTACATAAAAATCTTCACTTCAGTTGTAGCAAAATAATTAAAACTTTAAAGGATCAAATTGCCTTCTGCTAATCTCTTAATGAAATCTTTGGTATTTTGCTTACTCTTTCCTCTTGTTTTTCTCCGCAAGGTTTCAGTGACATTATAAGAGCATTCACATACTTCCTCACTTGTGTGTGCTCCTTTTGTTGCAGTATAAGTAGGATAGAAGCTTATAATGCCTTTTCTAATAAATATGAAATATAGACTCTGAAATTGTATTAGGCAAGAAAGCACCAGTTATGTTAGTTTTCCATATAATATTAACCAAGAAGTGATTGGTTAATGCAGGGATGCTGAGATCCTTCCAGTACCTCAGGTCACAGCTGATGGTGATCCACACTCTAGTGAGATGACTTAGCAAAAGCATATGCTGTGCCAGATGCTGGCATTGGACATTTCTGGAAAACAGCAGGTGTTAATGTGCTTGGGGAGTCTTAGCCTCAGGACTCTGATGGGTGATCGTGAGGTCATTGAAGACGTGAAGGGTTGATCCCCTCTTTTAATAGCTGAGGTTTCACCAGCCACTTGCTGGTATTTTTGACAGAGGTTGTTTAAAGGTGCAATTCTTGGACCATGGACTTCTGTCATCCCAGCTACTCTGGAACTTGCCAGCTGATGTGACATATATCCTTATGTGTTGCATGAAAATAAATGTTTTGTCTAGCTAGTCCTGTTCCTCTTCAGGTAATAACACTTACCTAACTTTCCTAGATAGGATCTTTGCTGTGCTTTAGGCCTTGGAAACAACTGGGAGAAATCAAGATGAAGGAAAGCAAGCAGAATGTCTTTCTTTAGGTCTTTCCTTGTGATATGATAACCATCAGAGGAAGGAAAGCCGTGGTTTGCTCAAGATGTTCTAATGGTCATCTTATCTATGTGCTGAAGTTTGCTTCATGACGGTATTTTGTGACTTCAGGAATCATATTCTGTGTTTCTGGTTAAGTCCTACCATATCTTAAGCCTGAAATAGGAAACTTGTTAATAATGACCAAAGGGTCTCTCTATGTGTGTTAAATCCATGTAGTTAACAGCAGAATACAGATGGGGAGAGGGAATTGATTCTGGGGATTTGTGTTTGGTTTGCGATATATGGTTCTGTTTGTATCAATACAGTTTTGTACTATGTACATAACAGCACAGAGACAGGGTGGGGTTTTACTTTTAGAAGCAGAAAATAGATATGTGACCAGTGTTGTTGGGTTTATTTGGTTTTGTTAAATCTCCTTTCTCTGTCTGTGCTTTGCCTTTTCTGGTTTTTTTTTCATGTAGTTCATCTTGGTTTAGTCCTTCTTTGGAGAACTTTAAGATGATTTAAACGTACTTATCCCAAATTGTACCTCACTTCCATTTAATAGAAACAAAAGATAACAGTGGGGTTTTTTTTCTATTTTCTTTTCTTTTGTCTGTCATTAGAGGAGAGAAAGGATGTGTTACTGAGTCAGAAAAATATTATGGTTTCAAGTTCTTTCCTTGGGAAGGCACTAGGAGCTTTCAGATGGTGTAAACTGTATTGAACTGATAATTTGCTTATGGAGTAGCAAATACAATGGTTAAATTTAGTGTTATTATTTCTGGAACCTAGTGCGGTTCTTGACATAGAGATGCCATACCACAAGCAGTGAGTAAATAGCAATTGCTGCTACAGGAAGAAGTGTGGTGTAGTGCATAGAGCTGCCTGTCCTGACTCCTGCATTTGACTTCTGCCTCTGTTATTAGCCTGCTAAGTGATATTAGGAAAGTTAATGAACTTCTTACTCCTCTTGTTGACTTAGATTGCAAGGCCTTTTGTCCACGTATTGAGCCTCAGTTTATGTCACTGTGCTTTGGTGCCTGTGGAGTCCTTCACTTGTTATAGTATTGCAGTTTTTACTTGCAGAGTTTCTCATTAGCTCTCAGAAACTCACTGTATTATGTGGAATCGTGAAGATACTTGAATATTTATTTTACAAGAAGAAAGCTAGTAATAGTTTCCAGAGCATGGTTTAATATTGCATTTGGTCTTGTGCAACTGCAGGCTGATGCCAAAAGGGAGACTTCAGCCTGTTCTTTCCCTCTCTTGCATCAGCCCCCAGTCCCAAGGTGAGTTCAAGGTAAGCAGCTGATTCAGAAAAAAAACCCCAACTGCCTGGGAAGGAAAACTAAATCAGGAAACTATACTGGCCTGGCGGGTCCTGTGGATGAGAAATTACTAGATGTAACAAAAGGGACAAAGGCATAATAAGCAGCTGGAAGTAGGTGGGGAGAGTAATACTGTTTCTTTCACCAACAGGTAATAAATATACCAGAGGAGACATAGCATGGAAACCTAGGCTTATTAAGAGCTGCATTTTACAACCATATTCTGAACACAGCAGAAGAGTGTCTTGCAATGGATGTGACAGCCCAGCTACAGTTCTGCTGAT
Organism: Dicrurus megarhynchus; assembly: GCA_013399195.1. NCBI lineage: Eukaryota > Metazoa > Chordata > Aves > Passeriformes > Dicruridae > Dicrurus > Dicrurus megarhynchus. The sequence continues at coordinate 150,197 of VXAD01008427.1, read as the reverse complement.
GTTAGTTGCTGATACTAGGTGTTCTTCACTAGAAGTACTTTATTCTAATCCATCTTTTTAATAGCTTTTTTTTTTCTAAAGTAGCAGTCATCTTTGTCATCCACATTATGATTTCAAGGCATATTTCTGATGCCTAAATATAACCTTTTGTTTAATTTTAATTTATACTAAAGTCCACTTAACCCTGCAAATTGAGTGACAGGAATTGCTCTTGATGTGATAGTTTCTATAGACCTTTTATTCATAATTTCCCCTTTAAACTCTGTCAAGAAACTTGATTCATCCTTGAAAATTACTTGTGTAATTGGAGTTGACTCTTTGAAGGGCATTTTTCACCCACTGCCCTTTCTCTTAAAAATGTATACAACAGATTAGATTGGTTTCTTTGATCTTACTTTCTTTGTGAGCCTCATGTAATAAGATCTTGTGTTGAAGGACCTTCCTTTTCTTCCCCAGTCACCATAAGTTTCCATGAAACAAAAAAGGGTGAACAGAACTGAGGGAGAGAGACATGAAATATTAATATGATTTTGGAAAATGTAGTGACTAACTGTAATCGAGGAGCCTTTACACACAGTCCACACATGCTTGTGAGGACGTGTATTTCCTGTCAGTTGCATTCATGGGTGAGGTTGCCGAGTGAATTCAGCTAAGCAAGAGGGACAACAGTTCAGCAGCACAAAAGCAAGTGTGCCTCTGAGAATGCTGCAGCCCAACAGGGACCCTGGCTCTCAAGCCGTCTGTGAAATTGACCTAGCCAATGATGTTGCTGAAATTTCACATCTGTTATTTCTTACTGCCCACTTCTTTGGCAACGGCGACTCTTCATTTTTTCCATTATAGGCAGCTGCTGGAACTAGAAAGAGCTTGAGCTCATTTTCAGATGTGCTAAATAGACTACGTTTTACCTTTCTTCCCTGCCCACCCCCCTCCCCTTTCTTCTACCACATACTGCAGCACACTGACTTGTTTCCGAAGTGTGGGATCTGTGAGTTGCATGCTCAACATGTGTCTGAAGATAAGCAGATGTGTTACCCTTGTGCATACAAATAATTTTTTTAAAAATGGGGCCATCATAATGTCTGGGAAAAGAGATATTCTTAAAAGGAAACTGTCAGTGAAAGGAGAAGTCTATACACATTGCGTCAGGACCCACCAACATTATCATTGAAACCTGCTTTCAACCCTGGCTGACTAGACTCACTTTATGAAGAAAATAAGTGCACAGAGCTCAGTGGTGGAGCCAAGTACTTTATTACCAACTAGACTGAACTGCTTGAAATAAAGAATTTCTTTTACATTTCTTGAGGCTGTCTAACCATTTTTCTTCAATGTCCCATAGAGGAATTCTCTTACATCCTTCTGGCCCTTTCTAGCTTAAATTATTGGAGCTCTTACATTACTTCCCAAAGCTATTGAATGGAGGAAGATATTACAGCCTCTAAGCAAGCTGGAAAATAACCTGCTGATGGCTGTTCAGATTTTTGAGTCTAAAATTGTGGAATTGAAGCATAAGAATACAATATATTTTTTTCCCTGATAATTTATGCCGGCAGACGATGGAAAAAGCATTCAGTGTTAGTTACAAATAGAGAACTGGCCAGCCTAATGAGCAAAGGTTGCGGGCTGAACTTGTAACTAATACCAGGGAACCACCAGAATTCCTTCACTGATTTTTAAATCAGCATAAGATAATAGAGATACGACTTAATCAAAGACGTCTACTAATACGTGTAGTAAGGTATCCCTGACAGTTGAGTGCTGTGGTCTGATCATGCTGCTGCAGTTCTGCATAGGTGCAGTGCTTCCCTCAGAACAGCAGTCACAGATCCCTGCTAAGTAATGCAGAAGGACTTGGGACAAGGACTATACAACAGTGAGAGAATATTACTGACTTTCAGTGCCATGGAATGGATGGGAGGAGGTGAGGTAACATATCTGACCCAAAGGTGGGTCAATCTTATGCGATGTATGCCTCCTAAAATACTTCAAGATGCCCATGAAAAATACCTTTTAAATTAGTATTTTACTGATTCTAAATATTAAAATGTTTTTCTGGTGACAAATAATTTAAAAGCCTGATAAAATTCTATGTTGCTGTAATAGAAAAAAATTGCTATACCACATGTAGGCTGATTATTTTCTTTGATTTTACACTTTTTATATCTCTTTAAATCTGTTTTTTTTCCTAAAGGAAAACAGTTTTGTCTACTTGTTGAAGGTTGCCATTGTCCTTTATTGGATGTTTTTTTAATCCACTTCTTACAGAAATCATGCAGGAAGTTAAATATTTTCATAAAGATTCTTCTGGGGGTAAAATTTAATGCAGCAGACAGTGAAAAAAATTTATAGTCTCTAAAGATTTATGGATCTTATTAAATGAGGAAAAAATCTTTCCCTGCAGATAGGTTTTTTTTTTTTTCATGTATTGGAAAAATTGAATCTGAGAAGAACAAAAAGGAACTTTATACTAGGGAGGTTGAAAACATGCCTTGAAATCCAAATAGTTTTCCAGATTGTGTTGAGCATATTTCTCTGTGGAAATTGGCTACTATTCACATTTCTTCCTGAAACTGTCAAATCTGTTAGAAGTATGATAACAAAATACTCTTGCATGGGCATATGTCAAGACAACATTATAGTTAATGCAATTAAAGCATTTTCTAGGTCTGCCTCCCTGGCATTCTTATGGATGGTTATCGAGTTCTTTTTATTTGTTACTGTATTTTTTTTAACGATTATTTTCCTGGCAGCTCGGGGGACTGTTCCTCAGAGTTACTACTAGCATAGTAATGTTTATGTAAAATAGAGCAGATGCTGCTTTGTCTGCCTGTGAGATAATCTTAAGTGAATCAAAAGAAAATGGACCAGATGCCATGACTCTCACTTGGGAAGTCTTTATCCCACTTATTTTTACTTCTTTCAATCACCAATCTATGTGTATAGTTCCTTCTTATTAAAGAAATTCTGTGAACAGTAATGGCAGACTTTAATTTGTGCTACATTTCAGCAAAGTATTTCAAAAATTCATCACTTCTATTTTAGGATGGTGCTCAGCTAACAGTGATAAAATAGGAATTAGGATTAGCTGTGCAAAATCATATCTTTTAGCATATTTTGTGACAGTCTGAATGACTGCTATGTTCTTCTATGTTTTTCCAAATTAGTCTGGAGGCACAGGTCAAAACATTAAACCTACGGAAAGCCTGTCAGGAGGTTTGTGTGTTTCCAGGTATTTGAGTATCCTTAGAAGTAATCTGGTTACGTTGGCACACTTTTAGTATTTTTACCTATTAAAGCATCAAATATCTCTATATACCATGAGCAACCTTCTAATGTTGCCTGAGTTCGATTCAAAATGACTAAAGTGTAATTATGATATGCTTGAAGTGTATTGCAATGATCAGAGAAAAGAAACTGTTTCTTTGCTGAGGTTACAGAATGTAGTAGTTGTCTGTATTTGTCATGGTCTAAGGAAACATCCAGAAAGGGGGGAAAAAAGGGTTTTCAGATACATAGATCTTCTTCAGTAATACTCTGGAAAAGTGGAAAGTTTCTGCATTCACTTCTGAGTACTAAGTCTCAACTTCTCTGTTAAAAGCATTTCTGTTTTTAAAACTGACTTCATGGAGTTTCACAAAGATTGATGAAAATTAGAGGAACAGATTAAGAAAGGGATGAATAGCAAGCAAAAGAGTTAAAAAAATAAAAGCCAGTAGCTACAGAGCAAAGAAATGAAGGTTGAAAGCTTAATTCTCTGTCTCCCACAAAATAAATAACAGTTGTTGTTCTTCCCACACCCAAAGATGGGAGCTAGTAAACTTTCAGACGTCCAAGTGTGAGGCACATAAAGTGCTAGACTCTTGAAGGAGCTTCTCAGGAACTTCTAAGGGTTGTGATGGTGTCACCTCAGTTCAGCATTGTGCCCAGCTGCTGAATACTAGAGTAGAAAGTATAGCAGAGACCACAGAGCAAAAACACTTTTGAAAAGGGTTTTGTTAAGTTATTTTAAAACTAGACTGTAGAAAGGACAAGAAATAAGCTTTATTAATCTGATGTACTGGATACAAGGGCTCACTTGCTTTCTCAGAGTGTAAGATGTTCAGACATCCGCAAAACTTACGACAAAGTTTTTATTCCTTTTTTTCTGTAGGTTGATGATACTGAGGGTATTACAGCTCCTACACTGCAAGCCCTTATTCACGTTGCTTAGATGTATGAAAATTCCTTTTGAGGGTGATAATCTGCTGTGAGCACACAGAAATACTCTGAAGTGTCTGTGGGAAAGGGACCAGGGCTGATACTGAGCTGGGTATTACTTTGTTCCATTTTCACTTCTTCTTTAGGGGAAAAAAAAAAGTTATTTCTACTTGAAATCCACTGAAGTGTTTTGCATAAGTAAAGAGCTCAGTTTCTTCAGGTGTTGCTTTACTTCCCATTTGAAAAAATATTTTGAATCTAAACAAGTACTTTGATTCCATTTTCCCCTTTTTATTACAGGTTAACCAAAAATTGTCAGCTTCCTAATATATCATGCAAAAGTTCTGTTTACTCTTTGAATGAGTTCTTCAATCCATCTTTGCCATGACTAGTCATATTTTTTGCTAAGTCTGTTGTGTTTGACGACTAGAGAAATTGGGCAGCCTTCATTGCCCTTTATGATTGCTGTTGTGACAGAGCAGCTGATCAGTGTGTTGAGCTCAGCCCACTTGCTGAGGCCATCAGCTTCATCTGAGGTTTGTTCTTGTTCTCACAGTTTAGTAACTGAATTTTGGTGAGAGCCCTTGAGTAAGATGCAGTCCGTTTGTTCTGCTAACAACCCAGCTGTGGATATATAAAATCCCCTTTCCCTGTTGCTCCTTGCAACAACAGGTTTAATTGTTATGGGCTTATAGGAACCAATTAGATTAACAGATGTTAAAGGGAGCCAGTTTCAGGTCTTGGTGGGAAGCAGTAATTTGAGCAGCCTTGTGTAAGGGCTTGCTAACACCTAGGTGCTGAGTGTCTGGGTTTGAGGCTGTGGGTGCCATGAAAATTGCATCACTTTTCTCCTGTTTGCTGAGGCCAGATGGGGATGTTTGTAAGAATAGCAGCCAGACTACATTCTTACTTATTTTGGTAAAAGACAGCATATTCTAGAAGCTCATCCTTGGTTTTGTCAGATTTCCCATGCTGCATTAAGTTCTGTTGAACACTTATGTCTATGCTTGCTTGAATGTGTCTTGTGGAGAGAGTTTATTTTGAGGTCTTTTTGGTTTTCCATATTAAATGGCAAGTTAGTTGAAATATAAAATATCATAACAATTTGATGTGACAGATCTGTTAGTTCATCTACTTCATCCATTGTTGATTTGAAATTTCTTCCTGCTGGGTGCAACCTGAGAGAAAGTTTTAGTATTTCCAGTGTTGGAAATGGGGACAGGAGAAGTTTTTTTTCTTGTTCAGCTACTGACTTAAATTGTTTTGGTCAGTGCTGCAATAGCAGGATCTGCTCTCAACAATGGTTCAGAGTTGCAGATGTTTATGTGGATATTGAAAGGCAATTTGTTTATGGCTTTTCAAAAACTTAGTAAAAATTTCAAGGATCTTCAGGGGAGTTGAATTTTAAAATATAGAAGTATGTCTTCACTTGTATGTTTTCCCTCTCACCTTCTGATTTATAAAGTGTTGATTCTTACATGCCCACTTGCACCTTGAAAGCATTTGAATGGCTTTGAAATCATAGAACAGAATAAGAGCTTTTAACAACCAAGGCCCAGTCAGTATTGTTTACTTACTGACACTACTCATTAATTTTATTTGGTTGGTAAAAAAAAATAACCGAACCATAAGATTTAGCTTCATCTTTTTCCCTGCAGTTTTTGGCTTGTTCCAGCTTATATGTGGGTGGAATGGCATACCATCGCTATCAAAAGCTGTCCAATAAATAAGTAGTTGTTTTTCTCTGTAAGGCAAAAGATGGGAGTTCTTTCACTGGTGAAGCTTTCACACAGCAAAGAAGACACATTGTAATTCATGTATGTGGATCTTGGTGCACACTCACTCAGAAATTACCATTAACAGATGAAAAGCACTATTGTAACTATGTCTCGGTTTTGTCTCACCAAAATTTGATACAAAATAGTCTGGCATGTGACCAAGGGTGTCGCCTGCATGCTTAGTGTCTTGATGCATATATGTAAACTGACAGATTCCTCTCTGTCTCACCACAGTAATGAAATTGTAAAATGTAATTATGAGCACCATGGTTGAGGCTCCTAAATGTGTGACTCAAGGAAAACACTAGATATGACTAATGATAAAATCACAAGAGCTGGAAATAATTTGAGTTTCCTTGGTTTCGATAGGTATCGGCTATAGTTGCACATTTCTTTACAGGATCGTGCTTGTAGGTTCAGCAGGCAGCATATTTTTGTGGTATTAGCCATGCTAATAAAAAAGAAATTAATAACACTGGGAACTGTGCAGTGGTATTTTGAGGTTGGAACTTTGTTTTCTGTGCCAGCTGATGAAATAGTAAGTATTGATTTAAGTAATTATACCCATACTTCACAAAGGGACTATGTAAGTTTGACTTCATATTTGCAAAACATAATATATTAAATAATGTGACACAGAACTTTACAGTTTGATTCATTGGAAGCTAACGTATTATAAAACATAATGTATTTAATAACAGGATCACTTTCCAAAATAGGTCCATAAAGCTGGACTTTCGATATTCCTATGAATATTTACAATCTTTTCCACAAGAAACGGAAGTCAGAATAGCAGACTCTTGGGTGAAGAGAAAATGAGACAATATTCCACTTGAGTTTAATCTATAGATCAGTTCCATATTCTCAGCTGTTTGTGTGTGTTAGCCCCATTTCCTAACTGGCAAAGAGTGCAATGATGCAGTGTCTATTGTATAGATCCAGCAATTTGCAGCATACCTAAATCAGTGAGAATTATATGAGGTTATGTATTTTGTCAGATTTTCCAACCAGGGTGGCCTAATCCACCCAGTTTTTTAGACATTTTTAAAATGTTGGCGATGTTCAAACTTGGAATAATCAGCACAACTGTAAGAGATGTTACATGATCCACCTGGATTTAATCCTTGAAGTGAGAAACAGCTGTGGCTTTTTCAAGAGCTATTCACATGGTGTTTGTGTGCATGCAATTAAGTTTGAAGAAGGAAGGGTATCACCATATCTGTAGTAACAAGGGAACGCATCTGTCCAGTGTTCATGGAACGTAGATGTAAAACTCCAGTTGGCTTCAGTGAGAGTTACTACACCTTTAACAGTGGAGTATATGTTGAAACGCCTCATGCTGAAAGGGTCTTCAAGAGCTTCACAGAATTTGGCATGTTATTTGAATCCTGCAAAAAGATTGTTCCTAGAACACTATTAAGTAGCTTTATTTCTTTCACCTCATTATATTTGAGACTTTTTTTTTCACCTCTGGAGTCTATAAATCACAGGGTTAAAAGAGGCTCAGAGAGAAATGTAACAGATATTAGTCATGGATGTTTCAGAAGTCTTGGAGAAGAAGAGAGCAAGAGATAGAGAACAGTAGATAAAACATTGAACCTTTTGTCATTAACCTAATTATTTTTGGAACAAAAGCAGTGTTTGTCTTCAGCACATGAGTGTATTAAGATGGAAAAAATCTGTTGAATCTTTTGTGAACGGCTCATATTCTTGTATTTTTTAATTTATAAATAGTTTGCAACTCACAGCTTAAGTTGTTAAAATTCTGTGACTTGAGGATCAAGAAAAAGACCTGGTCAGACTGGACTCTGTCTCTCAAAGCCTTAACAGTTTGACATTTGTATTACATCATCTAGAACAAAGTCTGTTGAGTAAAACATTTATCATTTGATCTAAATTTATTATAACAGAATAGATGTTTTTGCCATGGAAAAGTTATTTAAACATTGGTGGAATTGAGTCAGTTTGCTGAAGTGTGATGAACTACATGCTGCAGTAAGGAACATACTATTTTAATTAAATGGATGCACAAGTCTTTGTGATCTTATTATTCTGATCAGCTCTTGATAAAGATCTAGACAGAGTTTTCCAGTTGCTGAAGCATTTTGCTGACTTGTGTGTGAAGGCTTACACAATAAGGGTTGACAGCAGCTATGCTGATTAACATGCTTTATAGTTTTCATAAAATAAGAGGCATTGTCCCGGATCATTATTACTACCTTTAGTTCTTAAATGTTACCATTAGTTTTACTTACTACTGGGTAGTAGTTACATCTGTTAGTTATAGCTGGGCAGAATAGCCTACTTGCTCCTTTCAAAGGGTAAATTGAACTGTGCCCCTTTGTTCCAAGGCAGAGCTCAGTTTTTGGTACACAGCAATTCTTGGTAGGTGACTTGTCCTTTCTAAAGTAGAAAAGGCTAAGGGGAGCTATAGTTTTGCAGGAGGAAAAAAGAAAAACTTGACATGCTAAATCACATGGACATTTGGTAAGTTGTATGCAGTATATTGAATATTAGTGAATCAAGATCAGATTCCAGTCCTTTCTTTGCTGAGTGGAAAGCCTTCCTACAGCTATATTCAGACAAAAGAATTCCATGCTGCTTACCTTCTCCTTCTTTTCAGCCATTGTAGGAATATACTCCGGAGTTTGCAGTGTTGTAGAAACTATAAATTATGTAGCTCCTGTCACTGCAGTATTCTAGCACAGTATTTTGTTTACCCATAGCTGCCACCTTGGAAATGCAGAGTTGCTTCATGCTGTTCTTAGTTGTTCTAAGCTGACATTTACATGTTATGAAAAATAATTAGTATTCAAACATTAATTTTAGGTCTGAGAGACAATTTATAATTCTCTCTCTAAAAAGAGGGTACTACTGTACCTTTAGTGAGAGCAACCACTTTGGTTGTGGTGATGTATGACTGAAGTGCAGACAGTGAAGTTTGATCTGTAAGTTGTAAGATGTTCTTCCTGAAAATGAGTTATGGGTTTGTTGGTTTTTCTTATCCCAGGATTTATAAGAAAACACTAGCTGTTTGCAGAGTCTGTTGTTCTCAGGTTCAAAGTCTTACTGCTAACCTCCTCACATCTTCAAGATTACTTTTATCTCAGAAAGGGAAAGAAAATAGAGAGGTGCAGAGCAGATGGGAGGCTGATGGATAAGCTCCTATAGCAACAGTTTGAATGTTGGTCAATAACAAGTATACCATGCTTGTTTGGAAAAGGATATTGGGCCAACACTGTTTTGAAATATGCTTTTATCAAATCTCTTTCTAATTTAGTGAAGTATTCTCCAGAATAGTTTGCAATTGTTTCTACTTGCCATTTACCAGCTGATGCTACCTGATAACAAGCTGATGAAGAATTTTCTGTGACCTTTCTTAAAACCTGAAACTTAATGAAATCAGTAGTTTTCATAGGTCTGTATTACGGACTTTGACAAGAATGGAATTGCTGGCACAAACTGGACAGATTAGTTTGCTCTGAAGCAGCGAACAAAGCTGGACACATTGCAGCCAAAAGTTGAGAGTTGTGTCCTTGTTCACTCATATAGGTAAAGATTTTGAAAGTCTTGTCTTTGTTTAATATGATTAACTCTTCTGATGGAGGAAAGTTCGAATGATTTTTCTTCCCCATATAGTCTGTGTCTTTTAGTAGTGCATAAGGAGTTTCCTTGTTTTGCTTTGTTTTACATACTTTTGGGTTGAGTTTTGGTTTGGGGGGATTTTTTTTTTTCTTTTATCTTTTTTTTTCTTTTTTTTTCAATGCAGATTTAATTTTTTTTCCAGAAAGGGACAACAGCTGTCTAACAGACAAAAATACATTGCATACAAGTGCTAAAAATCACTAGAAATACTTAGAAAAAACCTTCCTCCTATATTGGTTAGGAAACTGGGTCATCTGTGTGTTTCATTACTGTGGTTTTATTTATATTGCCTAATTTCATCTAGATTTTCAAGGTTTTAGAAGTGTTCATTCCATTAGGAAAAACAGTAGTTCTTTGTTTAAAGAAACATTTCTGGTGGGAGGGTAAGAAAGTCGGTAAATACACACACCTGTTTTGTGAGTGTACATCTTTGCAAAATTTTCACTGAAATATAAGTACCTGTTGTATCCAGGGCCATTGTGGGTTGCTGGCTGGAAACAATTTGTGTCCTTGAATAAAAGCAGCATACACTGAAGCTGGATTCCTCAGTACAGTCTGTTTTGTTTGGTTTTATTTTTATTAGATTTTTTTAAGAAAGAGTGTCTGCACATTAATTCTTCAATAGAAGTGGGAAAATATTAGATAAATTTGATAAAGGGACTTGGCAGGGTTTCATTTTATAACAAAACATGGCTTGAAAGTTTGGGGGTATGAATCATATCTTAGTGTCTCTTTTTTGTTTAAATTACTTTTTTGGAAAACAAGCTAGATGAGTTTGCTTGAGGGCAGTGTAGAATAGGACGGACAGAAAAATGTTGTTCAAGTTTATGGTGGTGTGAATGTCCATTAAATTTTAGTGTGTGGAGTTCTGTGTCTCATTTGTACTGTTGGACCTTGTGGATAATGTCTCCTCAAAGCTGATGGGCATTAATGTCAGGCCAAGCCTTAGCTCCTCGTTTTGGCATGCTGATAACTTCGAACAGCACTAGGAGGAGGCAATGCAGTGGCTTGACCAGTGCTGTTGAGCATCAAGGACTGTGTTTGGTACGTGAAAGTGGTGATTTATGATCTGGGATCTTCTGCAGCACTTTTATTTGGCATGCTGTTGTTGTGCATATTTATGTTAGGGCAGAAAATCTGTTTTGTTGTGTACAGTTCCTCTGCAGATATCAAAAATAAAATTGTGAGAAAAGAGAAATTTTTAGATCATCTTACTTCTGTAAACTTCCTGGTTGTTTGTATTAATTTTGGAGGAGACATCTGGAAATGCTGGCTCCAAAAATGTTAAAACTCAGCAGGCAGCTATTAGTAAACATACAGAGGAACATCTGCAGCAGCTGCAGCATGACTTTCTGTGCCTCTCCTCAAGACCTAGCTTCAATGACAACTTCTCTTACAAGCTATCTATTAAGACTTTGATGTAGAAGAGAAGAGAAGCAGATGTAAGATATGATCCTTCTGAATTACTGGTGGGCATTACAAAACAACAGAGTTGCAAGTGGCTTAGCAGCTGTTTCCAGTTTAGCCATGACTTCTTGTGTAACTTGGTGGTGATGCTTTAATCCAGGGATGGAAGAGTATGGGTTTCTCTTCCACTAATACAATGTAAATATTTGCACAGGAGAAAAACAATTATGCAGAGCATTATTCAGTAGGGTTGTGGGTCCCAAACATAGAATCACACTGATTATTGGCTAGGTGATTACATATGCTATCTTCGTGATCATTTTCAGGACATTAATATCTTTATATTCCATTATTTTATCCACTTGAATGCTTTCTGTTTTCACCATACAATCTCCTGTCTTCAGATAAAGCTTAACATGTTTCCTCAATTTGTCTTGTTTTCCTAATTACTTTGTCATAGTTTTCCTTTGTTCTTCCAATTCCAGCCAAAATTGAGATGTTTGCTTCTTTTATTTATAGTTAAATATTATGGATCTCAACAGCGGAAGGGAAGAACAACCAACAGGACAGGCAGACTGAGTGACAGGGAGAGCTGCAGCTGCTCCAGCCTGACAGCATTCATGCAATGAGTTTTGCAAAAAGTCAGGTCTGCCAGTAGCAGCAGAGCTTTTGTTTGGAGGAAAAGGTACATGATTACAAAGAACTGACACCTTTGCATAGAGATTGAGAAAGTTTATGGCTGGTTTTCTGGAAGTTAATGCAGGATGTCTTTGAAAGAGGAGATAGTGCAGTGGAAGTTTGTTTCTTCCTAGAGATGTGTTGATAGTGAGACAGATGGATGTCTGTGACACAAAGTGTTCAGAGCATGCACTGGCAGAACATTAACTATTTGCTTTGCCTTGCTACCACTGTGGTCCATTTTATGATTATACTGGTAGACCAAGGTCAAATACACCCCTACAGAAGCGTATGATAACTTGTATGGTCTTGTTTCTTAAAGGACCTCTGAACCAGATCTGCATTATTCTGCTTTATTTACCTGTTAAAATGTTCTCATAGTAGCTATTGAAGGAGGCAATTTAAAGCTTTGATGAGCATGGCAAATCTCTTCCTTTTGTCAGGACTGACTTTTGGTCTTTAAATGCAATTTTCATCAACTTGTGAAACAGCGTAAGGAAAATTTAAATTAATCTTGGATCCTTCCTACTTAAACAGAAACTTCCTACTTAAAACAGAAATCTGACTTCAGGCATCAGCTGCTTGTGTAAGGACTTATCTTTGGCTTGACAAAAGATTGTCTTCACAGATATAAAAAGTTTTCCCTTGCTCTTAGGATAATAGCAACAACAGTGACAAATGGAGAGCCTGTAGATTGTTCTTCATGGGGAAGAGGTGAGTGACAGGGGAGGGAGAGGCAAATACAAGTATCCTTCCTTTTTTCTTTGCCAAATATTATATTAACTCTATAGAAAGAAGCTAGACAGAAATTGAAAAGTATGAATTAAAATGGCAATGAAACACAACAGGAAAATAAATTCAATCCACACCTGAGAAGCTTAATTTTTTTTTTTGGAGGACAGCTACCAACAGAGTGAATTAATGTTGAATTTAAAGGGTTCTTTCATAAGGTGCCTCATAGCTGAATACAAGTTACTAAACTAGAGAAGAAATCTTTTTCAAACTGCTGTACGTATTTTTCCTATGTGATTTTCATTTAACTCTATGGGATTACAGAGTATATTTTCTCTGTATGTTCTAATGTAAGTAATGCAGTACTCTTGGAATTGAATACATTTTGAATATTATTTTCAATTTTTTTTCAAACATTTGTCAGGTCTCCTGATGGCTGCAGTTGAAGAATAATGGTTTGTTTTCAGCTTTGTGAATGGTGTTTTTCAGATAGCGGATGTTAGAAGCATTGAAATTCAACTTGCAGAGCTCCTCAGAGCACGAAGCACCTTTCTCTCAAAGGGTTGTTTGTGTTTTGGGTTTTTTTTAAGTAGCCCACTGTAATCTTTAATCCTGCAGAACAGGGATTCATTGCTGTGGACACAAACCCCAGGCACATTTGTATATTTATTATGTAAGTAAGGAGAATTAAAAAAGAGGCATATTCTTATAGTCTACATGTGAATAATGTTTGTATTACAAAAATGAAAGTAAGGAAGGATGTTTTACTTTCTTTACTGTCAGAGGCTTCTGTTAAGGAGAATGAGGTGGCTGGCTGAGGAAATATCCCAAAAATACTATGAAAATGCTTACTTTCACTTAGGACCTTACTCTGTTTGCACATGCTAATGCATTAGCCTGGGACTTTGGGCATCAAATGGCAGCTTCACCTGCCTCAGAGCATTTCCCATATTGGCATTTACTATGTACTTTTCTTGTCAATTAGCTCTACCCTATAGAAGCCCCTTTTTTGCTTTCAAGGTTCTTTTGCTAATTCAATTCTTCAGCCTCTGTTACACTGTGAAAGGCCCTGAAGGGCTGACTTCTGTCTTTTGCCTGTGTGACTAAACCAGGATTTGTGCTAGAGAACCTTAACATGAGGCTTAAGTAAGAGAATATTCCATCAATAACTGCTTTTTTCCATTTTGGTATTCTATTTTCAATCTCTGTAGCTGAATCAGTGCTAAAAGCTCTTACAAAATCTGCCTGGCAGTATAATTTATGATTAGACCTGAGGGGTGAAGGCTAACTCAGCAATGTATTTCACATAAACAAATGCTTAGAGTTGTGGGAAAGGCAATTTCTCTGGCACACAGGAAATTTAGGACATTTTCAAAGCCTAGACACGAGACAACACAAAAGAATATCAAAGGAGGGAATATTTCATGCTCTGACTTGTAATTTTAATTGTTTTGGGGTTTTTGTTGTTCTCATATGCCAAGTTAGCAGCAAAAGCTTGCTATTCTTTTACCTACATTTTGAGGATCTTGTGTAACGCATATAAATCCAGCTTCCTGAAAAGAAATGCTTGCTTTTGGACTGTCTGAACTCTTTTAGAAACAGAAACTACTTTTTTGTCTCAGCAGCATGGTGTAATAAGTGGGTTAAACGCAAATCCATGTCAGATACTTATTTGACAGGTTTGAAATCTAAAAAATGGCTGAATGTGCTCCTCCCTATAAAGTATTCTGAGGAGTGGGTTGAACAGATTAAATCCGGCTTTTTCAGGATTGACTGTAAACTCTTACACAACTTTCAAATCTATATTCAGTATTGTTAGATTAGGTTTAAAACCTATTTTGTCAGTAATGTGTACATTCATTTTCCCCATGAAGAATAGGAATACGTGGTTGTCTGATTGTCCTGGACAATTTCAAGAAAAGCATGGACCAAAAGGAACGTTCTGCTAAATTTACGTGTCCTTCCCTCTCTGACCTCCAATTTTTTTGTTGAAATATGTTGCTGGGGGTTATTTCCTTAGAATTTCAATTCTTGAATCAGCCTTCTGAGTATCTGATTTAGAATATGGTAGGACTTCCAAACTACCCAGGAAATATTTTCACAATAGCAAAATCTTGTCATGACAAAATGCATCTGCTAATGAGTAATTACTGCTGAAAATAAATGGCAGTTGAACTGAATAGATCATTACCATGTGGAACTGGAACCATGTGACAAACACATCTGAAATCTCTATTTTGTCCAAATAGGCAGTGAAATATCTACTTCAGACTCTCGAACTGTAGTAATTTTTTCTTATCCCTTTACTTCTCCATCTAACACTTTCAAGGGGCTTTGTTTATTTCTCAGCTCACATTAACACAATGGGGTTTTAAGTTGAAAATAGCTGGGAATCTTAGTTCAGATGTTTTACAAAAAAAATTCTGAGTTTTCTCTCAAATAGATTTTTATTGTGTGTTTCACAACTGTGTCCATAAATAAACTTGCACAGTCTGCAATTTAATCAAGCCTAATCTTTCCCCAGCACCCACAGGAACTGCCAGTGATACAAACATTTGGGAATTCTAATTGTATATACAGTGTTACCTAAATCCTTTCATCTCTCTCAGAGAAATTCTTTCCTGTCTGTTATCTGGAAACCAAATTACTGAAGTTAGTATCCGCTCTTCCTGAAGGAAAAAAGGAAAATGTAATTTTTTTTTTTTTACTACAAATTCATTAGTGCACTTAATATTTGGTGGAAGCTGAGTCTTGTTGCTTTCTTAACTGTGTGTACCTGTAGACATCTTATAGATGTACATTATTTTTTTATGTGATACACACTTGCAACATTTTAAAACTAAATATGTATTGCAGTTGGAATGTTTAAATAGAAATGTTAACACTGATTATTTAAAACTCTGCGAGGACACATTTGGTGCTCAGGATTAGTATACCCAACTCACATGAGTGAGTGTAAAGGTGTTTTCAGTTAAACATATAATATTAAAGGCGCTCAGCACCTGATAGTCTAGAAAAGGATGGAGTTTCTCAAAAAGCGTATTCCATCTCCGAGGAGCCCAGAGAAACTGCCACCAAAGGCCTCCTGTCATTAATCCTATGCTGAGAAGTCATATCTGATGTTCTGATTTCAAAAGCATCCTGCAATAAAATCAATATATTGAAGATAAGAACAACAGGCTGGAACAAAGTAGATTGCTGGAGCTGGATAAGTAAACCAACTGGAAGCCCATTCTTTGAGAGCTTACTTGGACAGTGTGTGCATATTTAGTTTTTTTAATGTGCATCTGTAGCTGTAGTTTCTAACTGTTGAGCTCCCATGAGGAAATGAGTTCTGAGACAGGACTTGGAGGATAGTCATGGCAGATGAGGTCAGGAAGAGAGCTCAGGCCAAAAAAGCCCTGAACGCAGCACAAGAAGAATGTGATGCAATAATCTTTGATTCTTGCTGCAGACTGCTCAGTGTGTGGTGGGGTTTTTGTTGCTTTTCCTTTTTTTCCCAAGTGCACAAGTCTAACCTGTCAGCTGGTGTGATAAATGGTGCTAGTCTGTAGCTGGAGAGTGGTGTGGCAAGCCCTTCCCCGCTTCAGGACACTTCATGCTGCAGATCTGTGATGCAGACCCAGCTCTGTCCAGAAGGACTGTGGGGCGGGGAGAGGCCACAGCCAGACTTGTCTGTCTGTGAAATAAGGATTGACCTGCAGGGACTCATTTGGAAAGCTAAGTTGTGCACGTCTTTCTGCATGCTCAGGATAATCATCAGCTTCACAATTACGATTAGCATACTTGCTTCGAGCCCATGGCGTGAAGGAAGCTGTTCTCTCCAGGTCTCTGTGAAACTTCAGGGGGTCTTGCCTAGCACTCTCCGACGGGTGTCTTGGGGACCACAGGCTTCTTGTGTGACTCCTGCTGCTCACAGCAGCCCACCTGCTTAGTGTCAGAGCCAAACACAGGCTGGGCTGTTCAGTGCAGGGGCAGAAGTGCTGCTTCTCAGGCCACATGCTGCTGCGCTTTTCAAACACAAGTGTTGCAGCTGGGAGCTGGATCACCCAATCCCTTTTTTGAGGTGGGTTTAAATGCTTATTTATTTGTATGTTTGTTTGTTTGTTTATTTATTTAAACTGCAAGAATTGCCAGGATTTGGCATTGTGGTGGGGTTGACAGGCTGTTCTGCACAAAAAAATAGGAAGAAAACTCTTTAAAACTTTGTCTGGAGTGTAGTGTTTGAGAATGGGTGCAGTTGTAATGTTGGGTAAAGGAGGAAGAACTTCAAGTGAAAACGGAAGAATTATTTTTCTAGTTTTAATCTTGAAGTGGGTGGGCTGCCCCTGGATACAATTGGACCAGTGTGACTGAACTACAGAAAAATAAGAGTGACTGCATAAAACTATATTGTTTTCCAACCACATAGATACAAGCTAAACAATAAAGATGAGATCTTTGTGGGTAATACACTGCACACCAGCCTGTGAGTCACTGAAGCATTGCTAAAGTGAAATAATTCCAGCATGTGACTTGACTTGTGTCTGTGAATGAAGAAATATCAATAGTTTTGACGTGTTTTCTGAAAGAAGCTTCTTTTTCTAGAGGCCCCAATCAGTGGGGAGATTTAAGCAATTGTTATGTCACACTGTAACTTTTGTAATAATGTCCTTCAACATGTGATGGTGAAGGCCTTTATCTGAAAAGAAAGGGGAGGTCTTGTTCTTGCTTTCCTCCTCGATGGTCCCTGTGGTGTGGTCCTGCTGCCTTCCTACTGCCAGCTGGGGTGCTTTTCATCTTCACTTGGAGCCAGTTCAACTTGCTCACTGAGAAAATGCCTGTGTGCTTCCTTCTTGGTTTTCTTCCCTACCCTTCTGTTCTGGATTAACTTTTTGCTGGGTTGTCAGATTCAGTCACCTCCTGGAGGAATCCAGTGGCTACCATAATGGTAAAGATAAGGAGGAAAACACTTCAGGGAATGGGAAGAAAAGGATGGTGTTTGGTCTCCAAGGAGTCCCTGCTAGGCTAGCTTCGCTGTAGCATCTAAGTTTACTCTTCACAATGTGTATGTGGGCATTGTAAAGTAGTGATTCAGAACAAGGAACAAGAGAACTTTAAGAATGCTGTCATGAAGAGTTTTAAAATGTAAGGAAATACCAGACTTGAGGGTACTTGTGCAAAATAAATTCTGTACACTTCTAGGTGCTTTTCATCTGTTACTGTTAACACCCATTTGCTATCCCTGAGTAAGCTGGTTGGGGTGCCTCCTGGAGAGACCTTATCTGTTTCTTCATCAGCAAATTCTATCTGTCTGAACCAGACTCTCCATCTTCTTCCAGCTCACTTCATTCCTTCAGCCCAACCAGTCTCCAGATGTGGTGTGGTTGTTGTTATTTTTTTTGTGTGCTTGGTGGGTTGTTTTTTGGGGGTTAGTTTTTAAAGTTCTTTCACTGTTTCCTTCTAAAGCATCCCCCCAGCATGGCCCTTTGTATAGCTCAAGTCACTGGCAGGAGAGGGAAAAGCACACTCTGTCTTCAGCTTTGATTTCAGCTCTGATCTGACATGGTGCACAGCTGATTGAAATCACATGTTGTCCGCTAGGAAGGGTGACTGCTCCACTGGTCTGGTCAGGACTCCAGCTTGACAGAAAGGTGTGCAAAGTGAGGATGCAGACTATGGAGATTCAGGTCACTGGACAAACTTATGAAAGGCTTCTAGCTGCCAAATCAGGGTAGATGTGCACCCTTCAGTATCATGAACCATGTGATGGAGTAGAAGATTTTATCCAGTCTTACAAAGCTTTTTTTCTTGAAAAAAAGGTCACCAAAAGCTTTTAATACTGAAAAATGTGTCTTCATTTTCTAGAACATTTAAACTGTTTGGCTGAAAATTGGGCAAAAAAAAATCAGCCTTAGGCAGGCATCTGGTGTGGAAAGTCTCAGCCCAAACTGCCATTTTGGTGAAGTTGTAAGCAATGAAAATACATTTTAAGAGTGGAAAGTGTTGAACAATCTCTGTACTAAGGCAGAACTTACATTTTGGTGGATAAAGGGAACCTGTGATGGAGTTCAAGGCTGAACTGCCACAACTTTCATTCCCCTTTCCTGTAAGGGGATGCCCCTACCTAAGTTGAAATTCTCTACCAAGCAACTGTGTCAATTGGACATTTTTCTAGCACTTAGATAGTTACTTTATGCGTACTAAGCTGTTACTGAAGGGAATGTGGAGAAGCTCTGGGCTAACATAACTAAAACTTCAGAAAAAAGTAAACTTGGATTGTGATGGCCTACAAAGGTTTTCTTGCAGGTTCCTGCAGCACACTGCAAATGTTGACAGGAAGCCAAGCAGTAGATTTTGTTATGGGATCTAGTTTTATAATTAGTTCTGGACCTTTTTGAGCATGTGCATCACCTGGGCTGGAAGTTACTGTAAACCCCCTTGGGTGTCTTGCATCTGCATCCCAGAGGAGGTGTTCAAGAAACACAGCAACTGCCCTGCACATCCTGTTTTGATTTGGTTGATTTATTGTTCTGTAATTTATAGACTGGCCATGTGAAGGGCATGAATCTCAAGTTTGACTGATTGCACTGTAAAAGAAAGCTCTTTTCAGTTCACCCTGAAATTCTTACCGCATTTCTGTCCAGCCATTCAAGCTTACCCCAGTGCCGGCTGCTTTCATAGCTCTTGCTGAAACTTGAAACTGGAAGAAAGGTAGAGAAAATCTTCATACAGATTTTTTTGGTGGTAACCCTACCCAGAATTTTTTCCGTTCCATTATGTTTTCTTATGGCTCTATTCAGTGCTGCAGTTGTTTTTACAATTACCCTAATAAGCTCCTGTTTTGTGTTTAAGGTCAAAATTGTTTGTTGGACAAAAAATTAATCCATGAAGGGCTTATGCACTGACTGTGAACTAGAACTCTGTTTGTAGGGTCCTAGTTATATCACTTCAGTTAATATCAAACCTACTACTTCATTTGAATTAAGGCTTCTTGTGTCTTCCCTCCCATCATGATTTTAAGATCTCTGGCTATTCTTGTTGCTGTCCTCTGATCTCTCTTGCCATGTCTACATATTTTGCTGAAATGTAAAGCAAAAAGCTGGATGCATTGAAAGTGCATCTAATCACTGCTTTCTGTGTTTTGGTAGGGGTAATAACACAACTTTGAATTAGAACATTCTGGTTTTGCTTTTGTCATCTTGTCATTTTTTTGACTCCTACTCAGTTGTGACCCATTTTATATTTACTTCCTTTTCTATAGTACTGCTAGCTGTTCTTCAGTCTGTATTTATATACCTAACTTCTCTTTCTTGCTGCGTGCCCTGATTGAATGTTGTCTTTTTTGATTTCATGCTACTTTATGTTGTACTATTAGGAAATAACTGAGTAGAGCTCTGCTGTGTCTGCTCCAATTGTTTTTAAATAATAAAAACAAAACTTCATTCACCGTCCCCTTTCTGACAGGGAGAAAATGGAACAGTTTTGATGTAGGGTTCATTCTGATCCCATCCCCCTGCTAGACCCCCCTTCCCACCTCATTCCCACCCCCCTCTTTTTTTTCCATTGCCAGAAACATTCCAGATCTCTCTGTCTGCAATTCTCTGGGCATCTGAGCACATACATACATTCTTGAGATATAGCTAAAGATTATCTCCTTCTCATGTACTATTTCTAGCTGAGAAAGCAGCATAGCTGTTTCAAAGTGCATCAACACCCTATGAGCCCTTTTCCTTTTCCTCAGTTAATCTCATTGGTGTTAGTTAATTCATAGCCCTTGAAGCCCACCAAGGCTTCAAGTTCATTGTGTTTATGATATGCAGTTACTCTAGGCAGATCCAATTACTGACTTCTATTTCAATAAATTGAATTCCTCTACATGAATGCCTCTTGAATTTCTCTACTAAAGATCACGTCTGCCATACAGTAAAAGGTTGTAAGGGTTACCTTTGATTTAATCAGTTTTATCTTACTCTGTTTTTTTAATTGTCTTTTAAAAATTCAGTTTTGGAAAGCCCCTAATTGTTTGTATTTTCTGATAGCTGCTTGGTGGACTTAGTGTAAACCACTGCCTGAGTTCACAATATGGCAACACAGCACAAGAATTTTTTTGACATAGGTAGTCTTCTAGTGTTCACAGCATGTGTGGGCAATGTGAATATGATGTAAGCATGGGTTTTAACTGTGAAGAGAAGGAACAAGCAGCCCTGCTTTCTGGAGAGGGCTGGTGCTCAGCCTTGTGGGGTTCCGAACACTGGAGTCAGGATGTGTCAGATATGCATTCATTCTCAACTAAGTTTCTCCATTACATGTTTTCTTTAAGAAGCTGTTTCCCAGTGATTTCACGTTGCATGTTTATTCTTCTCAACTTTTAAAAGGTCACTCGTCATTTCAAGGGCTCTCTCAGATGATTAGTAATCAGAGTCTCACTTCCTGAATACCAGCCGATCTAAGTGAAAACATAGTAACTGAGTCACTTTGTTATTTTGTTTCTAAGATTACAGTTGTAGATGCATGTGAAGTGTCCAAAGAAACTTTTATTCTTGTGATCAAATAGCAAGGCAAGCCTCATGGAAATGATGAGTTCATAAACTGTTGGCAATTAAGTTAAAATTTATTAATTATACTGAACATTTACAACATCCTGTGAAATCTTTCTCTGCAGGAGAAAAAGAAAAATCTATGCAAACATATTTACCGTTTCAAAAGTTTTGCTGTAGTTGAGAAGTCTGATATGTCTACAGCCTTGGTGTTGTGTATTACTTTCTTCTGGGAACTGAATTCAGACAATGTCACTAACCAGAGGGATTTGTGTCTTAGTATTCTGGTGGGTGCATGAAAGCATTTTACCAGCTCAAAGATCAGTATCATAGTCTGTATTTGTTTTGTCCTTTAAGCCACAATTTTTAAACTAGGAGCTAAATAATATTATGCATGAATATATCTATATATCTGCAGAATATAGCTAACAATTTTTTTCAAAGTAAAACAAAACACACAACCCCATCACTCCACCTCAGAGAGCATTGCCTGAATTTTTTTGTTGGAAACAAATGGGCCTCAATTTCTTGCTTTCGTGGCAGGGGGGAAAAGTGGATGGGATGTATTCTCCTTTTTCTGTCTACTTTTTACAGAATATCAGTTTGACAGCATCCATAACATTTTCTCCCTGAGAAACTGTGGTGGAGCATGACTTTGAATTAATTTAGATGTGTTTTAGTATTGTCAGACTTAAAAATCTGCCCTATGCTAATGCTTAATTTTATCAAACTAAATATGAATATTTTTTTAAAACTATGTTTTTTGTGTGCTACCTCACTTAATGAACCAAGGTATAGTATATTCTTACAATCACATGCTTTTCAAAAATGTGCAGTATCCCCAGTTTTTCACTATATTAATGCAAACACAACTTACATCTACCAAGGCAGAGAGGAAGAAAAGGCAAATTGAGGTTTTCTCTGTTAATTGTTTGCATCCTTCGTTTGTCTTATAAAGGAATTGCTTGTTCATGAGTGATAAGTGTACATAAGTACACTGCCAACAAACCTAAATGAATGCTTTTTTCCTCTGCTGTCTTAGAAAGTAAATGAGGAAATGGACAAGTCATCATTATTTTTCTCAGTGCAGTGCCGCTAGACACTTGTTTTTGGATGGTTTCAAAACCAAGCTTAGGGTAATTCCAGCTTTCTGAGCAATGTTAGTGTTTGCTCATCATGATGTTCGGGGCATGACTCTGCAGAGTGAAGGGAAACTTCTGTTAACCCTAGCAGCTGTATAGAGCTCTTGAAAGCTGTGATCCCTCAGTTACAAGACTTTCACTGGTAGCCTACCCTTAGGAAACTGGATTATTTGGACTTTGATAGTGGGATGATGTATCCAGATTTAGCATAACTCAAGCTGTCTTCAGCAGCATTCTTCTGTGCATTTTTTCATAGTATTTTCAGGAGGCAAAATATGATTTAAATTGCACAAAGGGATCACTGCCTTCTTGAAGACCCTTCTCGGTCTTCTCCTCCCAAAGAAATAGTATTTTAAACTTTGGAGTTTAGCATGTCATTCTAAAGAAACAGTCCATTAAAAGGTTAGACTTATTTCCATAATCTCATGTTCTCCACGGATTTAAGGGAATTGCTTATAAGAGTCCATAGGTTTCCTGTTTCTTGGTCTTAGTTGAATAAGGGTTGATTTTTTTACCCTCCAGCACTACATTCTTCAATATCGAAATGTTACTGCTGTTTGATAAATTTTAGTCTTTTATATTAAACTTCTTTGTACAACTTCCCCAGGAGTTTTCAAAGGTTAAGCAGTGACTGACCATTCTTTTGCACACATTTAAATTATCTGCCATTCTTCTACAGCTTCTTATAAAATTCAGTATCACTTTTCCTAGGTCATCATTTAGCATTTGTATTACAGGACTTTCACTTTTTGTGCTGGTGAGTGCTGAAAAGAATCAGTAAAATGCAAGGACACCTTCTTGTGTCAGACCTTCCCCAGCTCAGGCAGACTTTATTTTTGCTCCAGTGTTGTCAAGACGTGGTGGTGCTGCTGAGCTGGCCTGCTGGGTTTTCTTGGGGAATGGCACAGGCTTTCTGAGTTGGCTGTCAGCAGCCAGGGTCTTGGAGTATGAACGAACTATCAGTCTCCACACAGGTACAGCAGAATGTCCAACATTCCTGTTGTTCCTCTTCATATTTTAGCACACTGTTATTGTCTCTGATTACAGTAATACTGCACTGACCTTCCCTTATGCATGCAGCTTTCCTGTACAGGTTATTATAACAGCCTGTGTTTTCATTCCCATAGTGTGCTTTGTTCCACCATGCTCTTCCTTTCACCAGCTGATTCCTATTTATTTATTTTCTTTTAAACTGTATTTGCATAAAGACATGGATGTTTTACTGTTGCTTTGCTTCCTCACCGCTTGCAACTGCTCCAGATTTATTTTTAGTATTTCACCTTATCTCTTCCTTGCATTTGCTTGTGGTTTAAGTACTTTCTGCTTATTGTTTCTTTTTATAGCTTCCTGTGAAAAAAACCCAAGCCCTTAGACAAAAATATGAGTTTGAAAACAAGGGAGAGGATTGTTTTACTGGGTATGACTGTGGCCAGCATGCTACTTTTACATTTCAGACACACACATCTAATCTAACCTAACCTGTCGTATTTGTTTGTTTTTTTGTTTGCAAACAAACCAACTAGATAATTTGTATATGATCTTGTTGTAAGAGGTCATAAAAAAGCCAAAATCTGGTACACGGAAGTTTTTCCACGTTTGGGGAAAAGAGCTATGTGCATTTTTGTTCTTTCAGCATATTTTGTTGCAGTTTCAACTGTTTTAAGCCCTCTTTTCATACAAGTCTGTGGAATACAGAGAATCGGGGTGTGCACATCCTGCAAGTGGTATTTGGTTCCAGTGCAGTGCTACTGTACAATTTCTGCAGTTTCTTTTTTCAGCCTGAAGCTGGGAGACAAGCTACTGGGCATATCCTAGGTAAAAGGACTAAGACTCTGCTAAATGCTTTAGAATTTTTCTGATAATTTGTTGAATGCCCTGCAGTGAATACTGATGCTCTCCTTTTGTAACTCTACGTATTTTGTAAAAGCATTGGGGAATTCAATACAGCTGCAAGGACTCTTAAATCACACTGTCAAGGTCATGATCATGATGAGCAAATACAAATGTTTCTTATAGGACAGGAATTGCCCTAAGTTTGGTTTTGAAACTGTACAAAAATAAGTGTTTAGCAGCACCATACTAAGAAAGAAGAATAAAAAATGATAACTTTGCCATCTAATGTCTTCTGCTTTCTATGTTCCCTTTCCCTAAATAGGATAGCAGATTTTGATTGTAGTAAACAAGGAACAAAGTAGTTCTTTCCTTTTTTGGGGAAAACATGCACAGTAAACAAATGTGAGTGTTCTTGAAGCCAATGACACACACCTTGAACACAGAGGAACACAACTGCCACCAATTGTGGCATCTTCTGCACCAACCTGTGTATGTCTCTTCCACTCCAGAGAAAATGGAATTTTCTGTGAATTTTGGTGAAAGATAAGCAATTTTTTTTGGTGCTCTATCCAGAATTACTCAGAGAGCATCGTAAAGTAATGCTGCAAAACAGGCATCACCTGCAGTGCAGATGACACCAGGAACGAAGCCAGTGGTGACAGCTTCACCATCAAAGCCTAGTACATGCTGAGTTTTTCCAAACACAAAGGTGAGCAGTTGATGTGGATCTCAGCCCTACAAGAACCTGCAAGGGCACAGAGCACAAATTGCAGGTGTGAGAAGACAGCCTGCTGCCAGGAGGCTGCTGCAGCACTGCTGGCAGCTGTGACCTGGCTGTGCACGTGTACCAACTGGCCTTTGGGCACATCCCCAGGACCATCTGCTCGAGGAGCCTCTCACTTCTGTCTTACAACAAAGCCTTCTTTCTAGGAGAGCTACTGAGGAATCTAGGTTTTGCAACAGCAGTTATGTCATCTGAAGCAAATTGATATTTTCACAGCTTAATTCAGATGAGATCATTATCCAAATGATGAGTCAGTCCAGTTAAATCTTTTGTTCTGGCTGTGCTGCAAATAGACCAGGCTGCACCAAAAAAGCTTTGAGAGCTTCTTTTATGTTACTCCTGCCATTGTGACAGCTCAGGGGAAAAGTGATTACACAAGCAAGGACTCAGATGCTTCATTCAACCTTGTTTGGGTTTTGGTTTTTACGTTGGTAAGTTCTGGTTTACCCTAGTAAAGTAAATGCAGTGTAAACCAACCAGTGTATTCTTGGAATTTATCCTATGCAAAACACCAGATGGATGAATTAAATTGTAAAAGGTAAACAATATCCCAAAAGAAACAATCCCTTACTTTTTCTGAAGATGGCATTCACTGAACACAGATTAATGAATTTTATTTCCAGTTTCCTGTAGAATTGTATCCTCTGACATAGAGATAAAAAGGGGAGCCTGTTGTGCCGTTTTGGCATAAGAGATACCAAGTTCATGATCTGCAAGTGTTGCAGAAACTGCTCATCCTATGGTGCTTGCAGACTTGCAGGGCGCTGGATGTGCACTGAAGCTGTTTTGCTTCCTGTTTGATTTATTCAGTGGATTGTGGAATTTGTTACAATTTAGGTTTTTTTTCTTAGAGCTTTGAGATGATAATTTTTGAGGTTTACCTTTTATATAAGTATTTTTACTGGTTAACTCTAAATAAAATAAGAATTTTGTCATCCTTAATCTTTCATCTGTGAAAATAGATAAATCTCCTGATTTAACTTTTATTCAGAAAGAATGTAGTTATCTTGTAAGGATAGAACGTTTCCAAGATTTTTCATTACATATATATATATGTGTGTATATATATATATATATATACACACACACAAGACAAAACTTCAGCTGTGTCAGATCACAAAGCAAGATTTTACACATTGCTGGAGATCTGAAGCTTAATAATGGGTAACAGTCACTGGAAAACATTTCAGTAGACTAGGCAATGCTTCCCTAGGAAAAAAATTCAAAAATCCCCCCCCAAGCCTGTTTTATAGATTATAGTGTTGGTCTTTCTGCCTGCATGTTTTTTTCCTCTCTATGTTTAAGTAGTCTATTTTGATTTGTTTTCTTTATTTTCTTTCCCTTGATGCTTTGGACATGTCATAACTCTGTTGCTCAAAAGTGAGAGAACGTTGGGCTAAGCATCTTGAAAAAAAAGCAAACAAACCATAAACCAGAGAAAATATGGTTTGTTCAGTATTCTGGTTCAGGCTAAAATGGTTTTGCTTATTTGATTGCATTATCTGAGCTTTTAATTCTGCAATCTTAACCAAATAGACAAAGACTGGCAAAAGAGCATGTCCTCTTCACTTGAGGTAAAAGTAAATACTCAACTACATGAACTAGGAAGTTTGTTCCAGGTTGGGGATTCGTGGTACAAAATTCTGAGTAAAATTCTGATAAGTTTATGCACATGTCTAGTCTGAATGACCTTTTTTTTTTTCAACTTTTTACATGCTATTAATGATTTATTCAAATCTAATTAATTTTGCCTCTGATGAAATGAGTTGGTTTTTAGGAGAGCATTTTTTAGGAAACAGAAGGTAAAATTTATAATTTGAAACCAAATGTTTTGAAGAACCAATTAATGCTAGTAATCGTCATTATCAACATACAGAATGCAGTGAGTGCAGTGAGTGTTTAGAATTGGTTTGAAACAGCAGTTTCCATGATGGACAGTTAAAGAAACTGTTTCTTGTACCGTACTTTTAATTTTGCCATGAAGTTCTATGCTTACATAGAACTTGAAATGCAACAAGGAGATCTAATAGATTATCTTATATGTAAAGATAATTTTCAGAATTCAGTTAAATGTTTGAAACTTACAGAGCAGACAGATTTCCATAAAGCTTGTAGTATGCAGGGACTTTTTTCTTAGTTATCTGTCTATGCCTTGGGAGATCTGTAGATAAGCAGGTTTGATTTTGATTCATTTGCATTTCCCAATGGGAAAGACATAATGAAGAACTTTCCACCTTTTGGCAACAGTACAATCAGATGTTACCCTCCTGCTACTCTGTAGACTGCATTTGCTTTCAGAAGGATTAGTGACACTGAAAACTGAAAGCAACTAACCAACCCAGTACATAAAAAGGTGGTCTGTTGTGAAGGAAGTCCACTCCCTACAACCTAGTGGGACCTGTGAATATCTGTAGCTTCATCCTCTTCAATGAGGTACATATGTGGGAAATCATCCCCTAAAGATGTTACAGGTAAATTTATGTTCCTCTCTGAAGCACAAGTGGAAAAAACTAATCATAGGGGTAAGTTTGTTTCTTTGCAGGTGAATTTCTTTGCGGCTGTTGTGACATGTTGCTGTGGGAATTGCCTATTTCAGCAGTGAATACTGTAGGAAAAAATCACAGTTTAATAACTAAGCCATTTTTCCGCAGAAAATCAAAGTTAGTATTGAAGTGACCATGTCCGCAGTCCGCCTTTGTGGAGAAGGAAAGGTACATCTGCATGTAGTGTGTCAGGGCTAGAGATTCAAAGTGACACAGGAATAGCTGAGGTTTGTGTTTGAAGGGTGACAAGAAAAGTGTTTGGCACAGGGCATCACACTGCAGAGTATATTAAATCCCCAAAGTTTTAGGGTTTCTAGTGGCAGCATTTAGGTTCAGTTCCCAGTATTGCTACAGATTTTGTTGCATGAGTGAGGAACATCTCATCCGGAGGACTGGGATGGTTATTTATGCCTTCTTCCTTTTGTTTTGCCAATGTATTTATATGGCAGTAAGGTGGATCATTACCAGACCTGTATGCATATCCCCACACAGGTCCAGTTTTAGCTTGCACCATTAAGTGCTTCTGTGACACAAACCACATGATATCAGAGACAGAGGCAGTGTTTACAGACAAAGTGAAGCTGAGAAAGATGCACTTTTTTTTCCCTCTCTAGCCCTTTCCAGTTTCTACAAACATTCATTAGTTATTCATTTTCATGGTTGTATACATTTTAAGGAAAGAAAAGGACTGTTAACATTATCTAGTCTAGCAAGTCAAACTGAATTAAGACAAGCCAGAATTTTGCACATGGCTCAGCTTGTAGAAGTATCTCCAATCTTGGCTTTAGACTAGATTTTTCCAAGCTCTTTGCGGTGAGCTTCCATTTTAGAGATCCCAACTGAACACAGCATTGATAAATGAAATATGCAGTATTGAAAATAGCTTATTTCAGTTCTTCTCTCTTTGGCCACAGTCAAGAGGTTATCCATTAATAACAACTAAAGCTCATATTCAGTAGATATGCACAGAGATAAGCCAGTTTCTGAGTATATTGCCTTTTCCTGGATAAAAGGTTTCTCATGCCCTCTTTTCAAGTTTACGGTTATATGTGGTGCCCAGATACATCAGACTTCCTTGCCCGTATAGAAACATGGCAGCTCTGATCCATGACAACCCTTTTCAGTTACTTGAGGCACCACTGGTTCTCCTCAGCTCGAGTACAATGAAAAGTCACAGTAAGGGTGTTCCTGTAATGTACACAAGTTTTATGCATTACTGTGCTGAGCTGCTTGTCTGTATTGATTGTTTCTGAAGAATGTTTTACTTTCAGTCTGCATTAAGAAGAATGATTACATTTGAGACAAGGAAGGTTCTCCATCTCTACACTCACTGGTATCGTAGCAGGTAGTTTGCTTGAGTTCTGTGTCTTGGATCCAAAGTGCAAAGATCCTGTTGTGACAAAAGTTTGTTCTTTCCTTGTTGTGTGAGTGTTACATGTCATGAACCTGGGGAGCAGTCGATACCTGTGAGGTGTCTCTCTCACTAGTGGCATTCTGGAAGGACTGACGTACAAGATTGTTTACAGGCATTTGCACTGAGTAACAGTGCAAACACCTCTGGGTCCTTCCTGCTCTCAAAGGTCAGTCCTCGGGTCTACAGCCTTAGACGTTGTCTCAGCAGAAGAATGACCCACCCCTGGCTGTTCAGACAGGCTGGAGAGCCATAAACTCTCTTGCTCTGCTAACAGAGCCACAAATGTGAAAGGAGATACTGCAATGGTTTTCATTCGGGAATTAACTGGTGTTTCCTTGATTCAAGGAACCAAGGCAGTTTGCAGGGCTGTCTACTTTGTCTAAGGGCAAATGAGGAGCCCAGTATGGTATCCCATGTTGGCCTAACTTCAATGGGCACATCCCATAGGTCCTTTCTCTTAAGCTTGTTTGTCTAAAACAGCTTCTTCCCTCCAGTTTGAGCGGCTGTTCCTTCCTAAACAATCCTCAGATCTTTGATCTGCTGTGTTTGTTAGGCTTTTCCTGAGCTAGTATTGTCTTTTTAGTAGGCAATTCCCTAGAGTTTGCTGAGAAGTGTCACAACTGAGTCATTCTTTCCTTTCCTGCCTGTTTTTCTCACTAGTCTCAAATTAAACAATAACCAATGTATTAGTATGATAAGTATCTTAATACAATATTAATAAATTATTAAGAGTAGTTCAAAATCTGTCACAATGAACTCATGGGAGTGAACTGTTTTTTACAACAAGCACATATTCCGAGTGTTTTTGTTCTGATGCTCTAGCTTATGCACACACTATTAAATATTTAAATAGCCATAGTCTGGCTTCCTTTTAAAGTAAAAATCCGTAGTATAAAAATAGCAAGGATTCGTTACTACCAAATATCAGTTCCTTCCTTCTGACTTCCCATTTTCCTCCTAACCTCCCTTTTTTTTCTGATCAGACTCCTTTAGAAGCTGTAGTTAAGAGTCGTAAGAAGTAATCACAACACAATGAATATTCGAGTCTGCTTGACAGGTGTGACCAAAAAAGGGGGTAACCAAAAAAGGGGGCTTCAACTGAGACTTTTGAAGATTGAGACTTCAGTGAGCTAGTGAGAAATCAAAGTAGGAAAGGAAACTCATGATTCTGCTCCCAGTTGGTAAATTCCTGAGCAGTTAGACTATCACTAATTGTAGCCAAGATTGCTCCCTTAGTGATGATTTCTGATGTGATGTGTAATTTTCTCCTGAGAAGCAACAATAGAAATACTACACATTAGCTTTTCTTAACAATATAGGCTTTAATAAATTTTGGAATTACAAAAGACTTCAAGTAAATTTTCAAAACACAACGTAATGGCTGCAGATTTAAGGAATTTCCTAAGTCAATAAATACGGAGCAATGGAACAAATCTCCAGCTTGAGAATTTGTGCTTCAGAGGCAATGCTGGAAATATGAGTTAGCTTGATCTCCTCTTAGTGGGGGGGCAATAAGCAAAGTTTTATCTGGATGAGGGAAGAGGGAAATGAATTCTGTGTTTAAACCTCCCCTGCAGTTGGTCTGAAAATTTGGAAACTTTCATTCTTGTAGTGATTTTTCAGTGATGTATTGGCCCCATTAAAGTCAGTGGGAGTTTTGCCATGGCTTTTAATGAGGTCAGAAAAAGAATAGTACATTTCAACTGCTCTTTTTTTTTTAAGTTGGAAAGAAGTTTTATATTTGTTTCTTTTACAGTGATGTATTCTAGAAACAAATCCACCTGTAATTCGATGGCATATTCCATAGCATTTGCAAGATGGAATGGAATAAACATCATGTCCAGCTTCAGGAGACCAACAGTCACTGTCAGAATTATTTTCTTTTGTTTTATATATTTATTTTTCACTTATTGTTGTACATAATATTTGGGCACATGAGGGATAGTTTAATTTAAATTTTACATCTACGTTCCTTCGGTAGGGAGAGGCTGAAGTAAACAGGGCAGTTCAAAGGACAGTCAAGGAAATAGGGATTTGATTAGGATACTTCAGTGAGTTTTGTCTATTTTGAAAAATATTTTTAGTTTTCCATTTCATATCTTACATTGTGCCAGCAGGAACATCATCATAAGTCTACATTCCTTCCATTACCAGTGAAATTCATCTGTTTAGTCTGATGTGTTTTCAACCACCTGCTACAATAACTCACTCATTAATACACCTGTGCAGGTTTAGAATGGTCAAATATTCATGAGATATGCAAATGTTCACTCTCTTTAATTTAAAAGTGCAGACTAATCAAAACTTTGCTGTTTGTTCTTCAAGTAAAAAGCTCTACTCTGGAATATTGTTTAGGTAGGCAATAATTTGATGAAAATACATAGGTGAATGGAGAATCCTTTGCTTATTCTCTGCTATTTGTCTGAAGTTGTGCAACCACTTCAGCTTTAAAGCACCTTCTCCTGTTTTGTTATCTGACACTGAGTATTTTTGATGACTTTGAAATGTGTTACATTTAAAAAACAAAACAAAGACACAATGAAGTGTCCTTCCCTCTTTTTGGTCCAGGTGCTTCCTGTGGTGAGTATGCAGTGCTTATCAGAAACCAGTGCCAGCAGAGCTCCTTGTGGTCTGCAGAGAGAGCCTGCACCAAACCTTTTGGGACAGCTGGTCTTTCCTTAAGTATTAATCCTTGTCCCTGTTCTCTTGTGACAGAGGAATGTGACAAATGTACCTTTTCTTACATTTGCAAGTCACCTCTAAGTGTGTGGGGTAGAAATACAGAGGTGCGGCTTTCCATCTCCTGAGAAATGCTGCTTGGCATCCACTCCACTGCTTTGCAGACTGATTAAATGTCAGCAGAAGCCTGCCATCTCCTCCTGAACAGCAGTTCCTGTAAGAATGGTGAGAGGACCGAGTGGGAGGAGAAGTTTATTTACCAACATTTGTCACTTAACCAGAAAATGAACAATTTCTAGTGCTCATACCACATTGTCTTAAGTGCAATCCCTCTTACCTCAGTGGTTTGATGGCTGCCTCACTCTGCCAGGCAGGGTGAGCTCACAATTGAATAGTTTGCTTGTCCAGTAACACCTGAGGATGGAAGCTTCTTAAAGTGGGAACTCCTGTCAACCTGGGTGGGGGTCAGCTTGAGGTAATTGAGTCTCAGTGTGTGAGCCTCTTTCTGTTTGTTTTAAACAGTGAGTCAACATCAACACAAATAGGAACCACTTCCACTCTCATAGTTCAAAGCGTATTGAGAGAGTTTGTAACTGCTAATGAACAACATTCCAGAGAAAGCAGTACCCAAGCTTCCAAGATTTGCACGTTTTGGGTTATGAGATGCTCAAGCTTGTGTATTGTAAACAAGGTTCAGAAACTCCTCCATGTAGTTGCACTTTGGACCCCAACAAACTTTAGAAGAAAATGTCTAACCGTGCTTGGATTTATTTTATAAACTGGGATGGCTTCATCAGTCTGTGTGGCCTTCCATTCAGCTGTTTGCTTAAGCCAAGCCAAAAGCCACTTATCTAAAGATGATTTATTCTCACTCTTGAGCTGACAGAACTGGGCCGGAAAGGGCGAAAGCTGAATCATAAGCCTCTGACTTCAATCAAATCATAAGGGGAGCATGAAGGACTGGTCATAACATTGTTCTGCAAGGTACTTGTGGTTCTCTTGTACACTGCTTGTCAGACACCTTTTTAAAATAAACAGCTGTGGTATGTGATTGACTCAGATTTGAACTTTGCAGCTGTTCCTTTCTATCTGCCTGGTATGCCAAAGCAAAACCCTGCAGCTCAACATCTTTAAAATCAAAACCTTAATTCAAATATTATAATTTGGATCAGCTTCTCACTTTCTGATTTTGGCAGTGTAAACAAAATGGAGGCAATTTTGTTTCTTTATCTAGTTCAGAAAAATAGATGTTGTTTATATACTTTGAATATAGACATATTGTGTAGTAAAAGGCAACAGTTGAACAGTCCTAGCTAGAGATGTGAAAGTAAAACTGGAGGCAGTGTATCTGGCTGTCAAAATTGAATCTGAAGAGAGAATTTTCACAATGTTTTAAGTTGGTTTGATTTTTTAGATTAAAACAACCAAAAGAATTTTGCATTTGAGAACTCTTATTCTCTTTGGATGTTTTGAGAATCTTGATGTTTTCGTTGACATCTTTTCACCATGTTAGACTTCACTTAATGCAGAGCATGACCATGAGCAGGGTTCTGGTAGCCAGGTAAATGAGGCTGAAGGTTTAGTTTTGACCCATCCAAGACCTGTGCTGTCTAGACAAGGAACGTGGATTATATGGTGGGCCAGAATGGCACTGCCAAGACCCTCGTGCTGCCATGGTGTGTCTGGCTCACGTGGGCACTTGCTGTGCAGGGCTGTTTCCCAGCATGGATGGCCTCCTTCCACACCAGTGTTATTGAATGCAACAGCAAAAATAGGGGGGTCCCAAATGAGTAAGGGGTGAGGCTACTTTTTGTAATCTGCTTCTTCAGTGAGAATTACTTTGAATGAGTTAGTACCAAAAGGGTTAAAGAACCATTGTGTATTTTGAATTTGGGTTGTCAAAGCAAATATTTTGACAGTCTGTCAGAAGTGGATACTGAGTGGCGTGCTGTGAAGAACATACGGTTCTGTCATGGAAAATACTTGTTGAGGGATGGGAAACTGAGAGGAAGAATAAACAGCTAGTTTTCAGCCTTGCAAGGGCCTGGTTTGAGTTTCTGCTGAGCAAAAATAATAAAAAAAAAGCGGGGGGTGAGCAGAGTGAAGCTTCATGAAGCACAGTTGTTTAGCACAGCCTGTAGCTGGAAAGGCTTCCATGTATGGCACAAACATATTGTTGGAGCCACATGAGAGATGGTTAGGTTCATTGGGAAAGCCATAGGGGGGAGGAGGTTGTTGGAAGGAGAAGAGGGAAGAGGTTGTTGTGAGGAAAAAGTTAACTACATAAATGTGACTGAACTGGAACTTGTCTTCGGTACGTCATCTACAATCTTTCCTTACTAAGTCTCAGAAAGAAATGCCTCTGCCCCTCCTCTGGGCTCGCCATCATACTCTATGTGTTTTTGTCTGCCTGACAAAAAGGACTTGTAGGTGAGTGTGCTCTCATTTCAGCGCTTCGCTAGTGCAAGAAAAAGCTTATGAAGCTTATGCAGAAGTTCTCCTGTGGAGGAGGGAACATTGGCATGTGCATTGGCTCTTGGTATGTTTTGCACCAGAATAAAATACTCATTACCTAGGTAAAGGTGAATTGTACAGGTTTTCTTCAAAGCCAAAGTATTTTCAGTTGAATTGTAGTTCTCAATTACATCCACTACCTAACTTTTAGATGCTGCAAGGTTTCCCTTAGTTGCACAACAGAGAAGTGAACTCCTGAGATTTGACATGACCTCCACGTCAGCTTTAGACAGGCTATTTTACTCATGCAGTGACTTTTCTGGAGATACTGTCTTAAAATTTTCCTGCAAGTTATTGTGCTTACATTTCAGTTGGGAAAGAACCCCATGATTCGGTCTTTTCTTCTACTATAGTATCACATGTTTGTTATCAGTGATACATTTTTATGGCTGCCAGCGTTCATCTAGAATTCCCACCTACCCAAGTAAATATGAACTTTGTTTTCATCTGCGTTCCGTAAATAGTGTTTTATATTCAGTGGTACAGAGTCAGCAGTAATAGCCATTATGGGTGTTCATATCCCTTCCACCTCACTGAAAATCTTTGAATTACAAAGATGAGGAGTTCATATGGGTGCAATTGTTGCAGAAAAATGCAGATTTGAGAGCTTTTTGGAGCATCTTTCGAAAAAATAAAGATATTTTCAGTTAAATTCTCTTTAATCACATGGATGACATCAGAAGAATGTAGATGTGTAGTGGACATTTCCTACATTCCAATCATTATTTAAAGTGGAACTACTGAGCAAATTAAGTTTCTTTGGCAGGCTGACACTTCAGCTCTCTGTTATTACAAAGGGTGTATTCAAGCCGTTAGTATGTCAGGTTGCTTNCCCCCCCGAAAAAAAAAGGAAAATTAGTGGAACTGTTTTCTCAGTACGTCTAAAAGCCCTTTTTTAAGGCAATGCCATAACACTGAACTACAGGAGACAAATTCTGTTGTTGGCACATCAGCTTTAAGCCTCTTATACCAAAGGAATCTGCGGGTCTAGATGATTCACTACAACTAGTACAGGAGGGAGTAGAAATTGCTGGATGAAATTTTAAATGTGTGAAGCTGTGTGTGTGTTTCATTTTGCATTCAGTGGGACTAGTACTTAACCACCCAACTCAGAACTCCTAAGAAATTAAATACCAACCCCATGACAAATCTAAAAAAAAATATTGGAGATGTCTGTTTTTCTGGCATCTGGTGACTGCAGCAGCACAGCAGTGGGGTCCAGATCTGATTCTTGACTCTTGCCTCCAGTTCAGTGTCAGTATTTGGGGTTTTGTGAGGAAGACTTGGAAGTGCTACATTTTCATCATGGAGGGGGTAACATGAGGGCATTTCCTGCTCCCACCCTGCCTTCAGGCAACACTGTTTCAGTTCAAGAGCAGAGGCGTGTGCGATGACCTGTTTGTTATTTTGAGGCCAATATTTGGATAGGAGTTGGAAGTATAGTGATGTCTGCCTCTTGTACTAAGATAAGTGTAACTCTGGGAATGTCATCAGCCACTGTTGAAAGGCAGTGCTATGGCTTGGGGAAAGCCCTGGGGAATATTTTGCTGCAGTTGCAGCATACACAGGGCTGTGGAAGAGGGGAATTGAGGGGAGTTAGGAAGCTCAAGGCTGACCGGCAACCCCTCTCACTGGGGCTTTTGGTCACTTGGCAGTGGCTGGGGCGCTTTTCCGCATATTCCTGTTCACAGTGGCATAAGTCACCAGAGGCTGCCGGTATTGGCAGCAGTTCAGGATGAGGTGTGTGACATACCTGCAGGCAGATTGTTTTCCTGAAACACTGGTGCAAACCTTGATCCCAAACCCAGGGAGGCACCACTCCTTGCAAAATCCAGGCTTCAAAGGGGTCACCACATCACAGGGTGAGCTGTCTGCAGCTGTAATCTTGTTCACCTCCTCTTGAGGCGGGGTTGGCTAAGCTGCAGTCAACAGAAACCCGGAAGGTTGGAACAAGGTTTCTTCATTGCCCCTTGCACCTAGGTGCCCATGGCATGTGGAGCTGTGTTCAGCTCTGTCCCAAAGGAGGGCTGTGCTGCCTCCCCAAAGTGAAGGCAGGAGCTGCACATCTGTGAAACTGCTTAAACGTGTCCGAACATTTTGCTGGGTGACTGCCAGCACCCTTGGTAATTCAGACCAGAAGATGATGGGGGTGTGGTGGTAGGAGTGGGTGGGACTGCTGGGTGTGTTACTCAGACCTTTGCTTGCAAAGTGTTTGACAAACTCCCACCATGGGATAGGGCACAGCAGATACTGTAAGTATTGTCAGCAGTGGGGGGGAGATTAATGACTCCCCTGTAACAAATCAGGGAGGTTTCCAGCAGGCTCTGTTTGACCAGCCCTTGTTAGAGCTTCGTATGTTGATGTGAATCTGCGCCAGATCTTGGTTTGTTGTGGGGGTGGAAATGACTTTTTTCTTACTGCTGATGTGTTTTCTCTTTTCTTGTAGGTGTGTGATGTCAAACAGTGGGCAGTCCTTGTAGCCTCCCCCACCAGCCTGCAGTGCCATGTGCCAGTATGAATATTAAGAAAGAAAAGCATACTTCAGAGCTCAGCATCCCCAAAAGTAAAAAGGAGGAACTAAACAGAGAGAACAAATGATTGCAAAACTTGGGGCTGTTCACTTTTTCTCCTGAGAAGCTTCATCGTGGCCTTTGTGAGAGAGTTGAGAAAACAGGCAGAGCAGCCACAGTGATTTTCTTAGGGTTCTTTTTTAATTTAATTTTTTCTCCCTTCTGCCTGGATTTTAAGAGTGCTGCACTGATCACAAGCCCTGGACATCAATATGTGTCATGTCATTGTAACGTGTCGGTCGATGCTGTGGACTCTCCTGAGTATCGTGGTGGCTTTTGCAGAGCTCATTGCCTTCATGAGTGCAGACTGGCTGATTGGCAAAGCAAAGCCTTCAAGCTCCGAGGATGTGGACAACAGAACGGGGGGGTCGCAGGAGCCCTACCACCCAACGCTGGGCATCTACGGGCGCTGCACCAGGATCTCACACATGCAGTTCTCTAGACGAGACACGCTTTGTGGTCCTTACGCTGAAACCTTCAGTGAGATTGCCAGTGGGTTCTGGCAGGCAACCGCTATTTTCCTAGCCATGGGAATCATGATTCTCTGCACCGTGGCATTTGTGTCTGTCTTTACTATGTGTGTGCAGAGTATTATGAAGAAAAGCATTTTTAATGTCTGTGGGCTGCTACAAGGGATTGCAGGTACGTGCACTTTGAGAGCAACCAAAATTTTTAATTTTGGGGTAATTCAGATCAAGAAATACAGCAATTCTGGCCTGCCTGCAGGGAGACTGCATTAGGCAGACCCAAAGCGATTCTATACACTGGTATTTATTCAAACATAACTGAAATTTATAGCTACCCAGCATGTAATACATTGACATTGGCAGCAGAATTGCAGCCTGATGTGTGCCAAAATGAACTGACCAGCGTTGCTTTTGTTTGCTGTTCATTTTTTTCCTCTGTTTGAGTTTCTTTCAGTTACAAAATTTTCTCTCCTTTGCTACCGGCAGAGAACAAAGTTAATACTCATATTAAGGCAGTCTATCTCCCTCTCACTACTTTAGTAATTTTTCCATGGACCGAAGGCAGTTCCCTCAGTGTCTTGGAGGCTTCATGACTGTGGTGAGAGTAAATACCACCCCAGGGCTAAGAACTGGTTGGAGTCACACACCCAGTTCCTCCAGCATTTCATGCTAAGCAGCCTCCTTGAAAGCTGTGAGCTTGACAAGTGATACCTTGAGATAAACCTTTCCTTTAGCCAGCTTATTGTTCAGCTGCAATTACATAGCCCAGTGAGCTTATCTTTTCACTCTCCAAGGATCAGCTGTGCTTTGCCTGAAAAAAAGATTTTGTTCTAGAGATTTGGTGTTTCTGCTTAAACCCATATATTTTACAGAGATTAAATGATTTAGTAAACCAACCCTGAACAGCCTTAGTTAGAGAAGTATTCATTTTTCTGTACTTGCCAGTGAGCCATGGGGAAAACCTGTCTTGTACACAGGTTTTCATCTTTTGTGCTCTGTGTGTTTGTGGTCATCTGGAGGAGGAGAGTGGTCTTCTGTCCTGCTTCTGGCAACCCTCAGAGACCTGCGAGGAGGGAGAGAATGAGCAGGGCCACCTCCTCTTTCTCTCTTGGCGGTGCTCTTAAGCAGATGGTTTCAATTCACAAAATTATTTAAATACAACAAAAATTAAGGTTTAACTTGTTTTGCTCTAAATATGAATCCAGCTTTCCCCCTTCTCACCTCCACTGAGGTGGTCAAACATGTCTGTGATGGCTATACCTAAACAGAAGATGCAGTGATAAATACTCAGACCTTTATCTGAAGCTGGATGGTTTCATTTGCTTCGTTTAGACCTAACGTAATCTTATTCTAAACACGCATGGGGAAGTAGGTGAAAACTGACTTTACTGCCTGCTGCAACCCTCCAGAGCCAGCTTTACATGCCAGGGACTGGCTGATGCTGGCTCCTGAAGCACTACCTTGGTGGCTCTCACCATTTGTCTACTTCATTTGTCTTCAGTATAGAAGCATAACACTTATTTCATGTCACCCACAATGTGAGGTTTGTGCTTCTGGAGCAGAATTAGGTCCCTAGATTGGCTAAAGATGCTTCTGTTCATATGATGGCATGCAATTAGCATATCAGGGTCCTTTAGATGAACATGACAGGGTTTGCTGTAGTCACTCCTGGTGTACGGAATTTGTCAGAAGCAGTGTGACAAGGCAGCAGCTTGGCAGTGCAGATTAAGTCAGGGGAAGTTGTTCATTTCTTGCTGTCCTACTCTATACTTCAGAAATAATCCATGACTATTTTTTCAGGAGATGCACTTATTGCTTGTTTTCTTTTGGAAGGGTATTTGTATGGGAGAGATTGCTTAGCAGCATAAATAAATCTTTGGCATGTCAGATTTGGGTCTTTTGAAAAGATAACTTTACTTACAACTCAGATACCATTTCAAAATACCTAGTCTATCACCTAGGATTAGCAGGTAGTAGGTACTGGTATCTTAGAATAGCATTCTGGAGATCATGCTTTTGTGAGAAAATACATGGTAAGACAGTTTTATGTTTTATTATCAATCCAGCTGTACCCATAATGGGACTTGCAGCCTAAAACATTGAACAATACAGTTGACAAAGCATTTCTTACATGTTAGGACATAGATTAGTCCTTCTTGAGTTGTACTGAGCATGGAAGCACTTCCCTTCTTACAATTCAGACAAATGACACAGCATGAAACTGGGTAGGAGAGAGGTGACCTTACTGAAACGTTGCTATGAGAAGTACGCCTGCCAATATTTACAGCCAGGCGTCTCGTGGCTCACAGCTCATTTTCCCAAGACTGGTTTTATTGGGTCCACTGCTACTTTTGTGCCAGTAGCATTACAGCATCTGCTTATTTAGTTGCAATTATTTTCCTTATGACTAATGATGGCTGCTAATTTCAACTTTCTTAGTTCCTGAGTTTTGAAAAATGCTTAAGCAAGTTGCTCAAGAGGGACCATTGTCAGAATGGCTAATCCATACAGGGATTATGATAGATAAACTAGTGCCCTGACCAGAGAACAAGATATAACCCTGCCTTAATAATTTTAAGCATAACATCATTCTTTCAAATGTGAACAATTATATTTTTAATAAGCGTAGGAGAAGAATTCACAAAATAATTTTGTTAATCAGCCTGTATCAGTCCAATATTTGCAAGTATGTCAAACATCTCCTTTTCAAAGATGAGATGCACACATGGTAGAGTCACCTACAGGAACTCAGGATCTTACAGACTTAATCTCATTTAAAATCTCTATATCTTTGCAGTAGAGATTTAATATAATTAAAAACATACAACAACATAATTTATTCCTGGAATTCATCATGACAAAACAATAACAGACACCGGATATATCTTTTCAGTCTAGCAAGATTGGTTGTGGATGATGCCTACGGTGAAATTACAGAACATAAAGCAACATCTTTTCTGTTATGACCCTTGGACAAATGTGCAAGCTCTCATTTAGATCAACAGGAGGAAGCCATACACATATCTGGACTATAGGGATTTTTTTATTATTATTTTTGTGGCAGAAAATGAGAAATACAAAGCCATAAAGGAAGAAAATATGGCTCTTGTTTAAACTCCTGTAATTCCTTTGTTACAGAGCAAGAACTTCTACCTCTTACTTTCAGACTGCAGTGCCTTTCATTCTGCAGCTGTAGAAACAGTAATCAGTAGCCCTGGTTTTGGAGATGTTTAAGGATTGTTCCATCTGGATAAGCATCTTTTCTCTGCATTAGAGAGTGCAGAGAATGGAGACGTGTAATTGAATTAATTACTACCCAGCAGCAAGAAGACTTTCATTTGTGTGTCTTTTTAGGGAAAGTATTCTACTTTTAGTCTGTGAATCACTTGAAATGCAGAGGCTAGAGGAGGAAGGATATTATTACATGCTAACTGACAAGAATCAATTCAAAGTAAATTTTCACAGTAATCATGGATCTATAGGAAGTAAATAATTGGTCATCCCCTACTGACATACCTTGGTACATCTATAGTGTAGTTGCATATGTATTTACAGGTCTTATTTAGGCTTGTGTACTTTACTTTGTTGCTAAGTAATACAATATAAACATAACCTAGCCTCAAAGGAGGGCGGAGAGAGCTTAGGACAGAGCCTAAACCAGGTTCGGCTTCCATCTCTGGTAGTTTCCTTTATGAAGTTCATAATCAACAACTTGGCTTCTTTTATGGTCTCTGCCATGGCTGGGCAGACAGAACCCCTTCCCCACAGCCAGTGCTGCCTGACTTGCAGCTGAGCCACAGCACACCAGCAGCACCCTGACTGCACACCCGAGGGAGGAAGGTAAATTAGCTGCACCAATATTATTTCAAGCACAGAACTTGAGCAAGCCCCTGTGTTTTTTTGTGGAGAGCTTTGAGCCTGCAAAGGCTTTGGGGAGAGCAGTGAGGAAAGGGAGCTGACATGTCAGGAAGGCTAATGGGTTTGGGAGTTCAGTTTCTTTTACTGCTGTTTTGCCATGCTGGAGCAGGGCTGCCTTGCCAGGCACATTTACAAAAAGAGGGTAAAATAGTTCCTCTTCTCTAAAGTCTTTCCAGGATGCTGATGGCTTCATCTGGAAGGCATCTCATGGGTCACCCTCCTCTCATCCCTTCCTCTGTTCACAGTCCACTGTCTGTTAGCTCAAATGGGGCTTGATTAAACTGTTTCCTGACAGAAGCATGAGGAAAAAAAGCTTGGATGTAAAAATCAGGTTGCATCAGTCAGAAGACCAGCTGTGTCCCAGGTGCACACCAAAGAGTGTCTGGTTTATTCAGGTGAATGCATGGCTGCATTTTGCTGTCATGTGGCTTAGCTGGCTGTGTCACTGGCAGCTGCATCTTTAACAGGTAGGTGTCCAGTCAGCTGAAGCAGAGGTTTGTGTTTTCAAAGGCTGCAGCAAGCAGGCCAGAGAGCATTAAGCTCCCTTGGACACGTAGTTGAAGTCTGTCTGCTTGGGCCCAGATGCTGGCTGCAGCTTTGGGCCTCCCTCTGTCACCCCAGCAGTTTCTCCTCCAGCACTGCTGGGGAATGACTCAACTTCTTCTTTTCCAGGATCTGAGAGGCTTGTTTTTTCCCCTGACACTTGCCCTGTTCAGTCCCAAGCAATAATAGCTCTTCCACAGTACTTTCTCTTCGCAGGTATCTCACAAGCTCTCCTGCATTCTTTCTTCTGACCTTTTCATGATTTCCC
This sequence comes from Dicrurus megarhynchus, assembly GCA_013399195.1. Lineage (NCBI taxonomy): Eukaryota > Metazoa > Chordata > Aves > Passeriformes > Dicruridae > Dicrurus > Dicrurus megarhynchus. The sequence goes on along the minus strand of VXAD01008427.1, from coordinate 108,563 downwards.
TCTATGACTGTCCATGTCTTCTCCTTTTGCCTTCTTGGTATCTCAGCGGGTTCCTCCATCAGAAGCTGTTGCAGTACCTGGCAATAGTTCAATTCCAGGAGTGCAGCTTTACCCTCTAATGGAAGGAAACTTCTCTGCAGTTTTCTAAAATGGAGAGGTGAAATTGAGTTTCAAGCCAGCTGTGTGTGTAACAGTCTATCTTCGCTGCTGAAAGAGTTTGTTTTACATCTCTTGGGCTGAGAAGTTGTTCAGCCTGTTATACTTGTTTGACATTGTTTTCATTTTGGGAGGCTGGCTGATTAGGAAGATGGCCTGAGCAGTGTGATAGGAGCCATCTGAAGGGGACAAGGATCTGGAGCTGCTTGTGGGGGTGGGTGAAGTAGGTTCCAGACACACAGGGTGGGCTCGTAGTTTGTACAGCCATGGGACTGCAGACTCCTGGCTGCTGGAAGGTAAGGAGGCCAGTGGGAGTTGCGGAGGAAGCTGAGGAGGAAGCGTGAGGTCAGCCAGGCCTTTCATCATAGGGGAGAGAAAAAGCAGGACACACAAGCTGAGGTAGAAGGAGCATGAGGCTTCTAGAGTTCCTCCATGCTCAGAGAGTAATGCAAGAAGTTACGGTAGTTGGAGCATAGTTTAGGATATTCGTTTATAGGTGGCATCACCCTGTACAAAGGCATTATTTTGTCTGAAAAAGAGACAAACTGGTGAGTAAGGAAGAAAGCACCTTGTGAGCTCACGTTGCCTGCAGGCAACGGAAGCTGTTGCATAGCCAGGGAGCCCAAGCAGTAGGAGAGCAGAGCAAGAGTGGTTTTGCCCTTGAAGGCAAGGAAGCTTCTTGTTTGTCTTTCTAAAATGCAGAGCATGCATTTTTCAAAAAGCATATTTCCTCTTTGGATTCAGCTCAGAGTTTTTCTTTTCTGATGCCAGAATTCTGAATACTTGGGGTGGGAAGAAAGTAAAAAGGGAGGGGAGAGGGATTTCTGATAGAAATCCTGACAGTCTGCACTGCTTTTGCTGTCTGCGGTATAGTGCTTCCTGTAACCTATATGGCCCAATGCCAGCATGATATCTAATACACAGTTGGCTGCTGAAAGTTCAAGCAAAGGGGACTGCTGTCTTGGAATATGCCAGGGAAGGAAAACTGAGTTCAAGTGCTAAATTGCTGTTGAGCCTGAGGGAGAGCATTAGTAACTTCAAAGAAATAAAATGAAGATTTCAGTGTTTTGTTAGATTCAGTGGTCGACTCATCTCCTGCGCTATCAAGGTGGGCACTTGGAAACCAGGAGACATGCAGCAGATAAAAATGAATAGAAAAATAAACAAAAATATCAGGTTTTCAGTGATAAAGCTTGGCAGCTGATTATCTTGGCAAGCATAAATCTCTTCCAACAAACAGTGCTTAGTGTGAGAGACTCTCATGCTACCCACTGTGGCACATGTGCACACTGAGGTCTCTTACTTCTACCAGCACAGGTAAGATGCTGAGCACTTCTTTACGCCCCTGCCCTGGTGATGTGGGAAAGAGTGCTGGTGACTCCAAGAGGCCATGGGGATGTCAGGAGGGCACAAGGGCTCTGTTTCTGGCAGATTTTTGGTTCCAGGCCTTCAAGAGCCAAGACAGATGCTGCTGTTTGTATATAGATTGCAAACACAAGGAAAATATTTAAACTTAGCAAATGCTGTGTTCTCACTCAAACACAAGAAAAAAAAGATGAAAGGAGCTCTTTCAAAAAAGGGGGCTAACTTTTGCTTAGCTCCTGTCCATAGTGTTCCTGATGTGGTGGTGAGGAAATATGTGGATTTGAGTTTTTCTTCCTTACCCAGTACAGATGCCCTGCACTCTGCTGCTGCATAGCTCATGAAGCCACATGAAATTCTTCCCTTCCTGCATCTCCATTTGTCTTTTCCTTCAGGCTGAGTCCTAGTTGCTCTGCAGCTCCCCTCCCTGACCCCCAAAATTTTGTTTGTACTACAGGATCAGTATTGAGGAAAGGTAAGGCCATGAAAGAAGTGACCTACAGCCCTTTTACCTCTGCTTAAGCTAAGGCAGGTTGTTGTTTTGGCCTCCCTTACTGAGCTATGGTCATATTTCATTCCCTTTCTGCTAATCCAGCATAAGTGATTGGTGGTTTGGAGGGCATGGCACTCACTGGTTGAACAGCAGTGGAAAAGGTTATGGTGAGTGGTAGGAAATATATTGGGTCTTCCCCTCTGCTTCTTTCAAATATTCTTTCATGGACACAATATTTGGTATGGCCTTTCCTTCCCTGATTCAGGAACCTCCTGAATTTACCACCCACAACTGAATTTCTTATTTAGCAGCACTGACTGAGTCTTTTATTGGGCCATCCTAGATTAAAAACACTCAATGCTTTATTGGGTTTTAAGGTAAAATGTGAGAGGTGGCTGATCAATGGCCCTGTGAGTGGAGAGTGTTTGTTTACCTCTGTACTGCTGAAACTTGTGAACATTTGGGATTTCCCCTGTAAGGTTCTTTATCTTGACTTAGTTGCTGGGTTGACAGCCACCACACAGAAGCCCCCAGAGTGTGGTGACTTCACACGGACAACAGCCAGCAAAGAGACAGCAGTGTCATTGCAGGGCTTGGGACTGATTTTACTTTGAGTCTACACATTTTCTTCCCTCCCAACTAATGGGTACTCGCACCACATACATAAAAACTACTAAAAACTAATGGTGAATTTGCCCTCCCCTTTCTTAAAAACAGCAGTCTGCAGGCTCACACTTCGCTTCAGAGAAGTCTAAGCATTAAGGTCATGCCAATATAAAAAACCACTCCCAAATTCCCCACATCAAGCTAATAAACTGAGTTGTTTTGTGGCTTTTTTTGGGGGGTAGTAAAACATAAAGGTTGAGTGTCCTACCAGTAGTCCCCTGACTATATTCCTATCTCTGTTTCCAGATCACAACAGCACTAATGTCATCAGATGTTTGCATAGGTTTGGTTATGAATAAGTATCTTCGATTTGCATAATACATGGGACAAGAAACATGAGAGTAGGGACCTTATCCTCTTCCTCAGCTTGGGGAAGGCAATGGTTAGGGAACAACTTTTTCTTCTCATAACTGCATGCCCTTATAGTTCCCTGAGACAATTCTAAAGGGAAAAAATCTGTGCGGTTTTGAGCCATCACCTGGTAATAAACTACTAATTCTCCTGCCTCAGCTTAGGATATCCCAAGTACACTGAAATCTATATATGTGAGTAGTCATCTGCAGTGGTTGTAAGTATGAAGGTATGGACCTTGCCTCAGTGCATTGCCTGCTGGCAGCCCTCCCAGCCTCAACAGCCATGCTTCCAACTTACCCCAAAACACATCGGCCTGTGTTATCCTGCACCAATTGTGGTGTCCAAGTAGGCTTTTAAAGCACTGATCTTCTTAACGTTGTGAATTTTTCTTTTGTTTCTTATGCAGCATTTCCAAGTGGGCCAGAGGCCATTTCCAAGGCACTAGGGCATGCAAAGTCTCCCCTTTCTTTCTGGACAAAGACCTACTTGCCTCTGGTCAGCTGCTTGCATTTGGTGGGTCTGGCAGCCATCCAGGGGGCTGAAGAGCAACTGCAGAGGCAGGTCTGGGGCCCTGTCCTGTGTGTACTGTAAGCAGAGCTCCATTCAGCATCTCACCCTTTTCCTATGGCCAGTGTGGAGTGCTAGAAGCACCATGTCAGCTGGCCTGAGCCCACCTCTTGAGCTCTCATCTGATTAAAATAGTATTACTGAATCACTTCACGGGCTGAAGGTATCTGTTTTGCAGCTGCCAACTAGGAGGCTGTCACTTCACCTGTCTGTCAGGGGGCAAAGTGATCAAAAGTGCACAAGTGGTAACCTGGTAGCATCCCTACTGGGTTTGTTAGGGAAAATTTGCATATGGGAAAGCCTCCTTGGCTTAAGCTAGAGTAGTACATTGGACAGAAATTTAACACATGAAATGGTTCAGGTAGCATATTGACATATGTGGAAATGTGAGCAATAAAGGCAGGGTGCCTGGCTGATGCAGTGTCCCTGGACTGATATTTAATCTCCTGTGGTTTTGCAGAAGATGAAAACAATCAGGATCGATGCCACTGGGGATGCAGCCCACCTGCACTGCACTGCAAAGCTAGTCCCTCCTTGCTTTTACCCTTTTACCCTTTTTTTCTTCCTCTCAAAATGATGCTGCTCAGTTGTGCTGCTCCATAGGAGCCTGTTGCAGTGCCACCTCACTGATCACAGCTGCTTAATTTCCTGTTTCTTCAGCAGTATTTAAAAGCTTCTTTTACTATTTTGCTAGGAAATGAGTAGATAGTTTCAGGCTTTGCAATGGAAATTGGCTTTGTTAGTATATGCTGTTGTTTAATATGGCACAACAGCAGCTGCACAAGAGACTGTCAAAACTAAATAGGATGCCTTCACTTGGCTAAACAAGCCTCTGCCTACCTCCTGTCTCAACGGTTGCTTCCAAGGAAGAAGAAAGCTTTTCCTCAGGTCTGACCCCAGCGCATAACATGACATAAAAATGCCCACAACAAAAGGCTGGTCATTGGTTTTCCACAACGTTGACCTGGCAGCACTGCTGCAGTGTATAAAAACCAGGAGGAGCAATCGCTTGCTGCAGCTGCAGGCCCTTGCAAGGGGAAAAGTTCTTGATGCACAAATACAAAAAGTCTTCTCCTATAGGGAAAGCATTACTGAACTGTGTTCTGAAACATTGTTGCACAGTCATGCAGTCTGCTATATTGATATTGATCTTCTCAGTGTGCTGTAATGTTTTGCTTTGGTGTTTTAGGAGAAAGGAGTTGCTTTTACACCATTTAAGTAAAGAATGCTTGATGTTTAATAGGCTGTTGTAATCAGGAGATATATAGTAATCTAATAATAACATTAAAATCTAAATCTCATAAAGGCTTCTTTTTGAAAGGAAGTAATTAGGGCCTGATAATAAAAGGTTATGTGGCCAAATTGCCTTCAGTGAAAGATGTAAAAATGTTCTCTACTGACAGAACTTACACTGAAGAGTTATAGATGAGGTCTCTGGATAAAAAGTCATTTGAATAGCTTTCTGTTGTCATTCCTAGGTATCTGGCAACATTGTGTGACATTCTTTCATAACTCTGTTTTGGGGATTCCTAAGAGGAAAGGTAACTGAGAACTGCCAACAACTAACAAAAAGGAAATTGTAATTTTGAAAAATTATCATACTGATTTCAATAAGTGGGATAGTGCTAATTAAAAAGTAGGAACAACAGTATGTGTACAGCAGAAGCTGCAGTCTCAGCAGTGCAGCTGTGCCCAGAGAGGGGTTTAAATCTAGAACAGACCAAGCATGAGCCCTGTGAGCCTGTAGAGGAGCAGAGTGGAAATCAGCTTGTAATGTTTTCAGAGTGAATTTGTTTCTCCCAGCAAGGTGAACAAAGAGCCATAATTCCACAGGTATATTGGCTGTGAATTAAAAATCGTTTACTGTTCAGCAGCACGAAGAACTGAAAATATTCATTGCAGAAAACTTCTTCAGACAGAGCACTCAATTTTTATTCTCTGTTCTTTTTCTTGAATATTGGCTTCTCTTCAAAGACACAGGGATGAGCAAAAACTGATTTATTAAGAAAAAGAAATCGCTATCATTAGTATTTACTGTCCTCCTGCCAGATGTCTCAAGGCAAACTGTCAACAGAAGATAGTTTTTTCCTTCTCATCCCTCTGCATCCATGTTCCCAGGAGCAGAGGGGGTTCTTTTTGAGGGGTGTCTGGCTGCAGTAGTTGAACAGTTAAGTGCTTTGGTTTGCTGGCTTCCATTTTAGGCAATTTAGGCAATGGTTTGCACTGTTGGTGGGAGCATCATCTGCCTGTTTTGTTCAAGCTGTAGGAGTCATTGAGATGGGTTCTGTGACTGTCTCTTCTGAGGGTAGCAGGAGGCAAAGCTCCTCTTTAATTGAACACTCCTTTCTGGGCGGATCGGGAGAGTCAGGAGGGGACCCTGCACAGCTCAGCCATTGCTCTGGATATTGGAGATTTGAGCTGAATATGTGATGAGGGGTCTGTGCCTCTCCACTTGCTGTTAGCATGAATCAAAGGAGTGCCTTTCTGCTGTGGGTATGTTGAATTGACTTAATGGAATCATCTTTATTTACTTGCCCTGTCAAGCAGGAACCAGTTATTAATGAAATAAGAAATTGTGTTAAATATTAGAAATAGTGCTAAGAGGCTCATGAGAAGCTTTCTGTCTGCACTGAAATGGAGTAGTAGCAAGGAGGTTTGGTAGTGAAAATACTACTTTTTTTTTTCAGTTTTATTATGCTGGTCCAGTATAGGAGTTACAAAGTTAGCTATCTGAAATCAGGTACATACTTGACTGTATTCAAATCCATAGTTAAGGCTTTCCTCCAGATTTTGTTCTCGTCTGTGAGAAAACAGTTGAAGTTTATCAAATTATGGTTTTCTATAGTATTTATTAGATTTATATATCCAGTAATTTTCTGTACTTTTTAAAGAAAGGTCTAAGTCAGTAAAGTCCTGATGATTACATTTGGCAGCAATGCTGTGCGTTTGGGAAGCCTGAGTTTTGGGTAATGGCTTTTCAGCTTGGGGCATACATTCCATGAACCAGTAGGTTTCAGGAGTTGCTCAGTGCTCTGGTTCTGATAAAATTGATGGATGTGTCTTCTTGGTCCTGCTTGTGACACTTAGCCATAAGCCAGGTTTGCTGTTAAACACGGGCTGTCTAGGTTTGTGAGTGATGGAGTGCTAAACCCAAAAAACTTCCGTGCTGGCAGCAGCTACACTGGCATTTCAGATCTGGCTTCTTAATTCAGTGATGGTGATTTTTACCTACCAAAGGGCTTGTGATCATTAGAGAGAGCAGCAACTGGCCCATACCAGTGTGCAGTCAGAAAGATACATGGTGTGGTCATGCCAGCTACGCAGAACAGGAAACTAGTGATGAATAGAGGAGAAGGAACTGCTGGTGTTTAGTCTGAAATGGCTGCAGGGCTCAGCAGGATGAATGCACAGCTTATCCAGGTCTGTCCAAGATAAAGCAATACTTTATACTTAATGTATTTGGCCAACCAGCCAGGAAACACTGCATAAAATTTGTCATTGGTTCTTAAATGTAAGCAGTGATGAAATCCCTCCACAGAGAACGGGTATCACTCACTAATGGATTTTGCCGCCCCAAAGAGTAATGACATTTAGGTCATTCATGCCCATGGTGTTGTGTCATCATTAGAAAAACGCTGGAGGAAGGACTTTCTTTTGTGAAATGTCTGGCATTCACAGACATTAATTTTAGACAGTTGGATGATGGTTTTTGCATTTTGTGTAAATTAACTGCTTACTAGCTAGGACCCACCTTTTCATTGTTGGTGAGGAAAATTTCATGCATCTGGCTGAATTTCTTTAAATAAACATACTGCAGAGAAGTCTAACTGCTAGTCTAACTTAATGGAAAGAGATGTAAAGTCTTTAAACCTGTTCTTGGTAATCTCTTGATTATAGGAAAGAAAAAAAGACTGGTTTTAGTGCACAACTTTTAGCCTCCTTCTAGAAGGTGGCAGCACTTTTAGCAGCTGTTTTCATCAGGATACCAGGTTAAATAAAGGGCTTTAAAGTGCAGGGGAAGTTAATCAGAAATTTTTATGGGATCTGGAAGGCTATATTCATTTTCTGGATAAACTGCTTGTGTTTAAACAAAAGCTGTTTTTCATAATTTTCCTGTTCTTTTAAGTAAAATTTTAAGGTAAACAGAAAACAATTTTTGATACCTGTGCTACCTGTGTTTAGCTCCTTCCTATATTCCTTGTAGGAGGGAGGTACGCGTTCAATTCATTGTGATTTTTTTAGTACCCATAAGAAAGCACTGTAGCCACTAGCATATTAGACATTTTGATTAAGTCTCCTTTCTTTGTGCAAAGACACATGCGTGCAGGGACGCTAATGTGACTTTCAATTTCCTTAATGAAGCCCTTCACTGCTTAGATGGTCTTCATAGAGAAACCTATGAATACGAGAGACAATCACATGGGCAAAAGATCTACTTCGAGCTTTTCACTTCCAGCCTGAGGCACAGCAGAGTGTTTGGGCAGTTTAGCAAGATGGGGAGTTGAGGCTTTCGCTCCTGCCGTCACTAAAATGTGCTTTCCTTCTGAAGTAGTCAGTTGCCTGTTTGGAGGATCCCAAGGTTACATACGCACTGGCTGTGGATACTTGGATCTGTTTGTTTGAGGCTGACTCCAGAATCCCTCTGTTATGAGAGCAGCTTACTGCACTAGCAGTATTATTCTTCTACTATCCTTTCACATAAATCACAGGGTAGCTTCAAATTTAGTTAAAAGACTGCTTGGCATATACTAGGGAACAATCAGTAAAGGAAGGTTGGATAGATGAGATGGTAGTTTTCTCCTAATCCTGGTAATTACAAGTATTAGTGACCATGATAACCCTTACTAGATGTGCTGCATTTAGTGTCAAACTGATTGTTAAACTTCTTTCTGTTTTTATTTCTAGGGCTCTTCCTTATTTTAGGCTTGATACTTTACCCTGCAGGTTGGGGATGCCAGAAGGCAATAAGCTATTGTGGACCTTATGCTTCTGCTTACAAACTAGGAGACTGCTCCTTGGGCTGGGCTTTCTACACAGCTATCGGCGGCACTGTTCTGACGTTCATCTGTGCAGTCTTCTCGGCACAAGCTGAAATAGCCACATCCAGTGACAAAGTGCAAGAAGAAATAGAAGAAGGAAAAAACCTTATCTGCCTCCTTTAACTCCAGTGGGGAAAAATACCAGCACCTGGATCTTTATCTGCTTTCCATTGACTGGACAAGCAGATCCATTTACCCGTTTTTACCATTTGTGTGATTGAGACCCATGCATTCCAGCCCTGAACTACTGAAAGGGTCTTTCTTCCTTGCTGGGCAATGAGGATCAGAGAAAGGATCCCAAGAAAGCAGAATGTAAATACTTGGGGATATTTTTAGTTTCATTCTGTGATCAGGACACAGTGGAATATATTAATCTGACTGGGGATGTGAGTAATCACATGTATATAGCAGGAATGTTGTTAAAACTGACAAATTCTGATTGATCGGATTGCCTAACCCACCTTGGTCACTTTGAAGAATTTGGGTTTAAAATAATAAAACCCAGCACACTTTTTTCCTTTTCTTAAGCGAAAGAGAAGCCTGTTTTAATGAGGCTTTGTTTCCAAGGGCTCCCCTCACTGGTGAATATTTCTTCACCATCATCACCTGGTTTGGTACCATTTTCATGGAGGTGCTTTTTGGTACTGAACTTCCTAGAAGTATAGTGCCTTCTGGGATATTAACTCTGTGTTGGAGAGAGCAAAGCTGACGTTTACACCAATCTTTAGGCATTTAGAAAGTTAAGTTTCTGCCAGGTTTCTCTCTCTTGAAACTTAAGAGCACAAGGTGTGTGCCACTTGTTACTTAGCAGGTAAATATTTTTTCCACTGACTAAACAGAGAAGCTGTTGTTACACTGGCTCTCACCTGATTCAGATAAAACTGAAATATTTCTACAGTCTTTACTAGAACTTCTGAAATCCCAAGCAGACAACAACTCCCCACAGCACCAGCCTTACCTGGGCTGCAGCCTCTCCTACAACTGTGGATCTCACATTGTACTTCAACAGTATTACTTTTTCTCTTTCACGTCAGTGAAACATCATTCCCAGTCTACAGATCAGTCTGTCTCATGACCCAGATGCACGTGAGACTTTAGGAACTTTAAATTTTTCAGGAAACCTTGACAAATTCTATGTGGTTGGGAAGATTTTTTTTTTTTTTTTTTTTTTGTGTGTAGTAGTAGACCTTTTTCCAACTAATACAGCAGAAATTAAACAGACCTTGCCACAAATAACATTTTTTTTCTCAAAGCCAGCTGGTTGTGTTATTTGTGGTGCGTCTCACTTACTAGAACTACTTCTGATATCAAGTTTGTAAGGTATTTGAAAAAACAAAGGAATGATACAACTGTGCCATAGGAGCATTGGGGATAATTCATCTGAGAAGTAGTTCTAATTAAATACTAGGTGAATTTTAGATTCCTCTTCTTACTTCTTGGTAATTTAACATCATCCAATGACAGTGTTGCTTCACTGTGTTACATGGAGCAGAGATTCTTGTTTTTGCCTGGTCAGTCCTTTAAAATGTGCCCTTAGTTATTAAAAAATCGTTGTTACCTTGAAAGTAGGTAGGTAGCTGCTTTCAAGGCACTGCTGAAGTCCTTCACAAGACAAGAGCTGTTTAGCAGTCCCAGCGGGGCAGCCTCGAGGATGGGTGAACAGTTGCAGAGCAGGGGCCCCCATCCAGCGCCTGCTGCCCACCACAGATACAGAGCAGCTCCTGGCCCGCACCTCTGTGCCCACCCCATGGCACCTGCAGCTCACATGTGGACAGAAACACAGGTGACCTTTGAAACACAGTACAACAAGGTCAACTTCTGCCTGCATTCAAAAAGGGATTGTTTTAATCTAGCCTCTTCTTGCATTCACCTGCTCCTGCAACCCACATCCATCTTCTACTTTAAAACGGGTAACTCATCTTTTAAATATTGAGTTTAAATCCCCTCCAAAGGTTATGGTCTGGGACCAACTGCCTGCACAAATCAAGATTTTAATAAAGCAAAATTACCAGCACAAAGTGGTGCCTGAGGATGAAAATCACAGCCCACACACCCTGTCCACACCTGTGTTTGTCTCGCTGGCTTTGCCCCATACACACCCCCCACACCTAAAGGACATGCACTGGGCTTGCACCTGGGGTCCAGCAAGGCTTCCTCCAGGCATCCCTCCTGAGCCCGTCCTGGAGCAAACACTGGACCTGGGCCACCAGCTCAGCTCTGCCCTGCCCTTGGGGGCCCTGCAGTTGGGAAACGGGGGGCAAGCAGTTGTATGAGTACCATATAAACCAGCTAAAAATTAATTACTAAGAAGATGTACAGTTTTAGCTTTCTTAGGTGGGTAGCAATCCAGTGTCCAGGTCACCACTGCCAACAAGTCTTGACACAATACTAGGGTGACAAATGCTGCTTTGGCTTGAGCACTTGATTAGTCAGAATCAGGTCAGTTCTTACACAGGTAGAGAGGGCATAGACCGCTCTGGCTGAGAAGTAAACAATAAGCAACCTTCATTCACGTAACTAGCTGACCTCTGCTGTGATCCACATGATGCTTAAAAAAATCTCAATAGTATGTTTGGTTTGGTTTGGTTTTTTTAAGTACAAAGGAGATATTTTCAGTGGCACGTTTTGCTTTTGTTTGCATTCGTAACCAAGAAGAACCAGCTCTTCTGCTTGTTGCTGGTGTATTATCAGCTTGCTCTGCAACAGCATAATCAACTAACTTGCAAGAATATCCATGTTCATCACATAGCACAGACAGAAGACAGGCTGGGAAGAAATACAGAGGAAAACAATCAGAATTTCTTTTCTCAGGGTTCTGTTTTTCTAGCAAGTGATAAGGTCGTATATATTGCGGATTTTAAATTTTTTTTTCCTGGATGAGGTTTTCAGGTGCAGGGTGCACTCATTAAATTTCACAGCTGTTTAAATTGCTCCTGAAGTTCACCTCAGCAGTAGCTTTCAAAGGCACCTTGGGGAAAAAAAAAAGAAAAATCAGCTTAAAGGTATTTTAATTGATTTCATGAGGGGGCTGTAGAGTGCAACTGCTTCTTAATGTACATGCACTGCATAGGATCTAGAGGAATTTGCTGTGGATTCTTTAAAACCTGTGTGCCAATTACTTCAGTTTAACTTTTTTTTGTGGTATTGAAGATTTCTTCAAACATCTGTGGTTTCATCAACTTCTTAAACTTATATTCAATAAAGTGCCATAGACCTTTTTTTTAATTGTAGCATATTTAAATATATATATATATATATACACAGACTTGTGTGAGATGTGCAATACAAGGAATGGGTTTTGTGGGGGTTTTTTGGTTGGTTTTTTTTAAATTTTAGTTTTTGCTTTTAAACAAGTGAATTGAAAAGGGACTTCCCAGGTAAGAAGTAGCTGGAGTTTGGTGGTGTGTGTATATACAGTAATACAATAAAATCACTGATGTTGAAGATCAATATAACAGTAGTAACAACAGCTTGAAGATTTAACAAAAATATCTTCTAGACTGATTTGAATTACTCAGATCTATGTAATACACTTCCAGTGTGAAGCTGTGTCCATCTCTGGCCAATAACACTCTAAAAGCTGAAAAGGCTCAGCAAGGTTTCTTAGTGTGCTTTATTTGTAACGCAGCACTGCAAAAAACATTGCTACTGAGCTATTTCTGGGTTGCCTATATCACCTTTGTATCTATTTCACTCAATAAAGTTCTCTGGATTCTGAGATTCTTTTTTCAGCTAAATAATTTCCATTTTGAATTTTTACCCTCCCCCCACTGAAATTTCCCATGTCCTAGTGAAAATGGAGAGGAGTTCAGGCCTTCCTTGAAAGCCATGGGCACTGGTGCCTACACCTCAAGGAAAGGGCAGAGTCCAGCAAAAGCAAAGCATGGCAGCAACGTATACACAGCTCCTCGGTATAGGAAGGGCGGCTGCAGCGATCCAGCTAGAGTAGGTTTTGAGCCATGGTTTATTTGTGGTACTGTGTTTCTGTTCTTGATTCACCACTATGTACATTTGTTAGCATGAATGATGTACCTAATGTCTTCTTTTTAATCTAAATTTCAATTAAATGTGAGTTTTTGAACTTCTAACAGGAGTCTGACTACCTTAATACAAGCATATTGGACAAGTTGAGCCAAGCTGAGCTTCAATTGTAGCTTTAATAGCATTTAAGATCCCAGTCCAATGATGTATTTCAGATTCCCGTCTGATTTTAACAATTATTACTGCTTACTGATCAAAAGTATGTGATCTGAAATTGTAACTATGTGTTATACAATACAGTTGCATTAAAGAGACTTTCTAATTGAATATAAGTCTGACAAATGTGTTTCATTTTGCAACTAAAGCACTGCATTTCCTTTCTCATGAAAAAGGGTAGTAACACTTGTAAAACAAATATTGCTTCATCACACACAGACTTTTAAAATGGTGTTTGCCACAGTGTGTTTTAGCTTTCAGCTGTGACAAGACAAACATTAGAGAAAGGTTACAAAGATAGTCTATGGCAGAACCAGGAACAAGGCTTTAAGTAGTTTAAAGAAAAGTCAGCATGTCACTTATTTCTCAGTTGTGATGGCCCACTTCTATTAAATTTATATATATTTAATTACATGAAGTTTAACTACACTTCCAGCAGTTCCTAAACTTTCAAGAAGTAGCTCTTGGTTAAAACTTGGAACATTTAGAAACCTACAGTTCAGAAGTTAGGGGACAGGTGCCACTGAATGTACCACTACCATAGTCAATATATGAATTTCAAAACAGGCATAGACAGAATATTTATTCTACAAATATAAAATACTGCTTAAAGAAATTATGAAGTATCAATTTGAATAGCTAAAATTCAAATAGCTAAAACTACCTTCTTTTTTCAGTAAAGTTAATGGAGTTGGCAATAGAGAGCACAGAGTTCCAGTGTCCAGTTGTGTGTATTATTACAGATATCTGTATTCTAGTAACTTGTTCTCCAAGCTCCAGTTGGGTTTAGAATAGTGGTGCAATCACAAAGTGAATGTCTATTATCAGTATCAGAGTGATAGGAATATAAAGATGTTGCCTTCTTCTGCAATTCACTGAAAGCTTGTTTTCAAATAGATGGCTTTTATTTGGAGTATCTTCATAACGGTGAAATTCTGAGAGCGTAGGAATCAATATCCGTAACTGGCTTAAGTCACCACTCAGATGTGGTGGGATCAGTAACTTGGTCTGACCAAGGTAAAGGAAAAAGAATTCCAAATTTAATGACATAGGTCGTAGGCTGGAGTCAATGATCTCAGGAGTGTTTTAGGTCTTTTCCAACCTAATTGATTCTGTGATTCTGTATTCTGACTACTTCCAATTGTTCTCTTACCTTGGACAAAAAGTGTCACCCCACTGTCCAATCCAGGATATGCATTTTTTCTTTTAAAACATCAGGCACTCCTCTAAAAAGAGCATCATGCATTCCTCTAAAAAAATACAGGCACAACAAAGACAACAGTTCTGCACTGAAAAACAGCAACCATGCTTTGGCATGTGTGCAATGACTACTGCTCAGACATATATAATTGTTTAATTACGCTATAAAAATGATAAAATCTACTTTCAGCATTGTCAGCTGAAACAGTGGCAGAGCAGGTGATGCCACAGAGGCACCAGTGGTCAGAGGCAGCTGTTCTGTGCAGTGGTCTGGGCTCCAACCAGTGTAGCCTACCCAACTCCAGCTGTACAGACTCGCAGAACAAAAAAGCCAAGTGCAGGGTCACAAGTAACTGAGGCCAGCCTGTGTTCCAGGCCTGCACCAGCCCTGTTTTTGCTAATACAGCCTCAAACTTTATCAATAAAAATCAGTCCCAAACATTTTTCATCTCTCCAGCTGGAAGTTTTCCTTCCTGAATCACCGATATAAAGAAGTAAAACCTGATATTCTCAACACTCTAAAGAGCAGCTCCTCTGTATTTGAAGTATTTTCCTTCACGTCTGAGTGTAACGGGAACATGAAGGAGCACTCACTAAAAGCAGGACAGTACACTTATTTATATATATAAAATACATAAATATATAAATATACACACACAGACACACATATTACTTAGTCAACAGGAAGCTCCAAGTGTATTGAGAGACAATAAAACAGATGCACCGAAAGCACAACTGTTCAATGTAATCACTTTCATCCAACAAAAAGCACATTTTAGTTGAGCTGTATATACTTCAATTAAACTGCTGGACAATAATTTTTTTTTCTCCAAACCAAAATGTATGGCAGCATGAGCCACAAGTCATACTTTTTTATCAACACCTCTTTTCTTGTCCCCTCAGTATCACATGACACAGTATCTAGTTTAATTCTTGTATAAAGTTTCACTGGCTTTTGCTGCTAAGAGATCTGCACTACTTCCTTCATAAATCTTGATTTTTCTAGTTATGAAAATAAAAGCTACTTGCAGACATAAAATTAATTTGTAGAGAAAAAGGACAAACCAATTCAAAAATGTTTTAGTGTAACTGAGTGTTGCTATCCTGCAGCCTGCATTGGATACAGATTCTAGATGGGCCGATTTCCCATCGCAGGACCCTGCCCCCAAAGGCAGACAAAAGGCAGAATCTACAGCATAGCAACATCCCTTGCATGTCACTCACACCACGTCTGCTTTCTTATCACAGAAGCTTCAAGTCCTGTAACAGGCCAGCGTGGTTTGAGATACCCTCCAGCTGTTTTGTTATTTGTTAGTTTGATTTTGTTCCTCCCCTGAGATGTCTTTATTGGTTTATTATCACGTATCTTCCTTTCATGATTGGTTAATTCTGTTATCTCTACCTCATGATGTAATACCTTAAAACTGACTGCCAGAGAGCAAAACGGGGTCTCTCTGTTCAGCTCCCCTTCAAGTAACTGCCCCCCGTCCCTCCGAGGGCAGGAGAAAACAAACTTGGACTGCAGCTAACAGAGTTTCCGACTCTTTCCTCCTTGCCTTCCGCCGCTGGCCTGATAAACAGCAGAACTACTTGCTGTTGGGATGGCGTTGGGCTGCACTGGCAAACTGAGGCTCGCAAACCTCAGTTACCATCAATCCTTCAGTCACTGGTTCATGCGGGCATTGGACCTCGTTTACCTGCGAGCCAGGCTGGGAACAAGCCTGGCGAACAACAACTGAGTCAAACTGAATTGTTTTAATGTTTGACCTACTGTGCCCTACTACGGAATAACAAGAATGCTCTAGGGTGTGTGTCTTTTCCTTGACAGAAATATCTTTCCAGAAGTATCACTGAGTATTTTTAATCACAGTTCTCTTAACCCATGCTTTTCTCTCAATGTGTGCATGCTTTTCCAACTCCAGGCTTACATCTTCTTGAGGAAAGTAACCTCAGCAAACCAGAGGAATCATCTCCCACAAGAGCACTAAAATTGTGTACTAATTCTAAACATAAAACATGAGTGGATCATATGGCACAACCATGCTTACATTTACAAGAAAGTACAAAACCTCTTGCTTCAGTCTGCTGTCACCACCATCCTAGATCTGTAAATTACAAAGATCAATTTGATGAAGAATTACAATACTGATTGATGCATGCATGTAGAAGTGTCTTCAAAAACTCATCTGCCATCTCGCAAAATAATCCTGACTGTACCTCAGAGCACTGTTCTCCGTATCATGCATTTGCAAACTTATCTACATCACAGGGGTCTAGATGAAGTCATTCAGCCCTCCAAAGAAAACCCAGTAGTAAGATGAGTACTAGAGAGCAGGTGCTACAACTGACATTATATGAAAAAATCAACAAATTGCAACAGTGCCTAAAAGAAAAAAAAGCAAAATGAAAAAACAGGACACAGCAGTGACACAGAAATGTTGATTCATTGGCAGACATTAGAAAAATAAACACTACCAAAGCAATGCTTCGTTCAGCAACTTCATTTTACTTTCAATAATGTTTTAAGGTTCACTTAATACCTGCAGAATTCCATTCAGTCATGACAGAGCATGTTTAATTTTAACCCTTGTGAGTTTACAGCACAAGAAGGTAAGCTGCAAGTATTTTAAGAATTTTCTTCATAACAGTTGAGTAGACTAATTCTCTTTAACCAGATTTATTGATAGCGGACATTTTGCTTCACCATTTCAGCAGAAATACAGCATCTATATACAGAATTATAAAAAGCAAGTCAGACTTTTATATAGATCATCCTCCCTGCACATCACCCTGACTGTTAGAAGAAAAATCCCCATTATTGGTCAAAACTATACAGAGCGAACACCTAGGAAAAAAGTCTTTTTTTATTCTATTACACTGTGTTAATACAATAAATATACAAAACTTCTGAACTACCCAGACATGCAACAGAGGGACAGAAGAAGTGCATTTGTACAGAACCATGACATTCACCAGGATGGCAGAACATTGTTAGTAATTTACAAAATATACAAACATCCTCAGATAAATAAAAAAACAACTCCTAAATTACAGATCAATGACTACTGACATTCCAGTGTTTAAACTTCATACCTTGTACTCAGTTTGTCACAATACTACAAAATGTCAACTCAAGTGGGTGCCATACTCTGATTAATAAGAGACCATAAAATCTAATTTTTGTTAGGTACAAAATATTTTAACAAATCTCAGCCTTCTGTTGTCAAAAAAGAAACCTTTTCCCTCCCTTTTGGGCTGCAAAGTGTCAGAGATTTCTGGTTTAAAGAATTCACATGTGACACAACCCTGAATTTCACTCAGAAGGCTTAAATCTGTACATTCAAACCATGGTATTACAAATCAACAATTCTTATACACAGAACATTACATATGTTTTCTCAAGGAACCATCAAACATTTGAGAAAAAAATCTACCTGTCAAATTCAGGTTATATTCCTAATGTGTTTGGGTTTTTTTTCTGGTAATGTATATTACTAAGAAATCTTCGACTTCAGTTAAATTGTAAGGATGATGTCCCTGGGATTCCTATCCAAGAGATACCAAAAGAATTCCCTAAATTTAGATTCAAAAGTAATCCATAGCAGAGTTCCTAGATACAACCCTCAAGCTAAGTTTAAAATATGAAAAGAACAATCTTGATATGCAGCTGCTAGAATGCTGGTCCCCAATCTCAGCAGAGAACAGTGACTTTCATCTGGAAAGCTTTAAAAACATTCCACACAAATTTAAGGTCAATGTTAGCATGTCCACTATTATGACATTTTAACAGCCTTGTTACATAGAATATTTAAGCAAGTATATTCATTAATGTGAACTTCAGCATAGGTGAAACTATGAAATTTATTCAAATTCAAGTTGGATTTAAAGAAATTAGTAAAAGAAAGGAGACTAATAGGAGAATTCATGCTAACAGTATATTACTGATTCAGGGATTAAGCTAGGGGAGTATTGTTTTAAATGAGCTTCTGTTATTATGAATACAGTGTAGTGAAAAAGAATCTATGAAATTCAGTCCACATTCAGAACATGGAAGGGCCTCAGAATTTTGTGCTGTGTTGTTAAAGATGATTCACCTCAAGAGTTGAATTAATTTCAGCCACGGTGTGTACTTACACAGGTTGTGGGATGTCATCTTTCCATTTTCTAGAAGAGTTTGAAAAACTGCCCAAGTATTGTATGTAAGTCTCATGAGGCAATCCAAGAATATAAGGTCTTCGAAGGAGGGAAAGTCACACTATACTAAGACCTGATTATATTATATTCTAGAATATTGTGATGTATGTACCATTATGTTAGTTTCACAGCACCAATCTAACCTCTTAGGCCTCCAGTTCAATGAGTTAAAATTCAACTTTATTAAATATAAACATTTCTCCCTTTGCTGAATCAAAATAATTTAAAAGCTTTTTTCCTATAGCTTAAATCACATCACAGAGATGGCTGAGTTAACATTAAAATTCTTTCAAGTATCTGTTAAATGCCATTGCTTAAAGAGCCTGGGTTTAGACAATATTCCTGTTAGAAAATTAAATCCTGTATATATACTGTTTTGGACAGGCAGTAAACAGAGTGACTGTCCAGCCTAGAGATTTAGTACCACTGTTAAACATAAATCTATTCTTGAAAAGAAACCCAAACAAAAAACTAACCAAAAAAATCCCAAATAAAACAAAAATACCACTGCACATAGAAGAGGGACAGGGGATATGTGAATACTGAACTTAAAAATAGCAAATATATAATCATTTAGCTCTGTGATTGAAATCACCAGTTAACTTCCTTAAACTGTACTATTCTATTACAGAGAATGTTTATGCCCCATAGTAATTTCTCACAGGTAGAGAATACTCCATGGAAATAGATACAAACAAATGCTATTAAGTAGCGCAGGTAAATTCTGGACCAAAACACTTCCTAAATAAGATCAGGTAACTCAACAGTATTCATGCAAACTTACAGGTTTATATCAAAAGANAAAAAAAAAAAAAAAAAAAATTTATACTCTCTGCCTTACTTGTATTTGACCCCCAGCAGCTGCTGAAATTGCAAAAGCAGCAGTCAAACCTAACTTTCAATATCTGTCAGTCTAACCCACTTCCTATGGTAGAAAGAGGGAAACCAGTTGTTGCAAAGAAAAATAATTGATCTGAAGTGCTTTCCTGAAGTTAAAAAAACATACTAGAGTGAACTGCTAAAAGACCTTCAACATTCTTAATACATTGATCATTATATACCACAGTTCATTCTCAAGCCAATTGTTGAAATTATTTATCCTCCATAAAATATGGAAAGTTTTACATTGCAGAATTCAACATGTTAAAGAGGGGAAAAGAAAGCTTTTCTTCTTAAAATAAATAAATTTATAGTAAAATAAACCAAAATTTCCCATTTAACCCATGCACAGCTGCAGAAGATACAAACGTGCTGTGTGAATTTCGATCTAGGCATTTAGGGAATACAGTAAGTAACTGAAAAATAAAGAACAGTTGAAGAGAACCATGGTGACTTTGTTTCCCTACATTCGGTTACCCTTGAAGGCGTTCTGAGCTGCACTGGTGGCCGCTGTCGAGGCGGCGTTGGCCGCAGCAGTTTGTACAGTTTTGTTGGACATCACTCCCGTGGCAAACTCCTGCTGCGCTTTCTCAAAGCTCGCACCAGTTGTGCGGTAGAGCCCGTGCACCTACGGAGGGAAAAGCAGTGAGAAAATGGTGCCACGCTTTCCATTTCTTAGTAGACCAATAGCAAAGTCTCAAACACAAAGTGGAGCCATGAGGTGGGGAAATGTGATTTGTTCATGTGTTTGAGAGAATCCATAGATGAGAACATGGAATTTTTTACCACAAACCTTTGAATTTTTGACTGTCCCGCTGCACACACAATTTGACTGTAGGGGATACCTGTAATTATTTCCAAGTTCAGAGGGGTCTCATCGTGTTTACTAAAATGTGTGATGTATATTTGGTGAACTTTTTTCTACAACAATATTTAGGAACATTTTAATTACTCTGACTGGTTACAAGAGTAAGCTACACTCTGAGTGAACATTAAAGATTTCAAAATATCCTAATTATAAAGGTACACATTTGCTAAACTAATGTGATGACCAACAGCTCTGCATAATAACCAGAGGAATAAACAATATGACTTACACTCTTAACAATATGGCATATAACAAAATAAAACCCAAAAAAACAGACAAACAAAAAATTCTGAGTAACTTCAATTACCTGAGTATTAAAATTCAAATGCTATTTGTGACTCCGTTAAGTCACAAAAAGGTTGTAAAATAATATTGCAAAGACATTTTCATTCCAGTGTAACAGGGAAAATTAATGTAACTTTTTTCTTTCTTATAAATGTGACTAGTTCTCATCCATAAAGATACACCAAGTCATATACGAATATGCAGATTTTTGAAAAGAATCCAAATGCATACAGTAAGAAAAGTGTAAAAAGATATTCTACCAAACATTTTTCTTGCTTGTTTCTTCTCCTATATAGAGTATTTCTACACAAAACAAAAAAGGACATCACCAGGCACACACTTAAAATTTCTAGTTTACTGTAAACAGGTCAGAAGAATTTGGGTATGTGTAAAATTTTTAAACCTAACTGTAACTGAGGTTGAATTATTAGAATTCAGCCAGCACATCATCATCAGAATTCTCAGTTACATTTACCTCAATGACTTACTACCACATCAGTATCTATAATACTTGGATCTTCTGGGTGGAAATTCACCAAAAGTAATCATAGAGAAAGAATATATTTCTTTGGGTTTTCATGCTCCTGCATCATTAGCTGGCAAAAAAATACTTAGACAATAGAGATAGAGAAATAAAAATCCTTTTCTGAGGTGCCGAGCATCTCTATTGATTTTAATGGGAATTATTTTGGTAAGAACTGAAACTTAGCAATCACTTGAGTCAAACTTCCCTGCGCCTGACGAACAACATGACATCTACAGCTACAACTGTAGTGTCCAGTGCATTCACCTCCTCCTTCATGGTGGGGTTACCTCCCAGGTTCTCTTATTCAGAACTATCCTTCCCCGTTTGCAGAAAATACCTGCATTGTACAAACAGCATTTTGTAACTCCACAGGAGTATAAGCAAAACTGTACAGTTGTTAATAAGTAAAGCTCACCCTGAATGTAATTTAATCCCCACTACTTTGTGAAAAGAGTACCTCTCTCAAGACAGAAAGCAAAATCCAAATCAAACACAGGAAACAAAAGAGGGGAATAATATGTAACTTACCTTTTTAAACATAACTAGTGAGATAACAGCAGATGCTGTGAAAAGTGCAGCTATGATTATCATCATAATGCCAACAGGAATACTCTTATTAAGTCCAGTAAGAGATGAAATCCACCCACTGAAGGAAGGAGAAAGAACAAACTTTACTAGTACAGCACATGAACCATTTAACCAAAGATACCCTTGCCAAAAAAAACTTTATAAGCTCCTGGTTCTCAATCATTTTGAATATTTTTGAAGGAAAATCATGGGAATTTTACATAAGCATATTTTGGTTCTATGATATGCTTTTAAAGTTTAGTTTCCATTGTTTCATAAAAAATGCAGTGGAACTATATGAAAAACTGTTGTAAATATTATCCTTGAGCAAAATTGTGGAGAAATTAAGAGAGTTGCTTATCAACTTCTTGAGCTTTTTTTGTTATACTGTCATTTCAGATTGATTAAAGATTATATGAATTTGTAGAAGAGAAAATATCCCTAAAAATAGAATTTCTAACTTATATAAATACAGAACAGAAACATACCACACAACACAGCGCCTGTGTGGGAAGACTCATTTGATTGTATCCATACAGTGATGCTTTCTCAACTGAGGTTAATATAGTTTTTTAAGTAGAGAGCATCAGGTGAACTAATAGAAAAAACTGCTGTATCAGTAGCTATTTCAAGCATTTCCCCATTCTTCAAAACTGAAACACCAACAGACACCAATAGTTTCAGACTTGAAAACTAAAAAGCAGGTTGTCTTAAGAACAAAGTCCCATGCATTAAGATGGAAAAGATTTTTCCACATTTAAAAAAAAAAAAGGCAAAAAATGATGTAAATCCAAACCTCAAAACCTTCCTCTAACTCTTTCGCACTGCTTTGATATCTGCTATGTCCCACTGTAATCTACCACAAAACCCCAAAATCCAAACTGTAATTAGGATTTTCTGATGATCTGGCTACTTTCCATACTCCTTCCCCAAGTATGCTTAAAAGCACACTTCACAGGCTTGTATGAATAAGCAAAACAGAGGATTCCAGAGCAAAAATAATAAAGCAGAATCTTTCCTTACATAACAGATCTAAAGCAATACTGTTTTGTCTGCCTTGCATGTATTTGGAGGTGTGCAGCAAAAAGCACCGATACAGGGAAGTGTCATTACTCAACTACAGCACTACCACTCATGACTCTTCATGTTACCAGCAGGCTACTACAACCCTGCTTTTAGTTAATTCCTTTATTCCAAGGACAGTGACTGATTCCCCACAGCTTCTTCTTGCAAAATCTAAGTATCAGACCTCAAAGACTCAAATAAAAGACAATATACATAAAAGCTTCACGTAAAAGCTTATATATTTCCAAACATTTAAAAGAAAAATCAACTTATTACAGAATATAGAGGTGACTCAGACAAATGAACTCTTCAAATAATATAAAAGATATACCACTATATTCACCCAGATGCCTTGTTAACTCATTCTACAAATTTTAGGCATAAATTTCAATATGGAGCAAGTACATTAATATCATTAGAAATAACTAACAATACAAAAAAAATCCAAACAGTGTATTATTGATGTCTAAATTTTTGTTTACCTTAAATACAGAATGAGTAATAACTCCTTACACCACCAAAATACAGAAGATAGTGTATAAAAGAGTAGTTCAAAGTGGTTTAAATTGAAGGATAAAATTTTGACCAGCATAGTAACAGAAGTACCTCACATTCTTTGGATACATTTCACCCAATTCTCCCAGTTAAGAGCACTCAAAAAATGTTTTCTTTTGAGAGTTAAATGTAATATTCCAGTGAACACAAGATTATTCCTTTGAAAACATAAAGACTGTATTGCAGTTGTTACTTCAAATATGAGTGTTTGTCTTACAGACAGTACAACGCTACAGCAAACAGAATACTCACCAGTTTCCCCATCTTTGAAATCCTGCAGCTTGAAGTACATGTACAGCAAACTGACAGATATATACAAAGAAGAACACAAAGAACCTGAATGAACTGTCACTCCTGAAAGAGGTGGGGGGAAAAAGATTAAAGCAGCCAGAAAATTAATTATTTTTATTCAAATTCTGTAGTACCGATCTAACTTTTTTCTGCATTAACTAGAGAAAAAGTACTTTCATTTATCAACAGTGACCTGAAGTATCAGCAATTCTGTGGTTTTCTAGAGCATTTATTTACAAGAGCTGCTCTTTCTTCTTTAATATAGTGGTTTTGCCACATGCACCTCCAAGAAAGATGAGAATAGTTCTGTTCAGCCCACAGCAGGGACTCTTCAACTAACCATTTAAGTTTGTATAAAGAATTCTGCTCCACTTTCAGAGTGAAATTCACAGTGCTGCCAAGATTGGAAGAAAATATTTAACTTGTAAAAGGAAATAAAAGCTCATATCAAATTACTGAAACATAGGGCACACCAGAATACTGAAGCAGCCCTTATTTTAAAGTGAAATGTACAAAATACATTTGCTGTTTAAATTACTAAAATGCCAGCCTTACAGAGACTGAAATTCAAAAAAAACTCCCAGCCAAATATAAATGTCCAGGCAAAATTTTAATGAAGACTCAATTTAACTACTATCAAAACTAATGATCATATGATATGCTTGCTACTTGAGTTTTTAAGAAAGTAGAAATCACTTAGTTAAGTTACAGAAACAGATTTTGCCCTTAACAGCTCTTCCTGCAGAAGGAAGTCTGTAATTTCCATATAACCAGTTCAGTTCAGTAACTATTTCATTTTCAGCTGAGCAACTGACTGGAAGTTCAATATGCAAGTAGTTTTCCTTTCACAACCAGCAATTTTCATTAAGAAAAGCTATGGAATTACTAGACAGGAAATGCAAGTTGAACTATATGATTCCTCAAAGATTTGTGGGTACAGCAATACCTCCTTGGTTAGCAAGAAGAAACACTTCCTATAGTCTAAGTGTTACACTTAATTGCAACTTCTGGCCATCAATCTTTTTATGCAAGAATAAGAGTATTTTAACTGAGAACATCCTGAATCACTTCAATCTAAAAAAAATACTTTAGGAGTACAGGATTTGAAATCTCTACATGCTGATCTTCATCAAAAAAAAGTTTAATTTTGCATGCAAACAAATCATTCTACTCTTATTCACACACCTCATGCTTCTGAAGTTTGCAAAGATTACTGGGACTAGGAAAAATACTAGTTTGTTTACTATATATCTACTCCACTAATTCTTAAGAATCTCAGGCTATTTCAAGTACTGTAGGAGTCTATCACTTAAAAATGCAAAATTTTAAGAGTAGTTATTTATGAAGTTCATTCAAGAAGCAAAAAATTTAAGACACTCTTGACTACTAACCTACTCAAATTCTTGGAGTGAAGAGGCAGAGGTTTAATGAGAATTTTCTTTTCAACTGTTACCAGCCCTTATTAACTTCAACGAAGTTAAATATTTCCTACACACATTTTGTCTGTGGTAAAAACTATAAATATTTGAAAGGATATTCCACAATATTACTAACTATTGAAATCTATCTTTCAAATTCAACAACTGAATTAATGGCAAGTATACTATTTGTTTCTAATGAAAGCACTTCAAAGGATTATCATCATGATAATCACGCAAATTCTGGAATGTTAATGCATTTTGACAAGTTTTTAAATATCCTAAGTCAAGCTGAAGTTGTTACCTGAAAGCTCCATAAAGTGGTCTGTACCAGCAGACAAAGGAACAAGGGGTAAAAAGCAAGAACCAGAGAATACTTAATCCAAAATCAACCCCTCGTGTAGCATCAACGTAAAACCAGGCCAAACATCCAAAGATATTAAGAAACAGTGTCACTGTATCGACTGTAGAAGCAAAAGCAAAATAGTCTTAATTAAGTTATGTTTAAACAATAAATTATTACAACTGCTAAAGTTATACCCAAACTGAGCATTTTAAACAAAACATCAGCATGCTGACAACACCAATACCGTCTCAACACCTTCTGTATAAATTGATTTTTATAGTTTTCTAAATTTCAGGTAAACCCTGTATTCACAAGTGAAAGTACTCAACATGAAAATTCAAGTACCACCAGCTACCTGGCAATGGAAAATATCCTATCAAAATATCATAAAAAATAAAACACTTTCAAACATTAAATTAAGAAAAAAGAGGTTTCTACAGCTGCAGTAATTGACATTTTTTTCTACAGTAATAACTGAACACAAGTATTTATGAGAATATTGAGTATTTTTTGAGAGAAAGCTTATAAATGACATAAAGTGCATCACAAAATAAGCACTGTATACATTCGAATTCGTAAACAAAAATTTCCCAAATAATCTTTCAACTTGAAGCTCTTTGTCTTTCATATAATAAAACAAAAAACCCCACTTACTAAGAATGTTCCCCAGTAAAACACAATCTGCAAGAAGCTGTTCTAGATGCTTTAATATATTTTGTATATTCAAATATTTCTTAGAACACTGGTCTTTCTTAGAACATCTGCCTTTTTGGTGGTCTATGGTTAGTTCAATACTATAATGTCCTCATTGGCAGACCTTGTTACATGTTAACTATTCAATTTCTACTAAAGAAAATGCATTTGAATTATGACTTCACATTTTATTTCAATTAAGTTTACTTCTTAGAATAGAGTAAGGCAATATTAAGAAACATTACAACTACTACCTTCATGCTATCTGGCACAGAAGTTAGTTCTGCTAGATGTCAAAGATGAACATGAATTTCTCTCTTTGTTCAGCAATAACCAGTGATTCAGGAGGGATTTTGCTGCCTCAGAGGACAATTTCTTTCCTTATGGACCAGGATAAAGTAGGGTATTTATAACTGCACAAACTGCTCCTGACAGCAATGATATTTTTTTCAATTTAAATTCAGAGAAACATTTCAGTCATTCTACTAGATGGTAAGGTTAACAGAACAGGCAAGATAATAAAGATTCTGAAAAAGAGAATCCTCAAGCTCTTTGTTGCTGTTTCAACTATGACTTAAGCTCTAAATCAACACAGTGGGAAAAATCTCTTAAAAGCAAGATGCACAGATCATTGCATGAAAGACTGACGAAACTGAAAACATGTCCTCAGAAAAATCGTATTTTCCTGTACCAGTCACCAGAACGAAAACACTTTGTTCTTTTAAATAAAAGGCAATTATTCCACCTACATGTCTTAGCACTGCCCCAAGGGGTCAGCAAACCAACTCATTTCAGAATTTGGGTGTTTATGCCTCATGAAGGAAAAGAAACAATACAAATCCCAGTTCCTTCCTTCCTTCCATAAGTACAAGAAACAGGTATTCTCTCTTTTTCCACTCAATATTGGAAAACATGGGAGACCCCCTACTTTACCAGAAATATTCAAATTCTGGTGGAGCTTGACCTTACCAAAATGACTTTTCTTTTATAACTTTGATTATGCTAATAGGACAAGTTTTAAAAGAATACCATCGGTGCAAAAGAGGATGAAGCATCACACCCACTACTGAGACTAAAACCAGCAACACAGGGGTCTGCTTCACTACTGTAAGAGAGAGTCTCAGCTTTACAAAACAAGTATTAGCAAGCTATAGAGAAAGACAGTAGTCTGTCTTGACTGACAATTCTCATTTCACTGCACTTGCCCTTCACTCTGCCTGCTTGCTGCAAGGTACAGGGAGTCATTTATCCTTTGAGCCAACACCTTCACTACGGGATCTAGGCAAGCTTTGCTCTTGTACCAACAGACAGGTGTTTGTAGGTTCCAGGTAACAGTTTTAAGTACCTTCCACCTACTTGCCTCAGCAAATTAAACCATAATACAAGCTATTAAAAAATAATGACCACCTGGAGGCTGAAATCACCTAAGTCTTTGGCAGAAGTCTGCAACATGTAATTTCTGTATGACAACTTCACAGCTATAACAATAGAGTACTCTGTGTGATTCAAGAAAACCTTCTCCTTGTTTGTGTGTGGAAGCAGCTGAGGTTGAAAAAAAAAGGCGTCCATGCCAGAATAAGAGGCAACAATGGGAAATTACATTAGTTTAATAAGTATTCTTCTTTTTTTGGTATAAACCTCCCTGAACAGAAGAATTCTCCTTAGATATATTCCTTGTCTTAATTAACTACACTTTATCATCCATAAATGTCTGAAAGTGAGCTGTAGATAAAGACCACAAGTTGTACTGAAGACACTATTGAGATGATTTTGTCATTCCATTTGAGACTGTATGAAAATAGATTTTTGTATTAAGTTTAATTTCTGTAATGTTTCATTGATTGTATTCTCAGGAAACATAAGTCCATGTTAGGACACACGACTGTCACTCTGGATTGGAACTGCCTAAAGGCAAATGGGATGCCTACAGAATGGAGAGTTTTGAAGCCAGAAGACAACTCACAGAAGGCAAGTGAGGACTGGACTAGCGAAGTTTGATCACACACAACCTTGGAGCAGCAAGTAGCTTCAGATGTTGTTTAGGCTTTTGTTCCTAGTCTGTTCTGCTCACTTGGGAGAGACATGCTAACATGCCTTACAAAAAAGAGAAATATCTTCCATAGGGAAAAAGTAGATTCCAAAAACCGACTTAGATCAGCACATAACATAAGCATTAAACAGTCTTGGATCAGCACATAAAAATGCTATCTAAAATGTCAAGGTACTTAAAAAAATTTCCTATGCTGCACACTACAAAACCACATAAAAATATGGAGTGGACCAACAGTGAATCTGTATGACAGCAACCAGTCAAACCTCTAGAAAATACCACTCACAAAGAAAGGCTGAGCGAACTATGCTAATTAAGGCAAAAGGAGATGGCTAATAGGGATAAATGTGTTCATAACAACAGTGGATAGAACAGGAGGGGAGAATTAAATTACATACCAAGAAACATCTTCTAATTCTACAAGACAGCAACCCATTAGAACAGGCTTGGAACAAACATCTACACAGACTGATATATATACATATACACACACATTTATATATTTATATACATATATATATATATATATATATATATTTATATTTATACACACACACACACCATCTATCATTTCCTCAGAGAGAGGATGAGATGAAACTCTCCTAAACAGAAAAAGAAAAAACGTTGGAACTTCAAGGTATTATTTTTCTACCAGAATCTCTTCAGTTTGTAACTTCAAATAAGAAATAATTGAAAATCAGTAGTGTTTATTTAGTGCATGCTATCAGCCTGTGGGGAAAGTAGCTGGAAAACACATGCTTTTGAGCCTGTTTTTGACTCTTAGCACAGGTCAAGAGACATTGTACTTGACACTGGACATAATAATAGCATAAAAAGATCTAAAAAGCTGTGCTCAGGGCTAATGAGCTAGGAAAACTATCATTTTAATGTGCAAGCCCTTAGAGCAGCAATGGCCACAAAGCCAAGATAGAATAGAAAAGCTCCAATGACAGCTGTGAAAAGCCATTGCTAATTGATTGTTTTAATTCACAGAAACATGTGAGCACTCAGTCTATTATAAAAAAAAGAAGTCTCTCCCCTGGGGATAAAATGTGCAAAGATAAAACCACATCAAAGTGTCAGAAAAATCTGACTTCTGATACAAAAAGAGAAAAGAGGGATGAATTAATGAAATAGGGATACAGACTTGTTTTCTCATGCAAGAAAGAGCATACGGATCTTAAACAGGTGAAGAAGTTTCCTCAGAGATATAAAAACCAAGAATGATGATATAAAATTAATACTAAATGTGGAAACACGGAAAACTAAACCATAAAGTTTGTTGCCAAGGCTGCTGAAATGGAATATCCAAATGGGATTATGTTCACAGAACCCCTAGACCTTACAAGACATAGGAAGTTCTGGAAGCGGAAATAAAATGCAGAGTGGCAAGCAGAAGCAGACCTACTACGGGAATAAGTACCTCCCCAGAGGAAAAACGGTCAATGAAAAATTAGCCAAACCACGTAGGTGCAATCCTAGGAAAGAAAAGTCCCAAGGATGGATTCAACAGCCAACCCTAAGGCATGGGGTTCTATACCGCATCATTTTTATTTTTTTTTTTTAAACCGTGAAATAGATTTTGTCTTTCTTTTCCTTTACTATGCCCTTTTCCTGCCTTCCTGAGTAATATGTCAGAGAGTACTAGAGCTAAATAACAAAGAGTGCAAGAAGACTTAGTTGAAATCTCAGTCTACCTAGAAGATTAGCTGTCATGTCAGTATAAAAGCACAGCTCCTCTATATTTGAAATAATGTAACTTCCTTTACTTGTTGCCATAAGAAGGAAAATTAAGAACAGTACTAATACTCCAATTCTAACTACCCAACTTCACCTCATGTTTGAAACATATGCACTTTCAGAACTCAGTCCTCCAAATGGCCAGAGTTAGCAACCATCCTAAAATTCTGAGTATTTCACCTTAGATTTCATATAAATCTAAATTATCTGTCAACTTTATGAGAATGACTAGTCATACGCTCTATAGTTGCTTATTTGAAGATTAATGATCTAGCAATGAATATAGAAAGCCGTAGATTATGATGAAGTGGAATTGATTTGATTCAATGCTGTCTGCTCATTTCATGTGTTTCAATTACGTGGTTCAACCACAGCAATAAGATTACCAGAGCAACATGTAAAATAATAGAGATTTTCTAACTACATCTTAAACTATGAAAAACAGTACAGAAAACATCTGAAATCCACATTTTCTTAGAAGGCTAAAAATATATTAAAGGCATCAAAGTACTTAAATCTTGCAATTTCGTAAGAGTATTTATTAGGCTTTTATCAATCACACTGGACAAGGCAGAAGAAACAAGTACGGCATGTGCACACTTGTTTAATCCACCATTTCTCCAGTCAAAACACAGCTCCCCAGTGAGGACAAAATTAATCCTAGAAAGACGGTGAAGAGCATTCTTTGCCTACAAAGGATAGTTTTAACATTCTTCATCTAATTGACACTATTTCTCAGATTAGGGTAAAACGATATTAAGCCTCCGCTACAGATTAAAACCATACTAAACTACAGAAAACTATAGTTTCTATAAACTAAAACTATGTATATTAAAGCAAATGAATATTACATATCTTGAACTCAAAAGTCTATTAACACTAATTTTGAGATTTATTTATTTATTTCTATAATATATAAGCTGATTTAAAAAACAGTGAAGTTATTTCTAAGTTAATAAATGGTCAAAGTTCATTTTACAACAAGAGAAACTTAAACCAGACAATTGCAATAAATTAGAACCAAATTGCCCTAGGATAATCCTCCTTTTTTTCTGTGGAAGCTTTTATGATGTAATTCAATCCTTTCAAAACTGAAGCTAACCATAAGATTTTGCTTCAACATTTGGCTTCTGGATTTAAAAAAATTTTTCATTACAGATGTTCCAAAAGCCAAAGTAACAGGTATGTATCACCAGGTTTGAATCGGCACTTTATTTTTCTTAAAAAGAAAAAACTTACACATCCACAAATAGTACATAATCTTTACTGTCTTCTGGAATTCTACAGGAATGTCCACTGAAAAATCCTGGTAAAAACAAGGACCTACAGGAAAATTCTCAGGAAGAGGTGGCCAGTTATTTTTTCTACCTGCAAAACAGAAAATAAAGAAAAAAAAAAGGCCTTTATAATGTCATTTCAGTCTCTGTATACTAGAAAGAGATATTCATTTGAACTTGTTTGAACTGTTTAATGTATGAGTTTCTCACGTGGATGGATAACTCAGGCTACCAAAACCCAAGAGTTTTAAGAGGAATCCTCAACATAAACTTCAGAAGTGAAATACAATTAAGTGTGGCCAGGTCAAGGAAAACACAGTATTTTATCTACATAAAAGAGTGAGCAGGCATCTGACAGTTCCTACAAAGTAAAATTTTTTCCCAAAACAAACAGATATGGACAGAAAGACAATTTCTGAGAACTCCTTGACTTTTAAGTATTTCCCTAAAGTCCCACCATACTCACATAGTCTGTTGAATACAAAGATGGGGGACTGAAAAGCATTCTTCATTTTCAGAATCCTGATATTTTTAATGTCAGAGTATCTCTAACAATTTGATCTAGTTTCCAATATGGTTTCCTGTCAAAGCTTACCTAAAAGGCAGTAAGTCTCAAGAAAGACAAGTTACTGAAACAGTCTGTAACTACGTTTTGGTAAAAGGAATATGCCCTACAGCATCACTGTATTTTGATACAGTTGTGTGACAGAGTGAGGACACTGCTAAGGACACAGGATCACATACCTGGGTTTCACGTATGCTTATCTGATCAAAGACTAGAGTATACATTCTGCTGAACGCAAGTCATACCAAGTGCAGACTCAGATTCAGCTGAGACAATCACTGCAACAAACCTTTGCCACAGCATTTCAAACTCTGGATGTAAGAGATACATTAATCACCATGTGACCAAACAGATTAGTTGAAATAGGAAGCAGCACACTTTTATTAGCTCAAATGCAATGCTGCACAGAAGCTGAGCAGAGAAGGATGAAGGCATTGAGGTGATGTACCAGCTTGCAGATCTTTCTCTGTAGTCAATTACACCAACATATGACAACTGTGTCCTAGACGTGCAGCCAGTATCTTAAGGCAATTGAATGCAAATAGCCAGAGAATTGCAGAAGACCCTGTTCTCCAATCAAGACCACTCTATGGTGTTTTCAGAGGAGTCCAAATGAGCGTGCAGGTCCCTGGGATCCAGTAATATGATACAAGGAATAGTTCAAAGCTGTGCCAGAGTAGGTTCACGACGGACATCAGGAAGTATTTCTTTACCAAGAAAATCATCAAACACTGGAATGAGAAGTGGTCAATGTCCTGAGCCTGTCAGTGTTTCAGGGCACGTGAACAACGCCCTTAATAACATGCTTTAACTTGTCAGTACTGATGTGGGCAGGCAGTTGGACCATGTGGTCACAGTGAGTCAAGAAGGCGGCAGCAGTGACTGAATCAAGCTTGGCGATCAAGCTGTCCAGAGGTTTCTTAAGCTCAGGGACACCTGTGCAGCAGCCCAAAGCCCTATCAGGACCCAGAAGCTCTCACTAACCAGTCACGAGTGGAGTGAGCATTACCAGGAGCAGTGTGGGAGATTTAATTGGCTTTAGGGAGCATGAGTGACCAGGGCATGGTGCATCAAAAAGATGTGGCACGGCAGTTTGTGCAGCAGGGCAAGCAGGGAGGGTGCTGCAATCCGCAGGTAGGTCTGTGCCTCAGGTAAGTGCTAACTGCTCTAGGTCTCTGCCATAATGGTGGGCACTTGTCTCAGAACCAAAACGAGTGTGTCTACTCAGACAGCCCCTGAGAAGCCTGACTGACGCATCCACCCAGAGGGAACTGGTAAGGAAAGAGACAGGTGGTAGCTTGCAACGGATGCACGGATACTTTTCCTGGAGACAAGGCTTGTACCTGCACAAAATGTGCATAGTTTGATGACCTGTTGCAGAAGGTGGACAGATCGCAACAGGCTGTGCAGTTTAGAGGGAATAAAATAAAGACTGAGACATGGCTTCAGAACCATACTCCTACAATGGGTATCACTGAGTCTGAGACACCTTGGATCCTGGTGACCCACAAAAACAGAGTTCAAGTCCAACCTCTACCGTCCAACACCCACACCAAAACAGACATGATGCTTTAAAGGCTTTAGATGTCCATTAACAAATCCAACAAGGAGAATCTGGACCAGCAGCATGTGGTCGTTACTGTAAAAAGAAACACTGAGTAATTGTGCTGGGTGCCTCCCTTAGGGTCACTGAGATACCATCTACCAGACCAATCGAGAGTCACAAGAGGTATGCTGCCTATCAGGGACTAAGATCTATGATGCTGCCAGGAGGATACCCCAACTCGTCAAGAGCATGGACCACTATCTGCTATTACTTTCTCATGAGGGTACAAATGATGCCAAAAGCCAAAAAATAGTTAGGATCAAGGAAGACTATATAGCCCTGGCAAGGCAAGTGACAAACACTGGTGTCCACATCATTTCTCATCTATCTTCCTGGTCAGAGAAACAGGACAGCCAGAAGCAGCCACACTGTGCAGATCAACATCTGCCTTCCTGGCTGCCATCAAGGTTTTGGCTTTTATAACAATGGTTTGTACTTAAATGATTGTAGCCTGTCAGGGAGGAATGGGACCCACCTGTTTAAAAAAGAGCAAGAGAATCTTTGGCAGCCTGCTGGCCAATTTGGTGAGATGGACTTTAAACTACAGGACTCAGGGGGTGGGGTCCAAAGTGGCTATGATCATTCCATTGCTTCCTTCTAGGGAATAGGTCATGTCAACCAGTGCAGCAAAAGATGTTCCTTGACTGCTTCTCAAGACGAGGATCACAGGACTAACCACAATAAGGGTGTTCATGGTTATGATGAATCCTCTTACACTCCATCTAGGGAACTTCTCTGAAGTGCCTGTACACAACCACACAGCAGCATGGGGAATGAAACAGAAGAACTGGAAATCTATGTGCAGTTGCAAGGCCATCATCTCATTGCAATTACAGAGATATGGTAGGATAGCTCACATGACTGGAATAATGTCATGCATGGTTATGAATTTTTTAGAAAAGACAAGTCAGAGAGGCAAGGTAGTGGAGTTGCTCCTCATATGAGAAAGCAACTGGAACGTATCAAGCTCTTCTCAGGGGCAGACAAATGAGTTCACAGTTAATGGGTGAGAATTAGGGGACAGGTTAATATGGGTGATACTGTTGTGGGTGCTTACTATAGGCCATCTGATGAGGAAGAGGAAGATGATGAGGCTTTCTATGGAAAGCTGGCAATAGCCTTATGGTCATAGACCCTGGTTCTCCTGAGGACTTCAACGACCCTGGTATGTGTCGGCAGGACAACACAGCCCAGCACACATGGTCCAGGAAATTCCTGCAGATCACTGAAGATAATTTTTTGATGCATATGGTAGAAGAGCCAATGAAGAACGGTGTGCTGCTGGACAGTCAAACCAGAAGGGACTGGCTGAAGATATGAAGGCTGGGGCCAGCCTTGGCTATAGCAACCATGAGATGGTGGAACTCAAGATCCCATGTAGAGGAAGTAAAGCAGCAAGCAGGACTAGAACCCTAAACTTCCAGAGAGCTAACTTCAGCCTCTTCAAAGACCTGCTTAGAGGAATCTCATGGGTTAGGGCTCTAGAGAAGTGGGTCCAAGAAAGCTGGTCAATATTCAAGCATCACCTCCTCAAGTCCAGTGCATTCCCATGAGCAAGAAATCAGGGAGAGGGGGAAGAAGACTTGCATGGATAAGCAGGGAGCTTCTGGTAAATTTCAAATACAAGAAAGAAATTTATGGGATGTGGGAAAAGGAGCAGGTCACATCAGAGGACTACAGCAACAGTAGCAGGGTATGCAGGGATGCGACAAGAAAGGCCAAGGCCCACTTGGAATTAAGTCTGTCAAATGATATCAAGGACAACAAGCAGGGCTTCTACAACTACATTAGCAGCAAAAGGAAAACTTGGGAAAACGTGGGGTCACTGCTGAATCAGATGGGTGTCTGGTGAAGGAAGACAGAGAGAAGGCAGAATTACTTAATGCCTTCTTTCCTTCCGTGTTATCTGCTGTGGCAGCCCTCAGGAATCCCAGACCTTGGGGCAAGGAGAGAAAGGCTGGAGAAAGGAAAACTTCCCCCAGTTGTAAAGGGTTTGGTTAGAGATCAACTAGGCAGACTTCTTAACACCCATAAATCCACAGGCCCTGATGAGTTGCACCCACGGGTGCTGAGGGAGCTGGCAGATGCTGTAGCTGAGCCACTCTCCATCAGCTTTGAAAAATCACAGAAAACAGGAACAGGGCCTGATGACTGAAGGAAAGCCAGTATTACTGCCATCTCCAAAACTGGCAAGAAGGAGGGGGATCCAGGAAACTACTGGCCAGTCAGCCTCACCTCCATCCCTGGAAAGGTGATGGAACAGAACACTCTGGAGGTCATCACCAAGCATGCAGAAGAAAAGAAGGTCATCGGGAGCAGCCAGCATGGATTCCCCAAGGGGAAATCATGCTTGACCAATCTGACAGCCTTCTGTGATGGCAGGGCAGGATGGGTAGATGAGGGGAGAGCAGTGGATGTTGTCTGCCTCCACTTCAGCAAGGCTTTGGACACCGTGTCCCATAACATCCTCACAGGTAAGCTCAGGAAATGTGGTTTAGATGAGTGGACAGTGAGGTGGATCAAGGACTGGCTGAATGGCAGAGCTCAGAGGGTCAGGGGAGTAGAATCCAGTTGGAGGCCTGCAGTCAGTGGTGTTCCCCAGGGATCAGTGCTGGGTCCAGTCTCACTCAACTTGTTTCTCACTGACCTGGATGAAGGGATACAAGGTTCCCTCAGCAGGCTGGCTGATGATACAAACTGGGGGAGTGGCTGAGACACCTGAAGGCTCTGCTGCCTTCGGGCTGGACCGTGCTACGCTGGAGAGTTGGACGGAGAGAACCCCAGTGAGGTTCAGCAAGGACAAGTGCAGGGTCCTGACCCAGGAAGGAATAACCCCAAGTACCAGCACAGGCTGGGGCTGCCCCACTAAAGAGCAGCTCTGCGGAGAAGGACCTGGGAGTCCCGGTGGATCGCAAGGTGACAATGAGCCAGCAGTGTGTCCTTGTGGCCAGGAGGCCCGGTGGGATCCTGGGGTGCTTTGGGAAGAGTGTGGCCAGCAGGTCAAGGGAGCTGATCCTCCCCCTCTACTGGGCCCTGCTGAGGCCACATCTGGAGTGCTGTGTGCAGTTCTGGGTTGCTCAGTACAAGAGAGAAATGGAACTTCTGGAGAGTGTCCAGCGAAGGGTCACAAAGATGATAAGGGATCTGTGGCATGTCTTACAAAGAGAGACTGAGAGAGCTGGGCCTGTTTAGTCTAAAGAAGAGAAGACTGAGATGGGATCTCATCAATGCATATAAATATCTCAAAGGGAGTGTGAAGAGGTTGATGCCAGATTCTTTTCAGTGGTGCCCAGATACCGGACAAGAAGCAATGGCAATGAACTAAAACACAAGAAGTTTCACTCCACATGACGAAGAACTTCTTTACGCTGAGGGTGGCAGAGCACTGGAACAGGCTTCGTGGACTGTCCCTCTCTGGAGACCTTCAAAACCCACCTGGATGCATTCCTGTATCACCTGCTCCAGGTGACCCTGCCTTGGCAGGGCGTTGGACAAGAAGATCTCCAGAGTCCTCTTCCAATCCTAACTATTCTGTGATTCATTGTAGGTCCCTTCCAACTGAAAGTATTTTATTCTATTCTACAAAATTCCTCAACAACTTGAATTACTAAGCAATTATGCAATTTGGAATTGTAACACTGCATATTCAAAAAAAACACCAGCATGTGTGAAAATGAAACAGAACCGTAGATAAAAATGAAAAGACCAGATAAAGTCAACCTTGCACAAAATGGTTTGCTTCGTTGGGTTTTAGGGGTTTTTTTGAACTTCAGTCTGAAGTTCTTCCTTTTGAAAATGAATATTCCCACAGATGTACTTGGAGCAAAGCATCTTCAGTTAAGAGGACATAAATCTTCTTACATTTGTGAAACTGCTGTAAAAAACGGTTGGTTTTGCAGAGCACAGAATTTGTGGCATACAGAAAACTAATAAAAGATTAATAACAGAATAGATCTTTCTGCTATTTGTGTAGAATATTACGTTTGTAACACAGCAAAAGACAAAAAAATGTTTCAAACTGGAAAAGTTCTCCTACGGGTATACTGACAGATGAGAAGTCAGAGATGTTACTTTAGGAAGTTAGTTTTACTTCATCTCAAAATGCTCCATTTCTATTCAGTAGTATTACTCAGATCCTAATCTAGAATAAAAATAGCTGACAGAAGAGAATAACATGCTACAGAAGACACATTTAAATTGTTTTCAGTGAAAACCTGAAAGGACAGCCCAGGTTTTTTTCACTGTATGCATTTTCTCAAGGGAGATAAACTTCCTTTTCCTGAAGTCAATTACAAAAATCCTTCTTCAATCTGCTTCAAAATGTCACTGTAAAATTAAAAGTTTCTAAGAAAAAGTGAAATTTCTGAAATTTAAAGTATATTTTTCATGCGTACCCCCTTGCTGATTGAGACTCTGCATTTCCCTTTCTCTGCGATCTAGTTCAGCTGCTTTTCTTTCCAGTTCTTCTTGACGCTTTAGCAGTTCTGCCTGGGCCAAGGCATGCTCCTGAACAAAACAAATATCACCAGAGATTGATAAGAAGTATGAATATGGCATAAATATTCCAAGTCTTTTCACCACAATTAAGCATCTCCACTTATGAAGACTGACCCAATATAGCACACATTCACATATTAGCCAATTACTTAAAGGCAGTATTAATTTTAATTAGAAAAGCAATGCTTATTTACAAAACACATTATTCCAGAAGTGTATTTAAATAATTGTAATTAAAAGGAACCTAGTGTCTAAAAGTTGCAGACAAACCTTTGCTATTTGTGTGTAGGAAGATGGTTCTTCTGTTGGTTTCATTATTGCTGGCTGGGTACTGGGTACATTAGGCATTTTCACATTTCCTGGAGGAGGCTAAGAAAACAAAAGACAATTATAGGGAAACATTTTCCTATTCTAATAAACTTCTTTTCATTATATCTGTAGGAACCAATCTAGTTGTTTTAAAGGAAGTGCTGCTAATAGAAACTGAAAACTTGATATGCTGCTCGCAATATTTACAACCTTTAAAAAAAGACATCAACTGAGTTCTGTGGTACAGCTTATCCTGCACTACTTTCAATAAACAGTCAAGGAATTTTAGGATTCAGTAAAAGTAAATGGAATTTTAATTTTGTTCAGACATTAATATTAATACACAGTTACTGTTTCAGAGAATTGCAGCATTTAACAGTCATCCATTCATATTCTGAAACACAATGTCCTTTATTAATAATGTCTTCCAGAGCCTTCTACTTAACAAAGGCTTACATCACCTGCTAACTAGAGAAGTAATGTACCATATTAAACTTTCAAATTCAGAATCCATAATCTATTGCTTGACTATTTTACCAATTTTTGCTAGGTAATACTCCAGAACTTCTGCTAGGTTGATACATGTGTTAAGAATATAATCGCAGCAGAAGTAGCATTTCAGCCACTGTATTCAGAGAATACAGACTGTTCCTGAAATATAGTAGTATTTCTTTCATTAAGTACAGAAAATGTACTTAATGTACATTAAGTACAGTATGTTTTCGCATACCACTTTGTTTTCATACTTACTTAGCTTCTTAATGTGTGCACAGGTAAACAAAGTTGTACATGATCAAAACTATCTTAAATGGTAGAATTTCAATATGGCTTTAATGTGTTTTTCCAGGTTACTATTCAAAGATCACAACAATGCACAAGAGGCACAAGTATTATAAATCATCTACTATAGGTGCAGAACCTGGTGAAGAAAGCATTGTGGTCATAGGGCATTTCAAGTTGAAAGAGACCTATAAGGATCATGGAGTCCAACTCAAAACTTAAGTTGGTTAAGCAGGACTTTCCCCTCATGGACCAATGCTGGCTATGACCAATGACTGCATTGTCTCTCAGGTGTTTTTCCCTTGCTCACAGAATAACCTTCTCCATAATTTTACCAGGCACTGCAGTGAAACTTACTGGCCTGTAATTACCAGAGCCTTCCTTCTTAGTCTTCCTGAAAACTGGGACAACATTTGCCAGCTTCCACTCAACTGGTACCTTTCCAGACTCCTAAGACCATTGAAAAATAACATGGAGAGGACCCATGAGATGATCAGCCAGCTCTTTCAGTACACTGGGATGAATTCCCCACTGACTTCATTCAGCTGGAGCAGTAAATCTTGAACACCTTCAGAGTTTATAAAGCCTTCAAGTCACAGGACTACAGGGGTCCATCCCCGGGCCCATCACTGGTGTTAAAGATAGAGATAAAAAAGGCACTAAACATCTCTGCTCTGTCCACATCCCTATTTGTGAGGTGACTGACCTCATCAAGTAATGGACCAATATTATCTCTGAACATCCTTTTGCTGCAGACCTTTTTAAAAAGCCCTTTTGTTATCCACCACAGTGCTGTCCAGCTTGGATACTCATCAAGCTTTAACCACACAAATCTCTTCCCTGCAGTGGCAAACACCATCTCTGCAGCCCTCCTGTGTCATCTGTCCTTGCTTTCAATGTCCATACACCTCCCATTTTTATTTAAGAGATTCCTGCTCAGCCAAGCTGGCCTTCTGCCCCACTTCTTTGATTACAATACTTTGAAATTGCCTGCTCTTGAGCTCTTAAAAGATAGCTCTTAAAAAATTACCATCATGCTTTTTAAACTCAGTTTCCTCTAAGTCTTCCTGTCAAACTACTTCTTTTTATAACCCTAATCAAAGCTGAGAAACAAAAAAAAATACCAGCTACTTATAATGAAACAAACAGAAGTACTCAAATGCCTTGGAAAATCATTTAGCTATCAAAATAATGCTCAACAAAAACTCCTGCAAAACACAGCTGCACCGTTTGGGATTTTCCTAGAAGCAAGAAGTACTGAAGTTGTATTAGTACACTCTCAAGCTCTAGCATTGTGCTCACACCCTGGGCTGCATCAAAAGAAGCTTGCCCACAAGTGGCCCACATCAAGGGAAGTATTTCTGCCCCTCCCCTCTGCTCTCATGACACCCCAACTGGATTACTGCATCCAGTTCTTGGGCCCCCAGTCTAAGAAGACCATGGACATAGTGAGTCCAGAGGAAGGACACCAAGATGATCAGAGGAATGGAGCACCTCTGCTGTGAGAACAGGCTGAGAGTTGGGATTGTTTAGCCTGGAGAAGAGAAGGCTCTGGGGAGACCTTACAGTGCCTTGCAGTACCTGAAGGGACCCTACAAGAGGTAGAGGGACTTTTGACAAGGGCATGCAGTGACAGGACAAGGGGAAATAGCTTTAAACTGAAAGAGAGTAGGTTTAGATGAGGTATTATGAAGAAGTTCTTTATCATGAGGGTACTGAGGCACAGGAACAGGTTGCCCAGAGAAGTTATGGATGCCCCATTGCTGGAAGTGTTCAAGGCCAGACTGGATGGGGCTTTGAACAACCTGGTCTAGTGGAATGTGTCCCTGCCCACAGCAGAGGTCTGGAACTAGGCAACCTTTAAGGTGTCTTCCAACACCAACTATGACTCCTTGACTTGACAGTCCAACCCTTCCATCCTTCTGGAACGTGGAAGACTTGGTCTCATGTCAGGCGCAATGACTATTTAAAAACAATACTAGATCCATGTTTCTTACCTCAGAAAAAAGTCACAGTCATCCTGTAATATTTCTTTTATTTCTCATTTCATACTCCATAGAATTATATTTTAGTTTGAATTGAAAAAGACCTTTAAAAGGTCGTCCAGTCCAACCCTGCTGCAATGAGCAGGGACATCTTGAACAAGATCAGGTTGCTCAGAGCCCTGTCCAACCTGACCTTGAATATTTCCAGAAATAAGCAAAGTCTGGCTTACATTTCAGGAAAAGGTTTTAGAATTCTGCCTTAATTAATACAGAATTTACTATGTATATGAAACAAAACACACTTTCATTCCTTTATAGATCAGTAGATACATGGAATACCTGGGAAAGAATGATGCTGCTTGTTACTTGCTAGAACACAGTGAAGTACTTAAATACTGTGGGGGAAAACTCAAGACTCCCCAGGACAACATGCTGAGCAGTGAGACTTAGAGACCAACTTCTATTCCAGGAGATTGAAAAAGATGACCTCCAGGGATTCCTTGCAAGCTAGACCTGGCATATTTTGTCATACTTATCTGTTCATGTGCTGTTGGTTGCCTGTCCAAGTGCTATTGGTGTCTTAGGGACTTGGGTATGGATGAGTGACTCACAGCCTGCATGGGACTAACAAGTCATTCACAACAAGACAGGTGGTCAGCAATTCTGTCTTTTTAAGAGTACAAATCTTAACACTAATTATGTACACTTGCATTGTGAGGACTGCAATAACCTCCAGCTATCAGTGAATGGATAATGCCATATCATGTTGTCTCACAACAGTTGGACAAGGCAAGTACATCAACTGTTTTTACGGGAACTTTACTTCATAGATCCATGGTCTCTGACTCCTCATTGACACGCATATATGGTATCTTGAAATTCAACCAACTCCACTACGCAACAACCCTTTTTGTTTCAACCCCAGATGGTACTTCTGGGATTGATCTTTATAATTCATGCCTTGCTGTCACAGCAGCACTGAGAGACAAAGTAAATCACTGAGACCTCTCTTAAAGAGAAGAATTTTTGTTAAAGAAACTTCTTCACCCTAGTTTTCCCACAGCAGAGTCCATGTTCGATTTCAGGCAAAAATAATTTAATAACTGAATGGTACCACAGTAAGGACCGCTTGAGCTGGGTGCCTCCTAAGAGAGACCTAGAACAAAGAAATCCCTGGCCTTTTATACCTTACAACCTATGAACTCATTCTCCACATGCTCTTTATGTACCCTGCATATGCCTTTTGGTCTCATACGATTTTTGATCTGGGGCCTACTAGTTCTTTATAGAATTTTTTATCTGTAGCTGTTTTTATCTGGATATATTGCAGCTTCTGTTGACAGTTGCAGCTTCTTAATCTTTCGGTCTGCACTTCTCTTAGAGGTTTCCTTCACAAAATTAAGTAACAGTTCTAGATTAGCTCAACTTTTCAAGGTGAAAGTTTGCAGTTTGCAGCCTAAGGCTTTAGCAATAATCAGTTTAAAAATAATTAGAATACAGTTTAAAAATTTCATCTAACTAAACTTGTTTTCAACAGCTGACTGGAGATAAGTGTTCAAAAGACGTTCTCTCTCGAATTGATTTCCTCATAGGGATGAAGCTTATTTACTGGGGGCAGGCTAAAACTTCCAAAAGAAGCTAGGAGTGGATGATCAGTTTGGTTTCCTACAGACTTCTGTGCTTTTCTACTGTGTTTAGATACAAGATGGAAGAATAGGGAGGCACCCAGGAATTTGCTGAAAAAAAAAAAAAAAAGTCCATTGAAATACATCTCTTGAAACAATGACTGAAAACCCAACTCCACTAATGATTTTTTCTTTTTTCCAGTTTTTTAATGCAGCAATTTGAAATCGGTTGCTATATGCATTATTGCGTATAGGTATATTTGGGTATACAGGCATATCGACATACACAGTGCTCAGAGAAGTTCAAGACTTAGAACCAGGAAGAGATTAAAAG
The DNA here is from genome assembly GCA_013399195.1 of Dicrurus megarhynchus. NCBI lineage: Eukaryota > Metazoa > Chordata > Aves > Passeriformes > Dicruridae > Dicrurus > Dicrurus megarhynchus. Next base: position 66,074 of record VXAD01008427.1, on the reverse strand, counting down.
CTTTCTTTAACACAGTTTCATTAAATGATGAAGCAGAAATACTAATTGTATAATCTCATCTTCACTGATGTTTTTCAGAAACACGACAAAAGATACAATGTAATCTCCATGGTGACTGCTGGAGCTAAGAGACAAAACCACTGAAGATCAGCCAAGAATATTTAATTTGACATTTACACCATTCCCTGAATTTATTTTTTTTGTTGTTGTTGCTTAATGATCAAAAATAAGATACATTTTGAAATCTGACAAACTTAAAGGAAAAAAAACTCTAACAAAACTCCTGATTTCTCATGTTAGATACTAAGGTGGTGACACATGCAACCTAAAATCTCCCACACCTACTTGCTTTTCTCTGTATGTTTTACATATTACCTTCCTACCACTGAAGGTGAAGAATGAAAAAAAAGTCAAGGCACAAAAAATACTGTAAGTAAGTAAACACAATAAGGAAGAATACTGAGAAAAAGCAGGATTTACTTTTTTTCCCCTGTCCCATCCTGTATCCAAAAAAGACTGGTAGGAAGCATCTCGCTTGACAAAGGGAGCACAACTGAGATAATGTAACAAATGTTAGTATTCAGTTTGCTATCACTTTCTCACAGAATAAACATCCATTGAAATCCTGTCTGGATTTGAAATGGAGAAGTATTTTGCAGTATAGCATGCTTCATTAACTTCCGTTTGGAGAGAATGGGGAAAGAATCACGATCACCAGGCTGGAAGGAGACCTCAAGGACTGTCTGGTCGATCTTTCTTCACAAAAGCACAGTCTGAAGAAGATGGCCTAGCACCCTGTCCAGTTTAATCTGAATGCTGCAGAATCCAACACTTTCCTGGGGAGATCAGTCCAGGGAAGTTGTTGATCAGGTTGTTCTCATCGTGAAACATTTTCTTCTTGTATCCAACTGAATTTCCCCAGCAGTAATTTTTACCCATCACCTTCTCATCTTTTGCATGTGACTTCTTGTAAAAATGGAGTCTCCATCTTCTCTGTAGCCACCTTTTAGAGGCTGGAACATGGAATTAAGGTCTTCCCTAAAACTTCCATTTCTCAAAGCTGAACACAGTTTTCTTGGTTGTTCCTCACATGCCAGGCTTCCCAGGCCTTTGACTGTCTTTGAGGCCCTTCTCTGGACCCAGCCTGTCCACATCTTTTTTGTGCAGCAAGGATCAAAATTGAATGCTGTGTTAATTCTAGACACTGCAAGATACCATCTTGCTACAACCACTAGAAATCTGGAAATTAACCTCCACCAAAACTACTTGGATGCTTTTGCTCTGAGCAGCACAAAAACCAGAGTGATTTCTATCCCTATCTGATGGACATCAGACAGGGATACTGACTGACACTTGGGTATTTCCCTAAGTCTGAAATTCACAGACCCTGCTTCTACCTGTATTCATCCAGTCTTTAAAGGCATTTACTTCCACTGTCTCTTCCATTACTCCTGTTGCACACATTTCTTCGTACACACATAGTATGCTCTTCTCTTGCATACAAAGCTGTTAGGAAAAGAGAGGTGAGTGCATGGAATTGTGAGTATATCCTCACGTACCTAGGTACATTCCTTCAAATGCATATAATTACAGAATAAATGCTCGTATGTTCAGCATCCACAAGATACAGAATGTCCCGGTTTTAGAGACAAAATTTTTAGGAGGAGACGCTCTGGAGTGAGCACCTCCTCCCAAGGGAAAGGGGCCTCCCCCTTTCCTCCACCAAAGGGGGAAAATTAACAAAAGCAATGAAAGTGGAAGAAAAAAAAAACCTGAACTATTTATTAACACAAAACACAACCGGGAGAACAAAGAAAGGGAGAAAAAGGAAAGGATGCCCGGGAGGAGCCGGTAAGTGGTCACCCTCCACCCCCAGTCTCCGGGAAGGGGAGTCCACACAGCAGGCTGCTGGAGAAGGGCAGATGGAAACCTTGTACCGCTTCTTCAGCGCCGATTCTCCTCCTCACAGCAGGCGATGCTCGTGTCTTCCTCGGGGTTCGGACCGGCGGGGCCACCCCGCAGGCCCACCGGGGCCACCCCGCAGGCCCCCCGGGCAGGAGATAAGGGAAGGAAAGCAGGGAGGTCAGGGGAAGAAAGAGGGGAAAACAAACAAAACCTTTCCTAAGCCTCGGGAACAACCAAAGCCCCAGAAGAGAGAGAGAGCAGCGCAGCGGTGCCGGGGCGCTCCCTGCCCCCAGCCCGGCTCCCGCCGCTCCCCCCGGGCCGTGGGGCGGAGCCGTTGAACTGCGCTGCACCTGGGGCCTCGCGGCTCCAGCCCCGCGCCCCGGGCCCGCCCGAAAGATACAGGTACTGGGGCACTGAGCAGGCGGCTGTGGGATAAAGGAGCTTCATAACATCACCCCAGGACAAGAAGAAGAGGAATAACATGTAAAGGCTGATTATTACTGCACTCTTAGCTTTATTTTTTCAGTCTTGTTTTTGTGAAGTAAACCTCCGTGGAAATTCTTTATCTCTGCAGGGAAGTGTTCATTCAATGGACAATTTTTATTAATTTGTTAACATGCCATAGATTATTAACTGAATCACAGTGCATCACAGATCTGACCACTGACTTAGATTTCCTCCATCCTCCCAGTTTCCTGAGTGACATCTCTAATGGGCAATTAGAATTTTTTATCCAAGCACATCTGTCTGTTCAAAGTCAGATAATCTAGCCATATGCTTCTGTTCTCCTTTTCCCACAAAGCTGCACATTAAAATAGGTACGTAAGTAATAAAAAAAGTTAGAGTAGCTCAAGATTATATTTTTTTAAAACAAGATCTACTGTCTTTATGACTTGTGGCCAATACAAAGCAATTCTGAAAGACTTCAAGAAAAGACTTTCATAAAACTAAATCTAACATAATTCCTCATATTGTGAGCTAGGCAAAAATAATTTTGGAGACTTACTTAACATTGTTGCTAGTTGTAAATATTCTGCCTTAAACAGCTGATCCAAGGCATACCCAAAACCAAGCTACTTCCACACAGAATTTTAAAACTGTATGAAACCTGACTGTTTCATTGCTGTGACAGTCTGCTCTCCCTGTCCCCACTATTTCCCAGAACCTTGCTCAAGCTATAACCAGTGACAGTTGTAATGGATCCAATCTGGTCATGAAGACTGCATCCAGCTCTTAAGCAGATTTTTGGGGGAGACGGATACCAGTAGCCAAAGGCTAATCTGAGCAACGCACCCACCTAACCATAGTGCTAATAAAGATTTGACACAAGCCAATCTGGAAGAAACTAACTTCTGTAATCGGTATGTAAATATGACCGTAAGTCAATCATCTTACTTCATAAACAGTGCACAGCCCAGGACCCCTTGAGCTCTCTCACACAGCAATGGGCTGCACACCAGGACCTCCCCTTGAGTAGGGACACCCCTCAGGATTACTCCTTGAGGCTGAAAAATTCCTTGCCACAACAGATTTTCAGTAATTGACACTAAACTTTGAAATCTTAGCTAAGTGATAGAAAGGATTGATTGTGTTCATATAGTCCCTTAGATGTATTACCACTGACGAAATCTGGGACTAAGTCTGGATCCACACATGCTGAAATCCCCCTCAGGAAGGACTCCAGAATGCAACGGGGCCCTCTCTGAACCTCATGACTAAACAGGAAGGCCTTCCTGACAGCTTTTTCTGTCCATGTCCTCTAGGCAGTAATCAAATGTACCTCGCCATCAAATTTTGTTAAACCACTTTACTATCAAACTTTGCATTTGCTATGCAACTTTGTTAAAATGCCGGTTTTTATCGACTAACATATAGCTCCTTCTCTCTCACGAGTGAATTCTGTCACTCCATCCATGGCATTGCAAATACTCAAATATGAATACTCCCTAACAGTACTAGCAGATTCGTCATAAAAAATAAGACTGCATTTTAAAAATACAGTATTTGAATGTTGATAAATTGTATTGACAGACAATAATCAGCCACACATTTTGCTCATCTTGCACAAGATCTTCACTATCAAAAGCAGCCAGTGAAAAATGCAGTTACAGTATGAATTTACTATCCCATTTCTTGTGTTCCTCGCCACAACAGAAAAGCACAAGGTATGTTGCAATCATACAAATTAAAGGCATAAAACAACTGTTGTTTCTTTGACATAAATTTTTCCTTTCACTACTGCACTATTCAAAGCCTGTGGACTGTTACTGAAACAGAATGTTTTCCTGATTCTGAGCAACATTTTCATTAAGTGAAACAGGAATCAAAATCAAAACCCTGGGGAAGTGTGCCACACTCATAAGCTTCAAAGCCAGTGAAAAGCAGAAAACCATAAGGACCAACAATCAGAAGTCTTATTAACAGGGAAAAAACTCTGTTTTGTTTTGGTCCCCTTTCAGAAGGCCACTATTCCTTAACAAGTCAAAGTTCTCTTAAATCAACCATGCCAATACATCCTCCAAATACTTAATGGAACTATCTATTCTTATGCATCTTCCGCTACCCGTATCTAGCCCATCATATATTTTACATCAGTCCCAACTGTGAAAATAAAACCTCACAAACTAAAAAAGATTAACAGCATGATTAAGAAATAAATGTGCTTACTGTTCTTGAATCAGAGAACGGATTGTACTCATCAAGCCCTGGAGGAACATTTCTTGTCACTTGTGTAACAGAAGGATCCTAGAAGAGAAAACAGTTGTGTAAATCTATGCACATGTATATAATCAAAAAGTCAACACCCATACCATTATATCATAAAAAACTCAGATTTTCTTTCGAAGTAAAAAACGTTTGTTTTCACTAAAGAAGTCTGTAAACATCCACCTCTTTATCTCCAAAATAACATCATTTAATTCTGAGCTTCTTATAAACCTAGATTAACACAGTATAACAGAAACCCCATCTGTCATACATCTGATTTATAAGGAAAAAAGCTCTCATCAGAGAAGGGAAAAAAACTCTAACCTGCTATGTTGTCCATTGGACTCCATGCCTATACACTCAAAAAGCATAACAGAAGAAAAGAGCTTTCTGTAACCCTTGGATTTCCCTACCCAGAAGTACATCCAACCTCATCAGGAACAGAAAAAGCATTTCATAAAAACGAAGCTGAAGAAATGGGGTCCCATAATGCCAAAAGCACTTCTGATTCAGCTTCTACCTGAACTAGTAAAATTAAGGAAAAGTTTATTTTCTTCCTCAATTAACTATACAGCAAGAAAGACTGCTTGAGATTTAGCTTGAGAAAACAATTTCAGGAATGAAATATTTCTCTCTGCTAGAGATGGGCAAGCTTTGTTCTGCAGAAGAGCAGAAGTGCCCACCACAATGGACCACATCACCTCAGTTTGAAAAAAACCTGTACTTTTTCTATGCAATGGCTGGTTCCACCATATTGTTTGTGCCTTTAAGTTTTTGCATTTTCAGAATATACCAATGGACAAAAGGAAGGCTTTCTCAAAAATTAATAAATCCATTTATTCAATACTTTTACATTTATATTTACATGAATGTACAAATGTACAATATTTTATACATACATCAAATACAAAAGAGAGCTATAAATACAGAACTTACATATTTTATAACAGTTATGTTTAGACATACATATTTTCTTATTTCCAACAGTCTAGTTCAACATTAGAAAACAAACCAGAGCTGATAAAGACTGAGAAGAAAATAAGTATATACATTTATATATGTATTTACATTCATATTTCCTTTAAAGACAGATACATTAAAAACCTTTACACGGGATGCAAAGAATAGCAAGAAGGGCTTCTACAGGTACGTTAAGCAGAAAAGGAAGGTCAAAGAAGTTCACCCTCTGATAATGCAGCTGGTAACAAAGGCAAACTGGTAACAATGAAGGAGGAGAAGGCTGAGGTACTCAATATTTTTGCCTCAGTCTTCACAGGCAGCCTCTCTTCCCATACTGCTGAAGTGGATGAACGATTGGAGGAGAACTAGGAGAACAAAGTACTATCCACTGTGAGAGAAGACCAGGTTCTTGACCATCTGAGGAACCTGAATTCACCTAAGTCTGTGGGACCTGACAAGATGCATCTGAGAGTCCTAAGAAAACTGGCTGATGTAGTTGCCAATCCAATCTCCAGGACATTTGAAAAGTCATGGCACTCAGGGCAAGTCCCTGGTGACTGGAAAATGGAAAACATGGTATCCATCTTTAAGAAGGGACAAAAGGAGAACCCTGAGAACTACTGACCTGTCGGCCTCACCTCTGTGCCTGGGAAGATGATGGAACAGATCCTCCTGGAGGCTGTGCTAAGGCACATGGGGGACAAGGAAGTGATTCAGACATCAGTGACAAGTGTCCCTCAAGGATCTGTATTGGGACCAGTGTTATTTAATAGCTTCATTAATGACATAGACAGATTGAGTGCACCCTCAGTGAATTTGCAAAAGACCCCAAGCTGAGTGGTGCAGTTGACACAGCTGAAGGATGGGATGTCATCCAGAGGCATGGACAAGCTCTAGGAGAGGGCCCATGGGAATCTTATGAAGTTTACCAAGACCAAGTGCTGGTGCTGCACCTGGGTCAGAGCAACCCTGCTATCAACACAGGCTGGGGATGGACAGATCAGAGCAGCCCTGCCCAGAAGGACTTGGGGGTGCTGGTGGCTGAGAGGCTGGACATGACCCAGCCATGGGCACTCACAGCCCAGAGAGCCAAACGTGTCCTGGGCTGCATCCAAAGCAGCGCGGCCAGCAGGGCCTGGGAGGGGATTCTGCCCCTCTGCTCTGCTCTGACCCCACCTGCAGTGCTGCATCCAGCTCTGGGGTCCCAGCACAGGAAGGACATGGACCTGTTGGAGCAAGTCCAGAGGAGGCCAACAGGAGGATCAGAGGGATGGAGCATGTCTCCTATGAAGACAGGCTGAGAGAATTGGATATTTTCAGTCTGGAAAATAGAAGGCTTAAGGGTGACCTAATTGTGGCCTTCCAGTACCTGAAGGGACCTACAAGAAAGATGGAGAGAGACTTTTTACAAGAGCATGCGGTGACAGGACAAGGGCATGGATTCGAACTGAAAGAGAGTAGGTTTAGATTAGATATTAGAAAGGAATTCTTTACTGTGAGGGTGGTGAGACACTGGAACAGGTTGCCCAAGGAAGTTGTGGATGCCCCATCCCTGGAAATGTTCAAGGCCAGGCTGGATGGAGCTCTGGGCAACCTGGTCTAGTGGAAGGTGTCCCTGCCTATGGCAGGGGGGATGGAACTAGATAATCTTTAAGGTCCCTTCCAACCCAAGCTGTTCTATGATTCTACTGCATAAATATATATTTTTTTTTAAAATACAGTGAGTGACTTAATCTACATTTAAGTAAATACACAAATTATTAAGCTAAATAAAAAAAATCCCAAATTTAAATGCAAAATCTGCTTTCTTAGAATCAGCATCTATTATGGAATCAGCTTAGTCTTGTTAGCAGAAGCTTTATCTGCAGATGAAGGAAGAGGTCTTTCTTTATGGCTGTAGTCAACTTACTTACAGCTAGAAAAAAACAGGTTAGAACACCTATCAGCTCTAAAATCCTAAGGGACACAGCAAATGAGAACAACTCTGTTTTTGCCAATAGCTAGCCAAAAAATTATTCATTAGAGGCAATTTTATAAGTTTGCTATAAAAAAGCTTAAGAAAAATCATTGCGTGAAACATGAATTATATGTTGCATACTTTCAACAAATTCATGTACGTAAGCATACTTAAAACACTTTTCATTAAAGCTTACATTTAGTTGCAAAGCACTATTTTAATGGTCACTGAACAAGAATCACCCTTTCTAAAAATGTATACAAAACAATATTAAATGCAATTCAACATCAGCTTTCCTGCATTTGACTCACACTTTAATTAGCTATTTCAAGAAAGCCATGCTGGTGACAGTCTCCCTCACAAGTCTGCCGTAGTTACCATCCTAGACTTGAATACATTGTTACAACTAAAATACCATCAGGTCTTGCATAAACTGGTAAACTAATTCCTTGTTAGCATGTTCTTTGGCTAAATGGCTATCACAAAATACTGTGCAGATACAACTAAAAGAACAAAAAAGAGGGAAAGCACGGTGTGATGAGCATGTTACTTGTCAAAATTCAACCAGAAATTACTTGAAATGTTGAATAGAAAAGTACATAAAAAATAAGGGAATAATTAAATACAACATTTGAATTACACATTGGTTTACTAGACTCATCAGTACAAGATCAAAAAAGATTAAATTAAAACAAAGTTAATACAAATAAGACAATTTCATAATTCAATATCCAGAATAGCAGAAAGCTGTATATGGCTGAAAACTTTTATCTTATTGTGGTGTGTGTGCTGTAGCCAGCAGCAAAGCCCCCAAACTGCTTGCTCATTCACTGCTCTCTGCAGTGGGATGAAGGAGAGAACCAAAAACGAAAAAACAAATAAAACTTGTTGTTGTTAAGAAAAAAGACAGTTTAAAGGTGGGAGGGGAGAGGGGAAGGTAGAGGCAAAAAAAAAAAAGGCAACAAAACCCCGCAAGTCATGTGAAGGCAATTGCTCACCACCTCCCACCAGTAGACACATGCCCATTCAGTTTCTGAGCAATGGCTGCTTAGAAAAGCCCCCCCCACTACCACCACCACCAGCAGCACTGCTGCCAAGCACAACGCTACACAGCTTGCAAGATCCCTCTGGTCAGCTGGGGTAAGCAGTCCTGCCCGTGTCCCCTCCCAGCCTCATGCCCAAATCTATTCCCTGAGGAAGCAAGACTATGAAACAAAAGTCGTCTTGCAGTGCTTGCACAGCAATGTGTAACCATACTGGTGCCTTCCCAGCACTGCTTTGGTCACAAATCTGAAACGCAGCAAGATAAGGACTGCTATGAAAAAAATTAACTCCATCCTAGTCAGACCTAGTACACTTATTCCAGTCTCTACATGTTAACGTCAATTAGCCGAGAATAAAGCACTTTGTTCATGCTTTCAGTATGATACCCCTCTCAAAAATGTTCTCATATAATTCCCCCTTTTACACAAAAATGTTTGAGTATAGACACATGCGCAACTCGTGATCGCTAACCATCAGCCACACAGTGAAACAGCAGGTCTAATTATTATTACTTGAATAGCACTTAGCATTTTAGGTTGAATTAGCTGTTTATAAAGTGTATTTCAAAACTGAACTTGTGTTTGAAGAGTGCACTACTAACCAAATAACTCAGCCCAATTGTGCTTGCAAACCATAAATTCAATTATTTTAATAACTACAATATCGGACTCACAAGACCCACTGAACAGCAGCCATTTCCAATATGCACAAAACAGTGGTCAAGTCAAATTCAGAAGATCAATCTATATTCAGAAATATATAAACAGTTTCTAATAAATAATAAGTATCTGATGAAAGAAAGCCTTTTTCTCAAGGTGTTTCAGAGAAGACCATGGCCAAAAAGCTCCTCAGATCTCTTTGTACATCTACTGTGACATTCTAACACTCACAAATGAAAAGAAACATATGCTGAGACAACCAAGGGTACTAGAGCAACAGTCTTAGCACTCAATAGTAAGTTGAACACTTAAATACACAAACCGATTAAAGCAAGAAGCCCTCTATCAGAGGTCCATTCCCATTCTGAATTAACAATTGCTACACCTCTGCCAAATAATGCTATTGTTTGCTAAAGTAGCAGCAGCTCTAAAAAAACCAGAATGACCCAGAGGACATTCAATAACAGTGCTAGTCAAGTAAAGTTTCATTACTTAGTAAAGAAAGAAAATTACAGTTGTATTTAAATACACAAATTGAACTCCACCACTGCAAGCAGCACTCAAATTCTATATTCAGAAAACTTGAATTACAGAGTCTGGACTACAGCAGAAGTTTGTGACACAGAAAGACTCAAGGAAAAATAAACCAGTCATCACAGGAAAAGAGGAATCTCACAGCTGAAGGAGGCAAGTACCAGCCTAGAAATTTGTATCTCTCCTATAACTCATTCATTGTTAGAACTATCCTTATCTCTTTCACAGTCAGGGTGCCCACGTGCAGGTACTATACCAATTGTTCTGAACACCTAAAGTGCATCAAATGACTGATGCCAACAGGAGCTACACTTGATATTTCCAAAGATTACTTACAATATTTCTGAAGAGATTAGACCTTACATCCCACAGAACACAAAGAATTGTTTTGAATCATTTACCTTACACTCATTGCATCTCATTTTAAAAATGGAGCAAATGCCACCTCATCTAAACACAGTGATGAAAACTGTGAAGCACTCATACTCACTACTGCAGAATAAAAAAACGCATTAAATTTAAAAATTGTTCAGGGTCTGAAAAATGAATACAAATAATAAATGTTGTGCAGGATGACATATTCAGAAGAAGTGGCATTTAAATGAATGCTATCAAATGTCTTTGTTGCACAACACGCATATTCTAATGGTTAAAAACAGTAAAAACTAATATTCCACAGGAATAAGTGAATCTATGCTGCAGTAATTTATTTTCCATATCTGATATTCCACTCAGCCTTATCTCACCTAAAGTCCTGCCAGTTCAAACCTGAAGCTTCTGATCTTTTTACTTAACTATTAGTCCTACAACCATAAAACAATTTAAAACAATTTTTCATATCCAGCCACTGTAGCTATTGGTGCATTTAAGCCACATACAATCATTTCAGATGACACTTTCAAGATCTGAATTAGTTTAGGAGACTGAAGTTTTAAGAAAGTAGCACAACTTAAGTTAGCTATTTTCCATCTAAATCTTTCATTTTACCTGCTTCTTGCAGTCTTTCTCCTATAATGTCAATCTCAAAAGCAAATATTAAGCACACTTTTTTTAATCCCTACGAGACAGGTACAAGCAGCAACCTACTCTTCATGCCAAAAATGGAAAAGGCAGGAAAAACACCCCAACAAACAGTAACACAAACTAACAAAACACACCCAGAACAAACAACACATTTATATTTCACTTTCGCAAAAGCACCTATAGAAGTATTGAAAACATCTTCTGTGCCAAACTAACAAATTATGCTCACATCACTCAGATATAGATAAAATTGACTGAATACCCAGTTATCACAGAGGGCATACAAACACAATTAACTACAAACGAGAATGTTTAAAACAGAGCAGAATAATCCATTCTACGGGAGCTTCTACAGCTACTTAAAAAACAAAATTGAAGGGAATAGACCTCTGTTGTCTAGGAGACCAAAACTAGTCATCAGCTACCAGTTCCAATAACACAGAAGAGACTAGCAAATTAAAGACAGAAGTAAATACATCTGTAACAATGCTAGGTATTACTGTTCACTGGATACAGGTCCAGAATTGTTCCACCATCAGTAAAATACCTCAATAGAATATATAATCTAGTAGTAATCGGAAAAAGACCATCAGCTAAGTTTACATTGTTAGTTCTGATTTTGATTTCTTTTCAGTGAAGAGAATATAGTGAACTAGGAATCAGCCCCTCCAAACTGTCATTCATATTGCTGAAAAAACTTTTCACTTAATGGGATACCCTCTCTTCTACCAAAAAGACAAAAGCATTTTCAACACAGAACACTTTTTCAGTTTAGTCCCAAGGACTAGCAGAGAAGTAAAAGCAGTATTTTATTGCAGAGGTCAAGAAATGGGGTTTATAAACACTAAACACTGATTTGGATAAAGATTATAATGCTTTTACAGCACATAAGCAATAGAAAACAATTTCAAATAAAAATCACTTAAGCTAAACAGAACCAAAAAAATAGTAGGAAAGAGGAACAGGGAAATATGCATAAAATACATTTACAAGGAAAAAAACAGGAGGAACAAAGGTGACTACTAAGGAAATAGGGTAATAAGATAAATTTTTAATCCTCACTGACAAGGGCAAGAATGAAAGACAAGTATCTTCCAAGACTTGGATATATCAAAAGAACACAATAATCATGTTGGTTTAGAAAAAAAGCATAAAGCTAAAATGCTATGCTTAAATGTGACAATTTTTCTTTTTTTTTTTTCTTTTTGCCTTTTTTTTTTAAATTTACACAGAATTCATAGGACAGTGCCAAATATCTGAGGAAACAGACAGAAGTAGACCTCATTAATCCTAGGAAAAAAAAAATTAAAGAGAAACAATATACTATGAACATCAAAATGGATTTTAAAAGAAGAGGACTAATTATTTTTAGTGAATGAAATAAAAAGAAGTAAACATGGATAACACTTCAGCAGTTACACATCTCCTTAAGTACAGCTAAGAGACAAATAAGCTACAGAAGAAGACTAGAAATCTTAATTTTTTACCTTAATTCTATGTTAACAATGATCTTTCAACACCTGGAATAGTTGCAAACCAAGAAAATAGTTCTCCTCAACACAAAAGCTCTTAAAATATAGTATATTTATATTAATTCACTGTATCAATCCTATAACCTCCCTCATCAGACACTGGCTATCCTTCAGCTCTGCCACCCTACAATTTTCTCTTTTATTTCAAGATTCCCACACGTAAGCTTCATGCAGCCTACTGCTTTACCAGTCACTAACATCAGCCTTCACTTTGAAAATTCTTTGGCATTTACTGTTTCATAGCCCCACCTTCACCTAGTTATATATTTTTTCTGTTGCGTTTTGTGCCAGAAGGAAGCTCCCAGAAAGCAAAAGAGGCACAACCCAACTACTCAATATGCTCAGTAAAGGTGTCATTCCTTAAAAAAGTCTGACTGTATTACAGAAGCCAGAGGTCTACCAAGACTGGATCCAGACCGGTGAATCCATGCTGGGGAAAATCATGGGATTAGCTCCACAAATCTAACAAAATCAATCCTGACCAACTAGGATTTCTTATCCTACCACTCCGACCGAAAGGCTTTGGTTTGCTAGATGAATAGGGTATTTTTTTTCCATTTCCAGATGAGTTCTCCATTGATTACTATAACTTATTCCCTATACCCATTTCATAATAGTCTTTTTCTAAATAGGAGCAAAATAATGGCACACATTTAAGTAAGAGTTCATCCTGAAGTTTTGTGGATTTTGATTTTGGGGGTGGGAGGAAGTTATAGTAACAGTTGTACTTCCGGCTCTCTGTGGAGTACTCCCTAAGACAACACCACTGGGTCAGAAAATTAAGCAAAAACGCAACACAAAATGCCTGAAACTACTGGTCTGACTTTTTTGATTTCTTGACCAAAGACAAAATTATCCAACACACTTTTCATAAATAGCTCAGTCCCATGAGACTGCCAGATTAAGCCTCTGAAATTGCAATTCACACACACTGAATAAACATTTGGTATAAATTCCAGACTTATAATAATAAAAAATTATATCTGGACTTATAATAATAAAAAAATAAAAATATCCTAGTAGCCACAAAACAGTTCTTTCATAATTCCAAGTTTTTCAAGTTTAACATATTGATCACTTATCAGCCAATTTCCTATCCCCCTCATTAAATGATGTTCAAATAGTTTTCATTCCCACTCTGCCAGAACACAATTATTAAACTGAATAATGCAAAAGTAGCCCACTGGGATTTCTTATACTTGGCTTTTGAGTGGTGCCTGTTATATGTCACATTCATCACACGAAAATAGAGCTGTGAAGGGTTCTAAGCTACTGAGAAAGGCAAGGTCCCCACCTCCGAAACATAAAAGAACTTCAGAGGGTGACAAAGTCAAATTTGCCCTAAAGTTTGCACCAGCCTCATCTTGCAAAGGAGTACTGGATGCCTAAAAAAGTATCACCTCTATCCCACAGCTGTTCTCAAATAGTCCTCCTTTCCCAGCTCTGATAAGTGTGTTATGTTCCTCTTTGTAATGTTAAATCTCAGTATACAATGCAATAATCACACTATGCAGTATGTGCTAACACTTCAGTGAAAATCTAGGGGGAAAAACTCAGCTGTAACAGATACTGAATAACTACTAAAACACTTCACAGTTTTAATACATTACAGTGCAGTTACAGCACTGGTGAAGTGTACTCTTGAAAGCCAACTACCATGCAGGACAGTTAAAGGACAATCCACTACCACAATGTTCAGCATTAAACTATGCAAGATTTAGAGGAATTCATAATTTTTGAAGACATGAAGGGAAACCAGATAGTAAAAGTCAGAAAAAAATATTGGTATTTTATGTCCTTTACTAACTTTAAGGCAGACAACTTAAATCAGTATATTTTATAGTCAGATACAAGAATTAAAACACAGTTATGCATATAGGTATGAGACAAAACTTCCTCATTCTAAAGCTACACAAACATTTTATGTAATAAGGGTCCCAATCCTTCAAAAAAAAAATCAGGACTTCTCTGTCTTCCTGTAAGTTTCTATCACTTTAGCTTCATTTCAGCAACCAAGGTATAAACTGTATAGATTCTGCTGCCACAGAAGGTAGCAGTCATTTGCACTATTGCTTTTAGTATCAAACCTCCAGGTTGTATTTCCCGCCAAACCAGAGAGAAGATTAATTTGTGGTCATATGAGTCAAGATTAAGTGTAATACCCAATTTATACTTGGAATTACTTCTGCACTTAGCTCTAGTGACTCAAGTAATCCTGTGACCTCAGTGGGAGCAATTCAGTGCCATTTTTAGGTATCTTAGAGCATCTCAGCCGTCCAAACAAGAATGTCAGTCATGACAGAACTATGTAAGATCTGTGTCTTTTTGGAGCAACAACTCAAACATAACCACAGTTTGGATACCTAATTCCACTCAAAGAAACTACTCAAATACTTAGCATTACATACATTTGAGGTTTTCTTTGATTGTGCCCTCCCACACAAAAACTGATCAAGAAAAAAAATCTTCCTATCTCATACTGGTTAGGCTTTTCCCTGAAGGTCACCATTCACATTTGAACAGAAATGTATCTTAGTTTTCAGTCCTATCATAATTTCTATAGTGCCAAATACATGCATCTGCTCAGAGCTAAACACATCAGAGGAACTGGCCCAACAGAATTCATCACACAACTCAGTCTTTATAGTTCTCATTCTAGAGCCACCAAAAAATAACTGTTTCATGTTTTGATAATTAACAGTCAGTTTTCAAACCTTCTGCTGTCTGTCAGCCAAGATTCAAAGGCCTATTAAATTCATAGTTCTACTTAAAAAAACTTCTCTGAGTAGTAGGATTGCTCACTTATAAAACAAAAAAAAAAAATCAAACCAAGAATACAGAGCCAACAATTTTTATTGTAGATGAACTGCTGATTGTTTCAGAGTAAATGATACTTACACTGAATTTTGAGACTGCTATTTCAGAACCTTTGTAACTCTATCACCTCCCAAGACAGAAGACTACAACTATCACCTATCCTATGACATTAAAAAAAAAAACCCACGAAGTGACAGCTGCATTAGAAATGTGCCTTTGTTTTGTCATACAAAATTTATTTCATGCTGCTTTAGCCTATTCAAGATAAACTGTCAGGATCCTGAGGATTCTCGAACTCCGCATAAGTGGTCAGACCCCCACTCCTTACTAATATCTTACCTGGTCATCAGAGGACTGTTGGCTGACCCTGTTTACTTTCACTGGATGTAATCCTGATTCTGGCTTGGCTTTTTAACTTGGGCTCAGATCTGTCTCCTCTCTACAGACCTGCCCAGCACCGAATGCAGTTACCATTACCACATCTACGCTGCTCACCCCGTTTGGGTGCTGTGGGACTGCACCATTTGTAAGTGAGAACTTTACAAAGTGTGAATTCACACTCACAAGCTATGACAAGTCCTTCTTAGTAAATGAAATTAAATAGATTTCATTACTAGCCTGCTTCCAGTTATGATACCTGAGGTTACACCGACTGTGTACTTCTTCACACTGCTCCTACATCATAACATACACATATAACAGGATTCTCGCATCTTCATTTGTATGGTACATGAATGCATCTTCTTCTGCACAACTTCGACGTGATCAAAAGCTTGTAAGTGTCACTTATCTGTTTGTTTCAGTACCCTCTGCCTTTCAAAAAACCCCATCTTTTGGCTTTGTTGGTATAGCATTCACAGGACATTTATTTAGAGAGGAAAACTATGACTTCAAAAGCGTATCTGACTCTGGATTCAGTTCCAGTTTGTTGCTTTTTTTAAAGCAGTAAAGAGTTAAAAAAAAAAAAAAAAGCAAAGGTTAGGTAGCTGCTTGTCTCAAAATCCACAGCATTTCATGATCAAGCCAGTTAAGCTAATTTCAGTTTTTCCAACAGATAATTTACTTTTAGACATCTGAAAGTATTAAGTACCCCAAATATTGAGCACACTAGATGTTTATGCTTTACCTTTATCTTTCCAAAGAACACTTTTATTTGATTCAACATCAAGCAAGAAGCTCTGCTCTAATCTTTTTATTAAAAGGCATAAGAAGAGTCACAGGAAACCTCCCATGCAGATCACAGACAGTCAGTAAAACCAAAATATTTAAGGAAAAAAAGGATCTATCTTTAGACCTTGGCAACAACTGTTCCACCTGATGCCTTCCCACCCCTTCTCTGCCATACTACTTTGTGATTTCACATTAGCACAGGAAGCAGCTTCAAGAGCAAAGAAAACAACTAATCACATCATACATAAAATTATCAAGCAAAGACAGAAATACAAGTACATTAGGATACAGTGTTTAGACAATGTGATTTAGGCTGTCAGTCCATCTGGAAATACTGGTTCTATGCATAAAGTATTTTAAAACACACAGACAAAACTTACATACATACATGCATTAATACACACTAATTTCAAAGCTGTTTTGCCAACAAGACAGCCATCAAGCTTTGGGTTATATATAAGGCCTTTTGCCCCTTCAAGTTAAATGCACAGGTAATAAAGGTATGCAAGATTATCTTCTGTGGGCAGTAGAATGTGATGAAAGCAGAGATTGAAGGAAGGGAAAAAAGCCTCTGAAAAAGTACACAGCTTTCCTGAACCATCTTCTGCAAATAAAGAAATCCAAACAGAGAGCTTCAAGTTACAGAAAAGCTGTTATAGAGTCCTTTTATCACGATGCACTGCAGATGAGAAGCAGAGCATGGATTCTGCCCAACAGTTACAACAGAAGTCTTTCTCTGAAGAGAAACTGGAGTAAGCTTTTGCAGTTTAAGCAATGTCTTCAAACTGGAAGTATAATGCAGGTATGTGCCTAGTTTAGGTCTCACAACACTACACAGGACCAGTTACATGGTCTGATGAGCACTGCAGAGGCAGCTATACTGCATCTAATACCCCTTACTGCCCTGGATTTCGCTAGATGTTATTTGATTAACTATTACAAGAAGTATGGAAGCAGGAAGAAAAGCATAATGTATTTCTGTTGTTGAAGACACATTCTAGAACGACACCTTTTCAGTGCTTGGTGCCAAAAAGAACAGTGCTCACTGAGATTGGTACCAGCCCAAACTATTGTTGGCAGCAGACTCCACACCAGGACTTGTGCTCATCTGGAAGGTCATTGCATTCTGTACAACAAGTGAAAACAGATTTTAGCCTAAGGAATTCTAGCCTAATGAATACTATCACCTAGGTTTTATGACCACAAAAACTAAACTAATGATTCAGACAGACTCTAATGAACAAATGTGAGGAACATTATGCTTCCAGCCTCTATGTAGACGGAAGTATGCTTGAAACGCAGCAGCTCAATTTTTAAAAAGCTTAATTATTCCAGCTAACATTCCAAACTCGCTGCCATATACTATCGGTGTGCTTTGAAGTGTCCGCAAGAAGTTCAGTAATATTATCAAAGTAGGTAGCTTCAGAAGTTAGTTGAACTAGATTCAAATAAAAAAGAAAGAAAAGAACATCCAGGGAGGCCAGTTGGTTTTGACAGCTGAAGCCGGTGAAGAAAGAATTCACAGCTGTATGACAAGTCAACAGTGCAAAACCTAAAAGCTTTATAGTACATTACAACAAAGCAGTCTGAGATGCAGCACAGAACCCATGTCCAGCCACTGGTACCCTGATTATTTCAGACATAAGGTAAGGGAACCAGTAAGCTGGAAGGGGGTGGGAGGAGCCTAGAGAAGAAAAAGAGGCTAATTTCACTAATTCATTAAGCTTAACTATTTGGCTCAATCAGACGAAAGAAAAAAAGGCAGTAGTAGCGCTACCCCTAGCACAAAGCTAGGGTCAAAATAAAAAAAAAAACAACCAAACAACTTTTCTTTTTCTTCCATCGCAATAACGCAAATGAAATAAGACTTGTGTTATTTTAGCTACAGAAAGAAACACGGAACCCTGAAGTCGTGAAACGCTGTTTATCCTCCGCGCCCTGCCCCCACTCCCACTCCGAGCCTCCATGGCCCGCTGAAGGCAGAGACCCCGGCCTGCAGCTCCCATGGGGCCCTTCCTTTCCCTTCCCTTCCCTCCTTCCTTCTTTATTCCCTTCCCCCCTTTCCTTCCTTCCTTCCTCCCGCGGGATGCCCGCGGCTCGGCGCAGACCGACACCGTGAAGAAACCTCACGGCCGCCCGCCGCCCCCTCACCTTGAAGGGGTTGTTGAGGTCCGGGTCGGCGAAGGGGTTGCTGTCGAAGTCCGACATGGCGGGGGCAGGCGGGCGCTGAGGTCCCCGGACGGCTGCTCTGCCCCTGCGGCGGCGCCCCGACAGTGCCCGGCGCAGGTGTCCCCCCCGCCGCTGTCACAGCCCCTGTCACAGCCCCGCGGCCCGGGCCGAGCCCGCCCCCGCCGCACCGACCGGCCACGGACCGCCCAAAATGGCCGCCCCGGAAGTGAGGTTACAGGGGGATGGCCCTGTGAAGGCCCTGGGAGGGAGGACGCGATGAAGGCGGAGCGGCTGCTCCCGGGGCGGGCGGGAGTAGAGTTCATGCCTGAGCCGGGCCGCTCCCGGGGCGTGGGCGGGGCGAGAGGAGGGAGGAGTGTGGGAAGAGCCGGATCCCGGCCTGGCTGAGGGCTGGGCATAAGCTGATGGTGGGAGGATGTGCTGTTAGGGGCTGCCGTCGTTCCCAGCTGCACGTGTGGGGAAGCGGGGGATGTGTGCCGCGCTTTCCCTACTTACCGCTGGCTGGGAGCTGTGGAGGAAGGAGGCCCAGGGACTCCCCGGCAGGGCAGCTGGGCCGGCGGGCGGGCAGGGGCAGCCCGGCTCGGTGTTTGCGCAGGTGTCCCGGCCCCAGCCCTCCCCGACTCTCAGCTCCCGCTCCCTTCAGAGCCGGTCGGGATAGCCGGTCTGGTTTGGGGAATGAAGTGGACGTGCGAAGGTGGTCAGAAAGCCTTACTTGGTAAAACCCGAGTTTAGTCTCTCGTTCCCGCCTCCTGTTGGCTTGGTAAATAGTTTATGCAGCTTGTGGCTGCTCATGTGTGCTGCACAAAGGTTCTACAAGGGCGTTAGGCAAGAGACGGCTTTGAACCTCGGTCGCAAAATTCCGCTTCAATGGGAGGAAGCATTAAAAAGGCCTCTTGGAATTACTCAACCATTTCCAACAGTTCAGAAGACTTTATAAATACTTCCTCAAAAATGCTGACAGTGCAGTTTGAAGAACCTGGTCCAAAAGATGCAAATAATTGCAAAAGAGCACCTTTGGTTTAGAGCTATGGTTGAAATGTGAAATTCAGTGCTCTTCATACCAAAACAGTCTACGTTGGTGCAGCACCTTCAAAACCAGCAAATCCTGAATGTCTTTATGTGCTTTCTAAAGAAATTATATAAACTTTCTTTTAAATCCAAAAAAATAAAGAAGAGGTTTGAGGCAGGTCAGACAAAATGAAATTGACAGTAAACCTGTTCTTTTTTGCTATTCAAGTGTGGGTTTTTTTCCCCACGTAATAATCTAGGCTGTGAGGCACACTAGTGTTAGCACTTCTATGATTTTTAATATCTCCACATATATCATCATACTCTGATCTTTACCCTGGCAGTCATTACAATGGGGCTGTTCTGTCAACGGGTCAGGAAGAATCCTACATGTACATGAGAACTGATTTTGCATGGATCAGTAGAGAAAGCAATACTTGCTTCAAGATCTGCTCTGATTTATGCAGAAGTTTCTCCGTCTTTGTGAAGGACTGTTAGACATAAAATGGTATGGAAATGGGACAAATCATAAAAGCATAGCTTCTAAGCAAAACACTTTCAACTTCTTGGTTGCTATGAAATGTAAAATACTTTAAAAAAATTAAAAGGCAGCTGTTGCACAATCAACAAAAGTACATTACAGTATTAGTCCCAATCATACATATAACTCAGTTATGGTGACAGCTCATTAAGTCTTGTTGTTTTCCAATATTCACCCATGGCTCAATATATCATGGCTCAATATTTGCTGACAGTCCAAATGCTGTGTGCACTGACAACTGTATATTTGCTTCTCTTTGAGCTAAACATGAATGAATGAATGCATGCATGCATGTATGTATGCATGAATGAATGAAGGTTTGGCTGAAAAGAATGTATTTTCCTGTATGGTTGCTGGTGTTTCAAATTATACATTTGACATTGTGACATTTGTCTGATTTGTGCACAGTTACAGAGGAATAATCGTATGCCTTTCAAGGCAATTATGAAATTGGGATGTTTTCTTTGGAAAGAATAGTAAGTATTTTACATAAACTTCAGGCTGGCATCCAGTCACTAGGGGTTCTGCAGGGCTCTATCCTTTTCGACATATTCATTCACCTGGACACAGGATTCAAAGCACTAAGTTTGCTGACAACATTAAATAGGGAGGAACTGTTGACTCCTTTGAGGGCAGAGAGGCCCTGCAGAGAGACCTTGACAAATTAGAGAGATGGACAATCGCCAGCCATGTGACGTTTAACAAGGGTGAGTGACAGATTCTGCCCTGGGAGGGGGCAACCCTGGATGTACAGACAGACTGGGAAATGAGAGGCTGGAGAGCAGAACCATGGAAAGGGACCTGGGGGTTCTGGTGGATGGCAAGTTGAACATGAGTCAGCAGTGCCCTGGCAAGCAGGAGGGCCACCTGTGTCCTGGGGGGCATCAGGCACAGCATGGCCAGCCGGGCAAGGGAGGGGATTGTCCCCTCTGCTCTGCACTGGGGCAGCCTCACCTCGAGGGCTGGGGGCAGTTCTGGGTGCCATAGTATAGGAGAGATATAAAGCTATTGGAGAGTGCCCAAAGGAGGGCAACAAACATGGTGGAGGGTCTGGAGGGGAAGCCGTACGAGGAGCGGCTGAGGTCACTTGGTCTGTTCAGCCTGGAGGAGAGGAGAGTGAGGGGAGACCTCATTGCAGTCTGCAGCTTCCTTGTGAGGGGAAGGGGAGGGGCAGATACTGATCTCTTCTTTCTTGTGACCAGCAACAGGACTCAAGGTAATGACATGCAGCTGAGTCAGGGGATGTTTAGGTTGGATATTAGGAGAAGAGTCTTCACCCAGAGAGTGATTCGGCACTGGAATGGGCTTCCAGAGAAGTGGTCACAGCACCAGCCTGACAGAGTTCAACAAGTGTCTGGACAATGCTCTCAGGCACATGGTGTGACTCTTGCAGTGTCCTGCCTAGGGCCAAAAGTTGGACTTTGATGATTCTTGTGGGTCCCTTCCAAATGAGAGTGTTCTATGGTTCTATGATTAAAAGGTAGAACATCGGTAGCATGTAACTGCTACCAAATTCTACTATAAGTGCTACCGTTCTACTGTAGGTGTTAACTTTGGGATATACTAACTGGCTGAAAGCTAATAGAAAATGGAAATTAATTTATCTATCCAGCTAATTGACTAGTTTGTACTATACGTGAACCACATGGGAAATTTAACTGGTCATCATTTGATGCTGAGGGTTGACATTGTCATTTTCCTCATCTTCCACAAGGAAAAGATTGAGAACAAAAGGTGTGGGGAATGATGCTTTCTTGGTTTCAAATCAACTATAAACAGTTTGCAGAGTTTGAGAATTAGAAAAGAGACATGATTAGCCAAGGATGCCCCCCCTCAAGAAACCCCTCTTGACACTGATTTCCAAGTGTAGATTTTAATCTTTTTTTTTTAGAACTACCTACTTGCAGTTAACTGTTTCTAATTCTGTTACAAGAAATAGCTCATAAATCCATCAATGTGATTTATAAAATGCCAGTAAGTTTATTGAAAAATAACTCTTAGTAGAGAATGGGTGAATTTATTTAGACAAAATTATCTTTCTCAACTGAAAATTCCTCAGCCTTCTGGAACTGGTTTAATTCAATGCTTTTCAGTAACTCTGAACCAGAGGCTTTCTTAGCAAACAAAGTTATCTTAATCGGAATGGACTGTTTCCTCAGAAAGAGGAGTTCAAGCTGCTTCTGTGAGTACTATACTTGGATACTTGTTAAGAAATCTTGTGTAAGGAACTGACTTGATATTATTCTTTCAGATCCTGGTTCTCTCTATTTTCTATGACTCATGGGATTTGCAATGTTTGTGCCAACCTCAGAGGCTGGTGAGGAGCGCTCAGATCAGCTAACAAGAAAATCCATCAGGTTGTTTCAGTCTAAAATGTTCAAGTGCTGAGGAGACAACCAAGTGGTCCGTCTTGATCAGCAGTCTGCTTCAATGAAATAGATCACAGTTTTACAGAGAATGGACCTTCAAATAATACAACCAAGCTGTAACAAAGACCTTTAACTCTTTAACCTTTAACTCTTGTAAAGAGTTATTCCTCTCATAAAGTGGAGCAGTCTTTCCAGCATCAAGTACCAGCATGATGGTTAGAAGAAAGCCGGGATGACAAATGTCCACATGCCACATGAGCACATAGCTAAGACTGCAGAAGTTGAGCCGAATTGCTGGCATGAAAGACTGGATGACTGCTAGAAACTCATGTAGTAGAAACGAGGAGTAGAACTCTGTGGTAGTGTAAGTACAGGTTACGACTTCGAATTAGATCATGTGCAGATACCAATTGTAAAGTCTTGCAAAAGTTTAGGCAGAAGGCACCTAGTCTGTTAGGTAAAACTTTACCTGAAGAGTTATTCAATAGTAGCTCCTGGAACAATTTGAAATAGCAAGAACATTTTTCTAGGCTTTACAGCAAAGACATTTACTCGCAAAATGTTGGAAAGATTTTAACTTTAGGGGAGGGAAGAGAAGTGATAAACAGTTATTTCAATGTTATTACTTGAAGATCATGAGCTGCATTATCTCTCAAAATCTTTTACATCAATTTAAAAGAAAAATACTTGGAGAAAATAGGAGAAAGGTCAGAAATCACAGCAGCATGCAGAACTATATATGCAAACTCCTCTCTTTCACCTCTCTTTCTTATAATCAATGAAGTTCTGATTCCACAAGATAATACCAGTTTCATTGTACAGGTGACTGAATCAAAATCTCTTTGTTTCCAGCATACGGAGTGTTGAGCTAATATAATAGTTTTAATAGTCTGAAGTTGTAGCATTAATCTTTTTCTGGGAGTAGGGCAGCTTTGCCAGTTCTACCGTCAGAAGTTACACTAGGACTCTCTTCTGAGTAAAACCAGCTTAGCCGACTTACAGGAGGCAGTGCCTGTCCAAGCCAAGCCCCTGGAGTCACCTAACAAGGGCAACAGTGAATGCTCACAGGCTGGTGAGCACCTTGCCCTTCTTGTGAGAACCCTGACTACTTTCTGAAGCCCTACACTTAGATTTTCTCACTGTGTTCCAGAATTGTAGCAGGATATTTGGAATTCTTCTGTAAAGAACTCACCTCTTTAGGAGAAGAAGGATTTTCAGGGCAACAGCTGATTTGCAGAAGGGAACAGGTAAGTGGTGCACAGCCAGACTGCAGTCATTTTGCCAAAAGATGGCCTAGTACTGCCAGGGATCTCATGCCCTGCATGCTGATGCTCTACGCCACTCTTGCTGTGGCTGTTGCTGCCCTGTACACCCTCCAAGACCCACACTGAAGTAAGAATATATGAATGCAGACAGTGCTCCTCATGCCCCTCAGGAGGATCAGAACTGAACTTTAGTTTACAGCAGAGAACCAACTTCTTATATTTGCTTCTCAGAGTAATTGATTTTACTGGTGTCCAGGTGCTTTAAGGGCATGCTGTGTATTAACAGACTCACGCCAGTCTAGGCTTCAGTAAAGAATCACTTTTGCTGAATTAAAATCACATTGCTCAATGTCATGTTATTTGAAACAAAGGTTACATGAAAAGAAAAAGCTGTCCCCAGTGGAGCCATTAGATGCTGCTGCTCTTCTTATTCCCCTTAGTTCTATTGTCCTCCGTGTGTTCTGGGACACTACAAAAAGTAAATCATCAGCAAACCATCCTTCCCTCTATTTTTTTCCCTGTGGACCAGTTGCTTGTCTTCATGTAAGGATTAGAGCCCTTCTCCCATGACAGGGATTGCCTGTGTTTTAGGAATGTGCAGGCACATCATAGCTATCACTAACAAGGTGCCTTCATTCTTCTCCCCAACTGAACTTGTCTGCCTGTTTCCCATCCCACAGACAGTAAAGGTAAGAGCCCAGCAATCACTGGCACTGGCCAAATCAGCAGGATGTAATCATGTAGCAAAAGTTACTCCTGCTGGAAGAAGACCTATTTATTTGTCTAGCTGGGAGCAGAACACTAGCAATTTCCCCCTCCTTCCTAAAGAGTCATGACAGGTGTGGATGAAGCCACACACTGTCACAAATGCTACCTTTACAAGGATGGCTAATCTATCATGGAAGCCAGTGTGTGGGAGCAGTGAATGGTAAGCTGCAGTCATGAGGGAAGTTGTGACAAAGCGAACTCATGCTGTTTGGGAGTGAGGAGAGCATTCCAAGCAGCTTTGGAGTGAAGCCAAGCAGCACTAGCAGTCTGTTCTGCTTGCATATGTTCCCTATACCAACTTGAGAGGGCGAGGAAGAGCAGAAGCTAAGGAGTCATAAAAGAGCTGTTTGAGCCAGTGAGCATATCTCAGTCTCTCCTACCACTTTATTTTCTCTTGCTATATTATTCTGCAGATGCTTGTCTTCTGTGGCTCTTTTCTTCCGCCTCCCCAACCCCTTCTCAAATCCATACCCCTCAATAAAAAGTACAGGTAGACATCAGTGGCAGTTGTCTAGAGAGTGGCGTGACTTCTGCTATGATCCCTTCCAGCCAAATGATCCTGGCAAATAACTTTTCAGTGTGTCTTTCATCATTTCCATTTTAAAATTGTGCTTTTGTAGTTGAACATAGATAGTAATTGAATATAAATGAACATAATGAACATAAATAGATTATTTTATGTTTTGCGTTGCTTTTAATCACTTGTATTTTCTTCGTAGAGTGATTAGTAACTTGTAATTATTAAGTTATTAAATACCAATTAGAAAGCAATTGAATTGAATTGAATTGAATTGAATTGAATTGAATTGAACAGCAATTCTGGGGTCTGAAAAATAATTCAAAAGTGTAGTCTTCAAATGCCAGGAGTTCTGAACGAATAAAAAGAGGATAAAAGATGAAGAACAAAAGATGTGGGGAATTACGGTGTTTTGGTTTCAATTCAATAACACACAGTTTTGTAGAACAAATATGGGATTTTGCATAAAATAGCTCAGAGTGCATTCTTCACAATTTGATTCTCATGCTTCTGTTGCACAGGTGCAAGTAGTTTCTTCACACGAAGCACAAAAATTGAAAATTTTTGGCTTGAGGTAGCCTGGTGTCCTTCCATCTCTACAGATGCTTATTCT
This sequence comes from Dicrurus megarhynchus, assembly GCA_013399195.1. Taxonomy (NCBI): domain Eukaryota; kingdom Metazoa; phylum Chordata; class Aves; order Passeriformes; family Dicruridae; genus Dicrurus; species Dicrurus megarhynchus. The sequence goes on along the minus strand of VXAD01008427.1, from coordinate 40,499 downwards.
CCCTGAATGTGACCGTTAGTGGACAAGAAGTCTCACACCTGGCACAGAGAGTCTCAATACAGCAGCTGTCATCAGGCAAGAATCTGTGCCTCTGCTGCTGCAGTCACTACCCCATCAAAAGCAAAAGTAGCATATTGCGTTTGCAGTGCTGAATGGTGTCCTGGCAGTGGGCAGTGATTTAAGGACAGGTTTCTTTCTGGCCTGTAATGTAGGAGAACTCTGGTATGATACACAGAAGGCCAGCTCTTCCAAAGAGTGCAGTCCACAAGGAGTCCGAGAGGGAAAGATGATGAACAGTTGAGTGGCTGCACTCAAAGCGGTAGAGTACCAGGCTTCTCACCATCCATTATTAGCTCTTGCTAAATGAGCAGCAGTGTTGGAAAAGTGCTCATACATCTGAACTGACTCAAACCTGTATTCCAAGGCAATATGACAATGCAGAACTGCATGCATCCCACAACAGTTTTAGACAAAAAGGGAAATTTAAGAGAATCACACATAGTTTGAAACTAAGTCATGGATATAAAAAAATAAAATTATTAAATCTAAGGATCTGCTGGTGAAATTCATCTTGCAGATTATCACACTGCTGGAAAGATACAGTGTGGTGTAGTTATTCTGAAGGCTGTAATAGCAGACATGAGGTGAAGCTGACAGAAGGATACATGAATAAACAATTTAAGCATTAAATAGGAAAGATACAGTGTTGAAGGAAAATTAGGCAGATTTTGGTTCAATGAAAGGAGTGATTCCCAGAAATTATAGTAAGTAGAAGGAGCAGAGATGACAGTAAACCATAAGTTAGGTAACCAGATATCCCAGTTTGGGTAGAACTATTTTTTCTAACAGCATACCATATTTTTCTTGTTTTTCTCTGCTCAAACTTTATTCCTTGGAATTTTTTTTAGGGCAGTGACAGAAACAGAGTGTTCTATCACATCTAATAGGCACATGACCTAAAGCAGAAAGTATCTATTCTATTACATGGCAACTCTATTTTATAAATAAGCCACAGGAACTACAGCTCTGAAAAATCTCCACAAATCTCTACAGTCTTCTTTCTGTGAACAAAATCAGCTGATGGCATATATATAATGCGGCCACTGTTCTCTCCTTTTCAGTAGTTGATGCTCTCATGCGAGTTTTCTGTAGGGTTTAGGAAAGCACATTCATGTAACACTTGACTTTTGAAAAATCAGTTGTATCTTACTTGCATAGTCTAAAGGTGTGCAGGCACTGAGCAAGCAACGGGAATGGACACAGAAAATAGCTCTGGAAGTTTCTGATAGCTCCATGCACACAGCTGTAAGCTCAACATAGTTTGAAATGGGAGAGATTTATTGCACAAGGGTTCATATAAAAAACCCTTACATTTTTTAAATAAATAACTTGTTCCTCTGAATTTGCCCTTGGACATACATAACAGGTTATTAATCAGATCCTTAAAAGAAAAAACATTTTGGTAGAACTAAAGAAACCACCCACTCATTAATTTCAGAGGCTACTTTTCAGAAGGGGCAAATTATGTATATGAAAAATGACAGATGTCAGCATGCAGATTAGGCATGAAGAAGAAGAAGAAACAGAAATTAAATCTTTATTAAACTTGTGCCTGCTCAGATTTAAAGTCAATTAGAAAAGGAATATATTTAATGTTAAAAATGCAGTAATTGCTCTCTCTTTTCAATAACGGTATCTCAGTGCACGCTTTCAAGACAAAAAGTATTGTTTCTTTAAAGCATCACAGATCTCTAGAGGAAAGGATTTCAACTTTGGTTCAATTTCGTACTGATTCTTTACTAGGACAGATTTGTTCTAAAAAATGGAGGTGGGAGATAGCAAAAGACACAGGTATACCACTAAATTCATTTGATGGAAAGAAACAGAACACAGGAATCAGATCAGTTGTTTTATTGTGACCCTGATATGTTATTTACAACAGAGTTTTAATTAAAATCTTTAAAATGTTAAGTTACCGAAAGTTAGTTCATTCAGTGGTTGATACAAGCCTCACAGGAAGCATGTGAAAAGTGTGGAAAAACCCTCCATACCTTTTCTGCTTTGGGTAAAAAGCCTGTCTCTCTGAAGTGTTGCATAGAAGGAAAGCAAAACTGCATTATTAGCTCAAAAGTTTAAAGTTATTCAGGAGGTTACATGCTAAAAAACCCTGCAATTCATGAGAAAGAATTTTCTTATTGGGGTCACATCCCTCTGACCCCATTTAAAATAAATAAATAAATAAATAAATAAATGCTTTTTCTATCGTTTTGAAAGTAGTTGTTTACATTGAATTGCACAATTAGCTAAGGATGCCCATTAATCTCCATTCCAACCCATTGCCTTTATTGACCATGCAGCCTTTTATGTGCAAGATAAGATAATTAAAAATTACACCAAAAATATTTTTAAATGGGTATAAACTTTAACATTATCTGAAACGAATAGGTAAAGAAACCCAGAACTTCACAGAAGTGCTTGACATTAAAGGCTGTGGCACCAGTGCTGAACTGCTGTTGGTAAGCACGCTAAAGTGGAATCACTATTCCCTTTGAAATACTGGAGTACAAATGTGCAGCAAGCTCTATCCCATACTTGAAAATTCAAAGCTCAGAATAACCTAGAAGTTGTAAATGTTAAATCATCATTTTAGTAAATAGAGATCTGAAGCACTGGGGAGAAAACATGCAGGTCCATGATGAAAAAGACTGGCCACTGACCCAGTGAATGTTTTGCCAAAGATATTCAATAACACTGTTAGCATTTACATGGCTAAAAAGTAATGGATAGAGTATATACTTACTCCAGATCTATTAAACTGGGTTGCCATACCATTTCAAACATCATAAGGTACCATTATTTCTGTGTGTTAAAGCTGTAGTGCATGCAGACTGCTCTGCTCCAGCTTGTATTCTCATCAAATAAAAAACGTTTAGAAGTATGTGTGTACTACTAAAATATTGTGAATCAATGCAAAGAAAGTTTTCCCTTAGAAAATTCCATCTCTCCTATAGTAAAGGATTTATGAATTAAGGATTTATTAATCTACATAATAGATTAAATAGAATAAAACCCTGAAATAACTGTCAACTTCTCAAACTGCTGAAAGTGCTGGAGTGCAGCTCATAACCAGGTATTAAAAATTGCTAAATAATACCCTTTGATAAGTGCCACAGTATTTTTAGCAGAAATTAAGGTTTAATTTTTTTATCTACTAGTGTATTATTAATGTCTTAGATTATCAATAGTTTGAGAGTAGGAGCATAGTCTAAATAGTCTTAAGTGGCCAGCAAAAGATGATATAATAAACTATTGTTTTTGTTCTCAAAACACATTTGCCTTGAAAGTCCTAAACTCTTTTCCATTATTTTTATGTTAGCCTTTGGTAGGTGTGTGTGGTTTCATATGTGAGATGCCACTTATATTACAGAAGCTGTATGATCCGATCAGTGTAAAGAAACTCACTTTGAAACATGGTACCAGCATGCTAAACATGTCTTAGAAGTAGTATTGAGAAGTATATTTTAGACTCAAAGGAGTTCATATTTTTTGATACAAGCTATGACTATAACTCAAAATGGCTTATTTTTTCATGCTGTATAACTCAGAAGAAAATCCATATTTAAAATCAGTGAAAATATGAATACTAAAGAACCCAAAAGTGATGCAGAACACAAAGTGCAAAATTTTTAATCAGGAATACTAATTTTGTGGAATTTCTATTCAAAGGGGTAATTGCATTGTAAAATATTTTTTCTTTGATTTGTAGTATTCATAATAAAAAATTAAAGATGCTGTGTGCTTTCTGCTTCATGCCCGTGCCCATTCTGTGAGATGCACTTAACATCTGAGTAATATTTAGCAACTAAATAACATTCTTCCTATTTTTGTGAAAGGGCATCTATTAGGCTGAGAAAATACAGACAGCAAAATAATATATTTGGTATTTAATTCAGATGAAGATTTATGTGGAAAATACAACAAAAGAGTCAGTACTCCATCCACTTAGTAACTATCTGGAAAATGTTAAAAAGCAATCTAGCTCCACCGAGATGCCCCATCCAAAAGATAAGCTTGGTAATGATTCTGTCGAGCATTTGCAATGAAACATAAAGTGAAGTACAAGTGTTAGCAATACACAGTTGTAGTGGCCCCCTTTCTTATCCACCCTAATACCTAAAAACCCTTAGCAAGGCTTTTATTTTTTTGTATCTCATTTACTATAACCACCTTTCCCTGATTAATCCATTTTTTCATTGCACGTCTCCTCCCAGGATGCTGTTGCAGTATTAATTTCCACTTCAGTTTTACAGCACTACATGAGCTCTCCGTTCTCCAATATGTCCTGCATAAAGTGGGGCCTGTGTAATTTTACATTTCACATTGACATATGGGACAACCATACTGGTGAATTTCATAAAAATTAAAATGCTCCATGAAACAGATAGTACTGAATTTGTGTTGCTTGGTTAATTTTGATGTAATACTTGTGATCTGCATTAGCTCATTCTACTTTTTTGCTAGTTCATATTTGCAATCCATACTCCATAAATTTAGAGACTCTGAATTTTGTCTTTTTAAAGCATAGTGTTGAAACAATACATGGCAAAACAATTTCCATTGCCTTTGCAGGTTGCAGATTTCTGTATGAAATGTCATAAGGTAAATAGTTTTATCAGCTTGCTTTCTAATGACTGACTGCTTTTATAAACTTTTTATAAATGACTGCTTTTAAAAATTCCTATCACAGATAGTTATCTTTAAATATATCTATTAAAAATATAATGTTTCCCAAGGTTGTATGCCATAGATAAATACTTACTCTTGTTTTTAGACTTGAGCAATGCTTAACTTCAGCCTGAGTGAGCACATCTTTCTCCTCTCTTTTTCGCTGTATATGTAAATGTGTGTCTGTATCTATGCACTGGATTTATATTGTTTAATTCCATATTGCCCAATGTGCCATAGACTGCCACTTGTGCTTTTAAATTCCAGAGGTTGTTTTATGCTTGCAAGAATTGGTGAGCAAATAAACTGAATGTTTTGGACTGAGCTACATTACAGGATTGAAGTCAGTAAATTCCATTTCATCAGTGTTTCTGAAGAAGTGTTTCCTCCAGGAATTTTGTGACAGCGCTGTTCTTGTTTGTCCTACCACAACATTATTTCAGTTGTTCTGTTTTGTGTACTAACTTACAAATTAATATTTAGGAATTGTTTAATTATTTTTGCGGAGTTACTCAAGATTCTGTGGATTTACAGAGATTCAAGAAAAAGAGATACTGAAGTCCTACTATACATTTAAAATTGAGGAATTCACCAGGTTTTTTCACTGGTAATAACATTTTCACATTTACAAAAGAGTAAGCAATTGCCATATGATATACCATTGAAATACGTCCTCCTTCTTTGGAATTAGTGCCAAAACATCTAAGCTTATTATCTATACATTTTTTAAGTCACCTGTCATCCGTTACTGTTTTAAACAACAATGCTATATGTGACTTAGAGTGGTTTAATTCATTTGCTCATTGGTGAAAGAAATCTATATTCTATAATCCTTCCCAAATTTATTATGTATATTATATGACAAACATAAACTCATAAGAACATAAGGAAATCTAATGTCTGCTTCCAGTAGGTAAATCCCTCCACCTTATTCTGTGTCCCCACTCAACTATCCAAAATGGCTTCCTAATTTAAAATGTGGTAAGTAAAACAAATGTCCATGTCTTTTTCTTCCATACAATGTTACTGTTTCTGGATTTTGTCATTAGCTCTTAGCTGTGATATAGGAGTGAAAAATAGTACTAGCTAATAGCAACCTCAGTTTTGTAAAAACAAAGAAAAGGAATTGGAACGCTGAGGATTCCCGCTCTGGTCTCTCTGAATTACATTGTAATTTGCTCAAAGAAATTTGGTGTAGTTGCTTATATTATAATTTTTATTATGTGTAACGAAGAAACAATTCCTAAGGACTTAGGAATCATTTGCAAAGGACTTTGAAGTCCTTGTATGGCTGATGCCCAGTGACCCCTTTGTCCCTGTTTTTGTGTTATGGGGCATGACACCAGAAATATTAATGCTCAGGAACTGTCACTGGAAACAGCGGGCTATGAAAAACACCCCCCAAACCCTGAGTGCCTCTTGAGGATGGAACCATGGCTCCCCTGTGATCTCTGTCTCCCTGCTGGTGTCAGCCGCACCCTTGCATGCCAGCAACGAGGTGGGTGGCAGCTAAGTTCTTCAGGTATTTGAATATATCAGCAGTCTGCAAATTTCGTTTACCCTGCAACTTAACATTATGACTCCATTAAATCCCCCAAATTATACTCGGATGCCCCAAATTATACTTAAATAACAGTGACGTGATTGTAATTAGCGCACTAATGGGCTTGGTGAGGGTGCCAGGCTCCATATGATTAATGAATTGAAATAACAAAATATATAACTTACTATTACAATTATTTATTGGAATAATAACAGCAATATGTAATTCATAAATTGTGTAACGAAAAGTGACATGGGAAGTCCACCAACAGCTACGACACTGAAGAAAATACTTTAGTTTTACTCAGCAATTCAGCAAATTACAGGACAATGTCAAAATCTATTATTTTTGTTCTTTCAGCATTTTCTGACAAAAAAAGTCTGCAGACAGTGTTCTGTGGTGGCTCTTGCTCTCAGGAACACAGCTCATGGCTTCCCTGGGGCAAAGAAAAGAGCTGATGATCATCTGGCTGCACTTCATGTGGGGAACTACAGGAGTGGCTCCAGTGAGAAGCTGCCAGAAGCTTTCCTACATTTGATGGAGCCAGTGCCAGCCAGCTGTGAGAAGAACCTGCTGCTGGCCAAGGCCAAGCCCATCAGCAAAGCTGGGAGCATTTCTGGGATAACATATTTAAGAAGGGGAGGGAGGGGGAGGGGGGAAAGGTGCAACTACAGCAAGAGAGGAGAAACTCAGATTTGGTTTATTTCTCTTTATCCTAGTCTGGTTTGATTGTCAATAAATGAAAATAATTTCCCCAAGTTCCTTATCAGGCAGAAAATCTCAGAGATTCACACCTAAGTTTCCCTTGTCTGGAGGAAGATAGAAGAGAAAAAAAGCCACTTAAGTCTTTCTGGAGCTCTGGGCTTTGCACTGCATGAAAGGCTGTTGTAATTCCAGCAATGGATTTCTGCAAGTCAAGGGTAGGACTTGCAGAGCCTACAAAGTACCTCCTTTGCAGCAGGCCATTTTTAAGAGTGGTATCCCCTTAATTTGGTGGCGTACATGTAACAAGCAGGCTGGGAAGGAAGCGAGATTTGCTTTTGGCTGACATTAGGCAGGAAAGCAGTAAAACCGGCTGGGTTTTGGAATATTTGGGATCTAAGCATTAAGACAAATGTAAAGGCTCTTAGTGTGAAAAAGTAATTCTTTTAGCGTTAGTCTCTTAGAGGAATCCCACAGTCAATTTTGAGATGAACATCCGGCTTCTCCAAGGGAGCTGGAAGAAAGACATAGGAATTCTGCACTAAATGTTTGCTAAGGAATTGCTGGTGGGCTGTCCACATGTGAGCGTCCCAATCAATTCCCCTGAAAAACACATCCTCTTTCTCCAAGTTTCAAGGAATGTGTGCTGCGGTGAGAGCCCAGCTCAGTGCCCCAAAGGAGGGAAAACATCAAGTGACATTATTAGGCACCGGACAATTTAGAAAGGGAGCAGGACGAATGCCTCCACTTTGAGAGACATCTTGGGAGTCGGTTCTCCACTGAGCCAACTTGGTTGCTATCTTTTGCTGCTCAGAGGCAGAGGAGAGCCAGCGGCAGGAGTCCTTCTGTCCTTCTGGTCCTCCAGCTAAGGCGACGTGGTACGGGCCCTTTGGCAGAGCCAGGATCCCGTGTGTGTTCAGCTGGAGGCACCTTACAGAGGAGCCCAGAGAAGACACAGAGCCGTCCCTGCACTGCTTTGCCTCGTCCAGAGGACGGATGAGAAGTGGCCCGATGGGAAGGTCCTCAAAGCAAACTTGCAGCAGAAGCAGCAAAAGAGGCAAAGGTGGCCACAATCCCTGTCTCTGTCCCCTGCGTCCCCTGGGGTTCTGCATGGAATGTTGGGCTGTGCCAGTAGCAACCGTCGTTGTCTCCTGCTCCTGCAGCCGTTGGTGGAACACTGGTGGACCACCGGTGGAGCAGCAGCTGCAGGATCTGCTCCTGGGCTGTCCCTGACTAGCCAGCTGCCGGTCTCAGCACCAGATCTGGCCTCTGGATCGACATCCTCATCTCCTCATCTACCGCCAGGGATCCCCAGAGCCCTTTGGAACTGTCCAAGGTAAGAAAATCCCCGTTTGCCCTCAAACCACTAACAGAACTCAGGAGGCTCCAGCTGGCTGTCCCACCAGCTACAAGAGACACGGTCTGTGGTTACTCTCCCCAGAAGAGGTTACAGATGAAAGCAGAGTCCACCTTCTCTGTAGGAATAATGATGCCTCCAGTGGAAACACAGACCTTTCCATAGAGGACGTAGAGAGCTGTCACCGTGCACTTCAAGATCCTCTTCCTCACGAAAAGTTCCTGATTAAAAGTTCTTGGTACCCATTTAAGTCCTAAAACTATGTCGTGGTGACCCCAAAACAATCGGCTCCTTACTGAGGAGTTCAGGGGTTCAGTGTCGACAAACCCTGTTAGGCCCTGGCTCTGCTCACACCTCCTCCAAAGCTTTAAAAAGCAGAATGATGGGACTTCTCCTCTGCCATCCCCGTTGTTCAGGGGATGTAAGCACTTTGCCAGGCTTGTCCTCCAATACTGGCTTTCACCTACAAAAATAGACCTTCTCGTTGGCCCCGAGACTGAAGGGAGAAGTGTGTACCCTTCTGCTTCCCCTCTTGAGGAAGCTGTACACTACTAGAGGGTCTTGGCTCAGAAGTTCCAAGTGCAAAAGGCAGCAATTACACCAAACTGAGGAGAGTTGGGACAGAAGAGTTGGTGGTTTGCAACGATGAGGATGAGAAGGAAGGCTAGTGACCCATCTTGGCAGTATGGTTTGTATCTGGAGCATTGTTTTGATCTCTTTCAGGTGGAAAGGAGAGGGACAATGAAAAGGAAAGCAAGAGCCCACGTTCGGCCGTGAGTTTCGGCATAGGGATTAAAGGACGGCAAATCTGAGGAATGGCGAGGAGGGGAACTCTTATTTCAGAGTCGGGCTGGGATTGGTTCAAGCCTGCGGGTCCGTGGGATGTGCCTCTTGACCCCTTGCCTTTGTCACCTCCGCTTCCTTCTTCCCTCAGACACATCAATGTTGGCAGTGACTTTCAGGCTGAGCTCCCTGAGCTGCAGACCAGACCGCCAAGTGAGGATGAAGAGCCTGCATCCCTGGTCTGGAAGCCCTTGGAGGATGATGACGCTGACACGGAGAAACCGGACAGAGGTAGCTGTCAAGCTTTCCTTCCACCCCTGAGATGCTCGGGTTTGGAAAACGCTCATTGTTTGGTCAAAAGGCAACTTTTTGCATGCTCTGCTTCTCTCCTTGTCTCGCCCATCTTCCTGCGTGGGAGTGGTAGAGGGAAGGAGAATGCTCTGTTTTTGCAGCAGGGCAGGAAAAAGAACAACTTTCCTGCTCTCTGAATTGGTCAGGGGCATTTGTCACTGAAAGAGGGGAGATTGGCCCCCACTTCTCATTACCAAAGCTGCTTTGAAGGGAGAGCCAGCCCTATGTGGGCCTTCGCCTCTGCTGCCCCTTTCTTCGCTAACCTTTTCACGCTCTCCAACCTGTTGTCTCTAGCTCTTGTGCTTTCCTTCTCCCTTGCATCGCAGCCTTCCCCCTTTCTTGGCTCAAGCCTGACTTTTGGTGGGTGTTTGTTGTGCTTGTAGTAAGAGAACTGCTGGACATGGCCATCTCCCATGGCGTTCCCAGGGCAGCAGCTAACCTGGAGCTCGCCCTGCACTGCCTGCACCAGGCACAAGGCAGCGTTCCGGTAAGAAGCGGCTGTTTGGGAGCAGAGAAGAGCGGACAGGGAATTAATCAGGCCTGGGCACTGGAACAGCCTTTCCTGGCTGCCCTTTGAAGAAGGCAGTTAACAAGAAGCGCAGCACTCACTGCCTGCTGTGTTTCTTCCAGCCGCGGCAGGGATGAGCCCAAACGGCTCGAGCAGGGAGAAAGTCTCTCCTGGGGGCGCTGGCGGAGGGTCCCGCAGCCCGCTCCCTTGTAAATCTCCTGGAGATCTGTGTTCTCTAAGACATTTTTGGGTGGATGGAGGGGAAATGCCCTCAGCAAGCTGAGGCAATTCTGGGTGCAGGATGAGCAAAATCATTGAGTTGGTGAACAAAATCCCGCTCTTGGGGAGCAGGATCAAAGGGCTGGGGAGCAAATTGCAAGGTTTGACCCACATGAGACCCAGTGGACTGAATCCCCGAAGAGGCAAAGTGGCTGAAAGGCAGCATTTCTGGGTTTTGGCTCCTTTGGACGCGGTGGGGAAGCTAAAGCCTTTTTCCGTTGGCTCTTGCAGGAGGCTCTGGAGATGTTGCTCTCAGGGGGGCCTCCGACACCTCAAGGCCATCCCTTGGCTGATTATCATTACACAGGTAACCAAAGCAGAGCTTGTTCTTTCACTGACAGACGCTGCCATCCCCTTAACTGCCCTGTCAAGCATTTATGGTTAAACAAATATCACAAGAATAGGGGGCGGGGAAAGCAGCAGCATCTACTCCTTCAGTTTTACCTGTTTGCCATGCTTTTTTCCCTGGGGAACACCTGCTCTTGTCTTCATTGCTTTCTGAGGGAGCAGAGATGTAGACAGGTGAATGAGGAGTGGCACTGATTTTATTTTGGTGGCCAGTGGGATCTATTTCAAGTGGCTAGAGGGATCAATTTCCTTGCTGCTCTTGATTGCCAGGCTCTGATAGATGGACACCTGAGGAGAAGGAGTCCTTCCAAAAGGCTTTTCACACCTATGGCAAGGATTTTCATCTCATCCAGAAGCAGGTAAAGCCATAGGACCTTCTTTACCCTAGTAGATAATCAGAAGGAAATGATGATTCTATCCGGCTCTGAGGAGCAGAATTCAGTCTCTCTCTTCTCAACTACCAAAAATACAAAAGTAGTCATGAAACAGGAGACCAAAGACCCACGTGAAAGTGGTGATTCTGCCTCTCCAGCCCTTTTTTCCAAGCTGTTTCGGAAGACGAAGGCTTTTTCTCTGTCAGATCTGTCTCATAGGTGTGCTGGCGCTTCCACAACACATTGTGCTGGGATAATTGGAGTGAATGTGGGAACGAAAAACTGTGCTAGATGGATTTGTTGTTGACCCGTGCATTGAAGGTGTTACTACGTGGCATAACGCCCAGCATACTCTGTTGCATAATGCCTCTTTTTCACTCGCTACTCAACTTACTCCATGTTTTGTACTTCCTCGTTTACTCCGTCCTCCAGTTTTTCTCCAACGCACCCTACAGGAGGGCCATTTCAGATTCCTTCTTTTTGTCTTCACAACAGATTCAGAGTAAGACCGTGGCACAGTGTGTGGAGTACTACTACTCCTGGAAAAAAGAACATAAACTTGCCAGCCCTCTTGCTCAGGTGAGTGGGAAGAAAATCAAGACATGCCAGGAGGCTCAAGAACCTGGGAAAAGGGGACAAAACCTGCAGGGGAGCTGTGTGAGACGCCGCTCTGCCAGGAGCACGTCGGCCCACGCCCTGGGAAAGGCGCAGCACACGCTGCCCAGGCCTTCACGGTGCTGCTGCTCGGAAATACTGAATGCTAGAGCGTAACTTTGACCCAACAAAGCAGCACTCTCACCAAAATGGGCTTTGACTCTGTTACAGACTTGGTTCTCAAGTGCTGGCACCCTTGCTGATTCCAATCAGATCCTTGATTCCCTACTGCTTGCTAACATCGATAATCCTGGCTGCGTTAATGGAGATGCTGCAGACTTTCAGGGATCTCTTGTGGCATGCCAGCGTACTGCCCAAAAAGGAGCTGCCAGTGCTGTGGCTCTGCTAAAACTTTCCTTACCAGCAAAGAGGAATTTGGTTCACAGAGAGATTCTTTTGGGTAGTAGAACCCGGGGAACGGTGTGCCTTCGCTAATTTGACTGAGTTTAAAACCCATGCCCTAGTCATTTGTGGAGGAAAAATAGGGATAAATAGATGTTAGGCAGAGAGGTATAAATAAGAACCGTAGATCTATAGATACCCACCTATTTATCCCACCGCTTTGGGCAGTAGAAAGGAGGTGTTTTTCCTGCAAGTGCTGTCTTTGCTCCTCACCGCACCCCTTAGTCAAATCCAGCCATTTTCTCAGCTCTTTAGAGCTTGGAGGAATTTGCTTGGGGCGACAGGTTTTTGCGCTGGACACTCTGATTTCCAGCTTCTTGAGAGGAAGGAAAACTTCATGAGGATTCTTTGATTTCCAGACTGTGGGCGAAGCAAAGAGGAGCAAAAGCCCTCCCAGAAAGGAGAACGGGGAGACAGGGAAGAGAAGCCGCAAGCGGGCCCGCAGCGCGGAGTGTCCCTGCTGCCAGCCGCCCCAGCCACCCCATGCGGCGGGAGGCCCCTTTCCGTGCGGGCAGTGCAAACGGTGCGGAAGTTCTTCCTCTTTCTGCTAAAAGCCTGGGGCTTTCGACCGAAACAGGCTGGCCTTTCCAAAGGCACCGGCGGGGAAGCTGAGGGCACTTGGAGGATCACGCCTTGCAGCCCCGTTCAGAGTTACAGCCCACTTTAGTCCCAAACAGCTCATTTAAACCCCAGCATCCAGAATGAAACGTGGCCGTGCCCCAACAAGACACCGTTCGTACAAGTAGCAATAGGAACACCAAAGCTTGGTTTGATGGTGCTGATCAAATTAAAAATAGGATGAACTGAAAGAAGGAAGAAATTTGAAGGAACTGAAGCAAGAAAGATCAGATGCATGGTGCTGATCAATTTAAAAATACGTCACAGCCTGAAAAGACAGAAATTCATATAGAAATGAAAATCTCAGAGCTTGTTTTAACGGTGTGTATTGAATTAACAATGGATGGTCTGTTTTCTGTCTTCCAGGGTATTTGAAACCATCAAGGAGAGGAACACCCATAGGAGAAGACATCGGCCACGGAAGAAAGCAGAGCCTCTCCCCAAGAAGAAGAGACCTAATTAGCCCTGCAGTTGGCCTGGGCTACCGAGTTAGCTGTCAAGAGGACTAGATGGAAATCAGATGGTTTTCCAAGTTTTTAGGGTTGCTTATTCTTCTACTTAGTTTACTAGTTAGGCATTTCTCGATGGATTACTTAAGATTCATTAGTAGTGTTGAAGACTTATTAGTACTATTAGATTTATTAGTAAATGTAAGAGGCTTGGTGTTGTTTTGGATGTTCCGTCTTTTATCATTAAACTGAAGTTTGTTCCATTTTGTCTTTTTGTCTGTGTGAAATCCCTCAAGCAATGTTTCTTACGTTTGTTTGGTGTTGCAAACACAGCATTTGCCCTGAAAGAAGAACCTGGGCATGTTCGGCCTCCCGCAGGCCAAGCCCCTTGCTCAGCTGGTGGGAGTTACAAAGGTGTAACTGCCTATGAAATGATGCTGGGGTTTCACCCTTTGATTCCTCAAAATCTCGAGTGGGAGTGGAAAGGGAGGCTTTGTTTTATTCAATGAATCGGACCTAAACGAGTGGTTTTGTCTCATTATACTTGGAGGGACACAAGCCGGGGTTTTTAGTCCCTTTTGTCGCCAAGACACACGGCCTTGTTTAATTTTGGTGGACAGATGGACTTGACCACCTCCGAGGACTTTTCTAACCTCTCTGAACCTATAAAATTAATATCCACATTCAGTACAAAGCTTTGAGTAGTTCAGTTCCAGTTTCTCTTTCTAAAGGACCAAGCTCCTTCGCTGAAGCAGAGCAGGTGTGAACATTATCCTCTCACTTCTCACAGCTTGTGTTTGCACCAAAGCAGCAGCAGAGTCACTCCTTTATCTGGCCCAGTCTATGGCATTGCCTGGCAAGGTTTTGGTAGCAGGGGCTGGGGAGGAAGGAGAGGGGCTGAGGGAGGGGCGATTACCAGGCTGATCCTGGGAGGCTGCCAGAAGCTTGCCCTTGTCTGATGGAGCCAGCGCAGGTGGGACTTGGAGTCTACAAAGGAGCTGCTTTGCAGTGGGCCCTGTTACAGCTGCCCCCTTCATTTGCTGCTGTGCGTGGAACAAGCAGGCTGGGAAGGAAGCGAGATTTGCTTTTGGCTGACATTAGGCAGGAAAGCAGTAAAACCGGCTGGGTTTTGGAATATTTGGGATCTAAGCATTAAGACAAATGTAAAGGCTCTTAGTGTGAAAAAGTAATTCTTTTAGCGTTAGTCTCTTAGAGGAATCCCACAGTCAATTTTGAGATGAACATCCGGCTTCTCCAAGGGAGCTGGAAGAAAGACATAGGAATTCTGCATTAAATGTTTAAATATATGATTGCTTTAAAGTAATTGTCTTCCCCACATATTTCTATTCTTCATGTTTTCATTTAAGGTTTTTGTTGAATTAAGTGTTAGTTTTTGATATAACTTTTATTATCAGGATTGTTATTATTGTGATCTCTCTGTATTAATATTTATATTCATTTATAACTTTCTCTGCTCCCAAAGAAAAGCTTGCTCTAAAACCCAATCTGTTTCAAATAATAGCAAAAGAGGAGTTGTAATATGTATTCTAGTTTTTGGATGTTGGAGGTAGCCATTTCATTATATTTTAAAGATGTTCTGTTGCAGCCATGAGAGACTTAATATTAAAGGTACATATTCCCACAGGCCTATCTTCCTCTAACAGTTGAGGTTAATTTTATTGCTATTAAATCCTAATTTATGTTGCTTCATATCTCTTCCATATCTTTTTCAACAGAATAACTTTCTAAATAAAAACAACCCCTCTATATTAGTTATGTACTTAGAATAACAGAAATACAAATCAGATGGCTACACACATGAAGTGAAAAATGAAGCAACGAAAGATATAGCATATTGTAATTATAATAAATGGCTTAACTGAAAATTTGTAAAATTAGTACCTCATCACTCATTTTGACTTGCCTGTCTTATTTAGATGGAGATGTCTCACAGCTTTGCTGTAATTTAGCTTTAATAACATCTCTGTTAAGTAGATGCCTGTTGAACAGACAAGCTTTACTTAAATAATGACACTTCAGCAGTGAATTAACTTTCTCCTCTGCAGTTAAGTAGCTGTCCATCACATTCATCAGCTCACTAAATCATCTTTTGGTATCTTCATCATTACGTATTAGACACCTACAGTGGTAGGCCATGCAGTAACTCCTTTCCAGGACTAGGTTTGAGTCCTTTACATACTGATGGTACTGGGGAAGAAACAGAGGATAGTGGTAACTACTCAAAAATCTGAGGATGGTTGATTTTTAGGGTTATGAAGGACAAAGGCATGTACTTGACTGATACAGTAATAAAATGCTAGGTTATTATAATAGTGTCTTGTGTCTACAACTGCTTTCCTCACATTGCATACACATCTACAAGCTTCATACTCTGCTCCAGATTTATTAGATTCAGGTTAATTTTATTTTGCAGTGTTCATTTAGGGATGGAGAACAGGGAGAATGGGACAAAAAGTATATGATGCTTTCTCCAAATTCTTCCATGTTACTTACGGTAAATGTTTTATAAAACCTGAAATTCACAAAATCACAGTTATGAAAGGTCAGGTAAAATCATGAGTTCAATGATTTAGATTTCTCATGTACCATGGACCACAAAGCTTTATATGGTTAATCCAGTTTTAAGCTGAACATGCGGAGTTTACACCAAACAAGAGAGGAAGAAAATAACCATTTAGTCTTCATCTGAATACACTTGTTTTTTGGTTTTTTTTTGTTCCAGTGACTAACCACTTCAATTTTGATAGAGAAATGGCTTATTTTGTATTTTATGGCTTTAATTTCAATTCATTACAGTTGTGCTTACCTTGGGTAAATTCATTCTTCGTTACCTTTTATTTTGCCCTGATGAGATACAAGTATATCCTAATAAAGTCATCTTTCATCTTTCTTTTGGTTACCCAGTCAAACTGAACTGATAAAATTCTAAGTTTCTCTAAGGTTTTATCTTTTTTTTTTGGAGTTGCTGAAAAGTTTTGTTTAGCCTCTTTCATATCCTTCCTTTTTCACTGAAACACACAGACTAGTTAAGGTTGGATGGGGCCACTGGTGGTCATCTAGCCCAACCTCTCTGCTCTGCTCAAGTAGAGTCCCCTGGACCAATGGTACTCAGGAATGTGTGCTGACAGCTTTTGAATATCTCTGGAGAAAGAGACTCCACAACCTCTCTGGTCAGTCTGTTCCAGTGCACGGTCACCTGCACAGCAAAGAAGTTCTTCCTCATGTTCAGGTGGAACTTCCTATGCATCAGTTTCTGCCCACTTCCTCTTGTCCCATTGCTTGGCTCCACAGAGAAGAGCCTGGTCCATCCTCTTGGCACCCTTCCTTCAGAAACTGATTGACATTGATGAAGTCCCCTCCCAGTTGTATCTCCTCGAGGCTGAACAGGCCCAGCTCCCTCAGCCTTTCCTCATAAGAGAGATGCTCCCTCAAACTGCTGGCAGTGCTAAGCTATTGCTAATGCTTAAATGAATTAATTTTTTAAAAAATCACATTTTTTATATTGATAGCAGAACTGAATATTTTAGTCCTGTAGTTACTACCACTTCAACTACTTTCTTGAAATGCAGCCTAGGACTCCACAGAAATTACAAATTTCATACTAGTTGTGTAACAAATTATTTGACTTCTCTGTTTTCTGTTTTCCCTTTATTCTGGGACTAGAATGCTTTCCAGTATACTTGCCTGCCGTTCTTCCTCTTGTTTCCAAGGGTTCTGAAGTGTACCATGACAGCATATTCCAACAAGTCTTCAGACAGATGGTCAGTTGTGGCAAAGGGAATCTGCAAATATGCCTTAATTTTAAAAATAAGATCTCTCTTCAATTTTCACGTCCTTTTGCTGGTGCTAAGGTCTGTTCCATAATCAATGAAACCAAAATTTAAGCTCTCTCAGGAACAGCTTTCCTTTTTTTTTTTTATTTCCTTTTTAATATTTTGGGGTTTTATAGCTGTTTGTTTTGCTGCAAAATTGTTTCCGAAAGCATTAGCATCATCATTTGATACACACTTCTGTGTGCACTGAGCATCTTTCTGGATTTCAAATTAGGTAGTACATTTCTAAAAGTTTAACCAGGCTGAGCAAAGAATATCTGTTTGTTATTTCCTTGCGATTCAAATACAAATATGAACTTTATGTTAATATAATCTAATAAATTAATAAAGTCATACATTTTTTTCCTGAAATATATAATGACTACAGTTTTTCAAGATTTGCAATAGGGAGATACTAAGTTAAGGTCGTAGAAGTAGTGATATTCTCCTCATTAGAGACACATTTTTCCAAAGCTAGCTTTTGTTCATTAAGAGATTAGTTATATGCATTTATATGGAGCAAATTACCACAGCATCTCTGGTAATTTTAAGATAAATGAAAACAAGAAACAAAGAAACAATTTACTAGGCAATCTGCACAACAGAATTATTAACAATTAAGTAAGTAGAGAAAAATATCTTCTATTTCTCCTTTTAGGCAACAGCCTAAATGGGATCCTGCCACTTATTGAATTGTGCATAGTTAATTATAAAAGCTTGGAACCATAAGATTGAAATTCCATCTTTTTGCAAGTAGATCAAGGTCATGCTTAAGGATAATTTAGAAGTAGTGCATTGCAGAAAGGCAGTCCTGGAAGAGACGCAATGAGCTCCATCCTCCAAGAAACACATCTGAAAATTTTAGATTAATGCAAGTCAAATGGTCAGATGGAAGAGACAGATAAATTTAAATATGTGACATATGGGACCATTTAAGTTCTTGCAAAACACAACAGCTCCTTGAATTTCATGCCTTCTGACAGTAAAAAGAGCAATGTTCATTGCAGTCACATGTTTGGAGGCTGTGTATTAAAATTAATAGCCAAAATTCTGGGTGATTTTTACTGTCCCAGATAAAGCAGCTAAAATAGTTTAGCTAACTTAATCCACCCCTCTGTAATCATGTTTCTGGGATAATCTAAATTTGTGCTATTAAGTGAAAGAAGAGGTAGGTTTTTTTTAACTGCAGGTTCATTAGCTTTAACCTCAATTTAGTTACTATTTTAATATCAAGAAGAGACGTCCAGTAAACAATAAGACATTTTTAGAAACTTAACCTCTGAACTGAATAACTATCACTATTAGCAGCTGGGCTGTTGTAAAAAATCTTAACAAACCACATTTTGACAACAGTTCTCTTCTCCCCGTGCAGAATGGCCTAAATTATTCTATCGGTAATTTTCTCGTTTCCATCACCTTTTCTCAAATGAAAGCTGCAGTTAAGAGTAAACCTCTCCAGTTCTATATAAAAAGTTTTCCCAGTTGGATCTGATAAGCACAAACCAGGAGGTTTTTCAGGCCCTCAACTAAGTTCTGCTATGTTTAGCTTTTTTTCATACATTGTTATGTTAAAACATCGAAAGCTGTAAACTGCATTGTATTAAATTTTACACACTTAATTTTAAGGTAGGAAATTTTGAGTTTGAAATAGTGATCCCAATTCACATCCTGTTTTTTCCCACTGGTTCTACAAGTTGCATTTACCTTGTTGTCTGTTGCATTTTTGGTACTGAAACAGGGAATCCAATTCAGCTCAAAAGTACAAACTTACTTGGTTTTGTAATTTCATTGTGCTTCAGTTTCCTGGTGCAACACATTATATTTGATATTTACCACATAACTATAAGACTTTTTGCTTCACAAACAATAATCACATATCATAGGCACACTCATGTATTCAAAAGCTACTTTAGGTAGCTGTAGTTAAGGTATTGTTCTACGTACTACTGCATTACAGCATGACTCTGCCTTCTATTAGGCTGCTCTTGCTTTATGTAGTAGAGAACCAGGATGCCAGCTGAACTCCAAACCTTGTTACTAAAAATGTGTCAAGTGGGTCAGTCAGGATGTGAAGGAAGCCAAAAAAAAAAGAACCACTGCAAAACTATTCTGTGGTGTCTGATCTGTGCTCACAGAAGCAGTCTGTGACCTGAAACGCACATTGTTGTAGCACTGCAGATTGGCTCCTTTTGGCTTCTCGCTGCCTGGGGGACAGCATAGAGTGCCTGTGGTCTCTCTGTATGAAACAGCCTGTCACAGTCTGGCTGACAAGAAAAGTGCTTCTTTTAAAGTGATGTTCAGATCCTGTAGGGAGGACTGGTTTTCCTTAGAATCGACTCTTTACCTACCAAATCTGTAACCAATCTGTGCTGAAGGAGGTTTCTGCAAATACCCCAAGGTAAAAGGATAGCATTTTACTGTGTAAGCCTGTCTCATTCTGGTTTTTGCAGCTTAAATTCTTGAAGTATTAACACTGCATTAACAAAACTGATTTGGATTGTTCATCTTGAGGATTTCTTAAGAATGAAGTTAATTTGGAAATACGAAATTGCATTAGCTGGAGTTTTCTTTAGTTATTGTTCCACAACTGGTTTTCTTTTATGTGGAAAATGCTGCATGTTTATGAAGGAAGTTATTAAATTAACATAAGCTAGTATTATAATGTTCATGCTCTCACTGATGTGGAATAGTATTGCAGAGATTTCTGTGGTTATTGTCAAATATACTACTCCAAATCAATTATCCTGCACTTTCAACTTCAACAACCTGTTGGAATACAGTGAATGACTGACAACCCAATGAATGTTACAAGGACCAACAAAAGGCTATTTTTTTTGGTATGACTGGTATTTTGCAGTGTGTGAGACAGCAATTATAAATCATCTGGGGTAGCAGGGATTATGTACTCACAGCACCAAACTTCTGACCAAAATTTACGTGATACAATTCAGCACAATGACATCTGAAGAAGGTGGATATGTTGGATACAGGAATCTGCATAGGTCAGTTTTCACAATGAACACAGATCATCCCAAAATAACAGCATAAACTGATGATCCATTGGAAAATGCCATCACAGAAAAGTTAGGATTGTCACATAAATGAAACAGAACAATTTATCCATAGGATTTCAGGAAATTAATGGCAGGTAATTACTTAAAATTCCAGACTCCTTTAAAGTAACTATAATTATCCATACAATAATCTTCTCAGTGGCAAAACAAATAAAATCTTCAGATAATAAGAAATAGTGATTTGCAAAAACATGAAATCTGTCACTGATTGCATTTCCTGAAAAGGCTTTCCAGGCCACAGCATACAATAAAGTAAGTTCCTTTTCTAAAACTTTTATTCATGCAAGCAATCTTCGCTCATATAAATAACTACAATAAAGTTAATGCGTCTACTAATGAACATACACACAAACTAGACCCCGCTATAGTAGTCATCCCACATCATAAAAGAGACCTAGAATGAAAAAGATTTGTTTTTACGTTGGATAGTCTGAGTAACACACAAGTCTGTAAAACAGTATGTTTAAAGCCTACTTCAATGTTTTTTAGAAAAGCAGTATTTTATTTAGGTAGTTGTGAGAGGATTAAAATACAGATAATATTTTGAACATAATGGTTGATTTAGGTCGATATGCAAAGCAATGCTCATATTTGTATTAATACAAAAATCTTTCATAATCACATCACTGATAATCCTTCTTCCATGCAGCAGTTAAGCAGGGAATGTGTTTGTGGCCCCTATGGAAATTAAATAAAGGTAGTGTGTTGCTTTTTCTCCGTGATATTTAGGAACAGAAAAGTTTTCACAATGTCAAAAATTAAAATATATTAATGGACTCAATTCTTCCCTACGACCTCTTATTAAAAAAACCCCAAACCACACAACGTAAACTTAACATGTTAAAAATGTAACAGTGTTTAAGGGTACAGATACACTTGGCTTTTAATCAGGTTGACTTTTTAATCTTGGTTTTTTAATCTGTTTAGGTTGAAGAGAGCAAGAAATAACTAACAAAACAGTCCCAACCCGCGCAGAACGTTGCTAGATTCAGCGCAGGTCAGGTGAATGCCAGCAACATACGCTCTCAATCCCCGACAAAATCAGTTCCGTTGTGTGTACTCTTGTCTTGGGGTGATTTTATGATAATATTGTATTCCCCTATCATCTGCTTAGTGCCCAGGAATGGGTCCCACAGCTTTAAGCTGGATCCGAGGGAGCGGGGGGGGGGAAGCCGAGTGAATTCTTCAGCGCGGTTTGTGTTCAAGGACTCGCACACTTCCCTGCGTTCTCACCGCTGTAGAGCTGAAGGAGCACCTTCCTGCTTTTAGCTAGCCAGTTAGCTGAGGCAAGAAATTTTTCCATACCAGCATACTGAAATCCTTTGGTAACTTCTTCCTCTTCCAGAACTGTTCAGCCTACCTGTGATCCGAGAACCAGATCATCGGACCCCCGTGGACCAGTGGGGAGGCTGCAGGGATGTCACATCCCAGCCTCGGACCTCAGGAGGGGCCAAGCCAGCTACAGAGGGAACTCTAAATCCACCAGCTTTCTCTGCATCGAGGATAATATTTTAACAATTATTCATTTTTTCTGTGCCCTGCCGGCACTTTGTTTGTTAAATAAATAGTTTTTTTCACTTTCCTCCAAGAAATTCCTTTCGTATCAGTGGGGGAGGGAGTGCTGAAACCTACCTTCTGTTGAGGAGACGCTCCTTCCAGAGTGTTTCCCCCTAAACTTGTCTCAAACTGAGACATCTCTGATCTCAAAAGTGCATGTAAGTACATACAACAATATTTTGTTGAGAGAACAAAATATTGACAAGACATTGCATTCCCTGTGAAGCCTCAAGAGCCCCTGGGCAAAATAAATAACCCATTATAAATAAATGCATGGCTACTCCCATTCTCCACATTACATCTTTACAATTAATTTCACTTTTTGTAAACATATTCTACATAAAACACAGAAGAGCAAATTAACAACAGCCTACTACCCCTTATCCTGAAGTATAAAAGCTGATTACTAATGTTAAGTATTTGATGGAAGTTTCACGTGAAAACATCTACCTCTTGTGCCCAAAGCTGGAACTGCCACGGACAATTTTCATTACCCAATATAGAATAAAACTTAAGATATCATTATTATTATTTCCCTTCAATGCTGATTCATACCAAAAATATAGCTCTTCACAGCGTAAGGATAATGTGGATCTTTGCACAGTCCTTTTCTCTCTATGGACTTAAAAATCAGGGCTCAGTGAGGGACAGGGTCTCCCATGGAAGAAGGCCACACCAGGAAAACACCATGTAAAAATAGTTTCAAAAGCACCAATTTCTAATGCAATTAAGTTAAATTAGATGCCAAAACTAAGTTTACTTCAAAAATCTCAGAGTCACTTCAAGTGCAAGAAGTACCTGATACATATGATTTTTTATTTTGCTGCTTCGAGGCTTACCAATTTGATTTATTTAATGTGGGTAGAAATGAGTAAATGGTATCAAAATTTTTAGAGAACCAGATCTGGTGTCTTTAACCTTGTGTTGTGGAGATGATGGCAAGGTTTTCTATTCTGTATTCCTCCAACCCTTCTTCTAAAACTTCAGTTAACAGGTGATTTATTTCTGATTTACCATTTTCTGTTTCACGCAGTTTTCATACTTTTTTTCCCCATTAATACTTCAGAAGAGATTTTCTGTACTGCTTCCATGTCACAGTCTCAATTAAAAGAACACCAGAGAGGTCAGAGTGGGCCAGAACAAGAGGTCATCTCTTTGTCTCCTGCCTTCAAAGAGGAGAGATTTGAGATTTCTCTCAGACTTACTTTGTGTTTGGTATAAAATTTCTGACATATGGGAAGTTGACTGCCACTCAGAGAAACCAAGAAGAGGAAAACAATGTACAGAAAGAAACAAAGAGCAGTATTTATGTAAGTCCAAAGTAGTGGAGAAGGGATGCACTTAGGTAGCCAAATTATTGAGTTCCTATGTAGCTTTAAACTTACACCTATTGTTATTTCAGGAAGCCTGAAAGTTCATCTCCACTTAGAAGTGCTGCTGGTATACCCTGTTCTGTTGTTTGTAACTGCCTGCCCCTTAAAATAAGAGTGCCCGAATTTAGACACTCTTCAATTCATTTGCAAGGACTTGGGTAAAAGTAGCCTACTCCTCTAATTACTAACTCTGCTTAAATTAATTTTTGCTGAAAAATATATAAGTCCTCAATTTTTTTTGAAAAGCAAGTATGTAAGTATCATAGAATCATTCAGGTTGGAAAAGACCTCCAAGATCATCAAATCCAACCTTTGACCAATCACCACCATGCCAAATAACCATAGTACTAAGCGCCACATCCAGTCATTTCTTGAATGTCTCCAGGGATGGTGACTTCACACTTTCCCGGACAGTCCATTTCAATGCTTAGCTACTCTTTCAGTGAAGAAACTCCTCCTGATGTCCAACCTGAACCTCCTCTAGTGCAGCTTGAAGCAATGTCCTCTCATCCTATCTCTTGTTGCCTGGGAGAAGATACCAACCTCCACCTGGCTACACCCTCCTTTCAGGCAGTTGCAGAGAGAAACAAGGTCTCCCCTGAGCCTCCTTTTCTCCAGGATAAACAACCCAGCTCCCTCAGCCAGTCCTCATAGGACTTGTGCTCCAGAGCCTTCACCAGCTCTATTGCCCTTCTCTGGACTCACTCCAGGGCTTCAATGCCTTTTCTATCATGAGGGGCCTAAAGCTGGACACAGCACTCGAGGTGTGGCCTCACCACTGCCAAGTACAGGGGGACAATCCCTGCCCTGGTCCTGCTGGCCACGCTGTTGTTGATCCAGGCCAGGATGCCATTGGCCTTCTTGGCCACCTGGGCACACCCTGGCTCATGTTCAGTGGCTGTCACCAGCACCCCCAGGTCCTGTTCCTGTGGGCAGCTTTGCAGCCACTCTGCCCCCAGCCTGTGGCACTGCCTGGGGTTGTTGTGACCCAAGGGCAGGACCCAGCACTGGGCCTTGTTGAACCTCACACCACTGGCCTCAGCCCGTGGTCCAGCCTGTCCAGATCCCTCTGCAGAGCCTTCCTGCCCTCCAGCAGATCAGCGCTCCCACCCAGCTTGGTGTCACCTGCAAACTGACTGAGAGTGCACTCGATCCCCTTGTCTAGGTCATCAATGAAGGCATCAAACAGGACTGGCTCCAGTACTGGTGACCAGCCTTCAGCTGGATGTAACTCCACTCACCACCACTCTCTGGGCCTGGTCATCCAGCCAGTTTTTGCTCAGAAAAGAGTAAAAAAAAGAGTAAAAGAGCAGCCATCCAAGCCACGGACTGTCAGCTTCTCCAGAAGAATGCTGTGGGAGAGAGTATCAAAGCTTTACTGAAGTCCAGGTAGAATACTTCTACAGTTTTTCCATCATCTACGCAGTAGGCCACCTGCTCATAGGCCCCAAAACTGCCAGAATTCAAGAAGTGTTTAGGCAATGCTCTCAGCCACGTGGTGGGACTTCCTCTCTGCAGGGACAGAAGTTGGTCCAAGAATGCTAAAAAAATGGCTTGGAAACTGCAGAAGGAAACTGCAATTTGGTCTTTGTCTCCCTGTTTTCAAGGAATTGGACATTGTATACGAAGCCATATTGAAGAAATGCTTTTGTCAAAGCAGAAGGAAGGTGTTTGGCATCAAGGGTGAAGTTTCAAATGCTTTAACTTTCTTCAGTTCCCCCAATCCCACATATAAGTGGACTTGTGCATGGATGAGGTCGTGTTCTCCGACGCTCAGTGTTACCTTCTGCCCTAGAAGCAAAGCCCAATACACAAAGCTCTGCTGAGGAAAACCAGATGCAGACCACCCTGGTCATTGTGTAGGTGTATTCCCTGCTGTCCCAACTGGATTCCTCATCCCGCACCCATACTCCCACTATTTGGACTAGTGTGCCAGGTTTGTCTATGCTACATGCTCAATTTTGCAGTTTCAAAGTAGTTCGCACTCCTTTTGAATGTTCTGGTAGACTTGCTCCTTTTGTACAACACCAACCATTACTTTGACTTTGCTTATCCCATCCATTTATTTTTCTAATAGAATAATTATGACAAGACTTGCTTGTTGTGAAGCAACTCAGACCACTAACAAGCAATGTTTTTTCTCTGTAAAAACATTTTTCTCTACCCAGTAAAAGAGAGGAGTGGAAATACAGCTGTCTTCTTTCACTACCATTTCATGACTCAGTCACTAATGATAAAAAGAACGAAAAAATGCAGACATCAAAGGCCATGGAAGCAGAATTTTCTGATGAGAATGGTGTCAGAAGGTTTGCATGACACACTGGCAAAACTTTAAATGCTTTATTAAAGTTTGAAAGGAAGTATGGCTAGGACCTCTACTACTCCTAGATGCTAGTTGCTTGTCTGATATTTGAATAATATGCCTATCTCCGAAGATACTATTTCATTTCCAAAGATTTTTTGTAGAAAAGCTTTCCTCATTTAAGTTCAGTTATGGAACAAACAGGTATAGAAGGCCAAATAGGATTTTGCCTCACCAGTGACATCATCTTATTTCATATGTCTTTCATAGGAAAATGAATGAGTGAAGTAGCTTGGAATCTATAAACAAAACCCTGGATTGTAGTTGTCAGAGACTGAAAATAATTCATGCCTCAAACATTGATATAAAGTTTTGCTCATTATAAAGAAGCTGCAACCAGAGAAGCCTCTGTGAATCTGGGACTTTGGACTGAAACTGCTGATTAGATAAAGGGACACCCATTGTTCAATCATCCCTGGCTGAGTTTGGGGTGGGGGGAGAGCACAGCTCACAGAAAACAGGTTTACACAGACTCCTCCCAACCAAGGTGGGGGGAGGAGGTTTTGGGTACGTGGCATAACCTCGGGTCAAAGGCACTGAACACCCATCCTCTGTTACTTAAACTGGCCCAGCTGTGGAACCCCCAACCCCACAGGCCACATCCACAGGACATTCACGTGAGAGGCTTGGTCGCACAGGACTGCGTGAGATGCAACAGACCCAGAGTCTGCTCTGAGAGACTGTCCCCCTCCCCCAGGGGGACGTGCCTGGACATTGCCACCTGGCTCGAGGGTATAAAAACCCATCGGATTCTACACTTTCTGGGAGGACCTTCACCACCAAGAAGACCAGCTGGAGAGGATCAATGGGACATCGTTGGGATCTACAGAGTGGTGATATTTTCCTTATTCTGTCCCTGTCACTCTTTCTGTCTCCCCTACCTATTTTCTACTTCTTTCTTTCTTTCTCTCTCTCTCTCTCTCATATTTACAATCAAATAAAACCCTTACTATTGTCACTGGCATATGGTCTTGTTTGCACCTTAATTCGAGCAGAGGCATTTCTAAGAACCTGAAAACTGGATCACAACAGTAGTTCACTGCTTCAGAGAAAAAGGAATTTTTGCGTAAGTGATATTTGCAGTTTTGACTCAAGTGATTAGGTGGAGTGAACTGCTTTGTGGAGCACATTATCTAATAACCAAAGCATTATAAATGAAGGATTAGACAACCAGCAAGCTGGGACTTGGTGTCCCTGAGAGCAGAATAGATGGGTCATCCTAGCCATACCATCTCCAGTACATAGTAAAAAATAGCCATGATAGCCCTATAAACATCTTAATATTTTTTAAAGACTCATCACAATGGTTTGGCAGGAGCAAACAAAATTTTTTTTTACAGTTTCAAAAGCAGAAATATGAAACAAGACCTGGAGGGATAAAGAAGACTGAAAACAAAGGATGTTTCTGTTTTTCTCTCAAATAAAACAGGAAGCCTCAATGAAGCATCAGCTTTTGTGATCAGAAGGGGAAGTGTAACCTGACTTGCATCATACGTGGCATTCTTCAAATACAGATAAAGTAGACTGATGTGGCCCTCAGAAGAGAAAGCAGAAGTAGAAAGGTAGTATGACTTTAGTTCCCATTCTACCAGACCACAAGTCTTTGGTAGAAGTTGAATCATTCCATTAGATAATGTATGTGCTAATTTCTTTCATGCTCCACACAATTTCTCATTTTTCAGCTACTGAACTGTGTTATAAAAGGAATATCTAAACATTTATCTAGCTGCAATAGGAAAAGTGAACTGAAATACATAAGGTAAGAACGATGCACCACCAAAGGTCTATCTAGCTTTAAATACTTACAAGTATTACCAGCATCAGAGCCTTATGGAAGAATATCAGAACAAGGAGACTATATTATGATATTTCTCTTAAATAAACTTGTGGTTCAGGAACTTCCTGAGCCAGCAATGATGTCTTTGTGTTCAATAACCTTTTTATCATGATTTTGTCCTCTTGTTCTTTGAACTCATGGAAACTTTTGCCTCCACAATATCTCATGGCAACCATCAAAGTACATATTCAGTTGTGCTGTAGGAAAAATATCCATTTATTTTGGACCTACAGTCTACTGCCTTTATATGATGACTCCTGGCAGATGGGATAAAGCGTCATGTCCTCTGTGCAATTAATGATTTTATAGATATAGATCATAAACCAGAATGATCTCTATCAAGTGTCTATTTTCTAGGCCAGAGAGTTCAAGTCTATTCAGGTTTTTTCCTCTCATATATAAGTCATTCTTTATCTTGATCTTGCTGTATCAAGTTTTGTTAAATACATCCTGAGATACACTGAACAGGACTGACTACAAATGTTGTTTATTTAAATGAAGCCTATGTTATAAAAAAGGGTTGTGAATACATGTTGAAAATAGCTTTAACAGTAAGAGTTTATAAATGTGCATTATACTTCCTTTCTTTTAGTCTTTAAATAATAAATGAAAGAAAACTACTTTTCTCACATACTTCTAAGCAAGGTCCTTTTTAGAAGTATGGAAAAATATGTATTTACAGTGATTCAGTGAGAGTAAAAAGAAGGAGTATCAGAGACACAGTTTGATATTGTCATTTAAAAATTTCATGTAAAACTATTTATTTTTTCTTAATTTGTATATTAATAATTTAAACTTTCTTATAATTATATGAACATTTCTATAAATACCATTTCATTTTAATAGTAAATGCAATTAAGAAATATAATTATCAACTTAATAATAATTTATGAACAGAAAGTTTATAAAAATAATACATTTATAAAGGAAATTTTTCATATAAATGACTATAAATTCTCTTTAATTTGAATTTCCTACATTTTTGAGAAACAGGACATCTTGTCTGAACAATAACTCTTAATCATAGGAAAAAAACTTCAGATTTAGTTAACTAAATATGTAAGTTAGCTTTTGAATCACAGTGGTGATCAACAGTTTGAATCACAGGGTCCTGAGAAGCCCATATCTCATTCCAAAACAAACCAGAGATATTGTTCAACAGAACACACATTTCCATGGCCTTGGGAGTGCCAGGTTAGGAATGGCTGCTGTTCAGATGTGACTGAAAGGGAAGTCTCTGGAAAAAAAGTGCTGGTTTGTTTGGGTTTTTTCCCCCCTGTCTCAACTTATCTTCTTTGTATCCAGTGTTATTTAAACTTTCTCATTCTTGGTCTGCCAGTAAAATAATTTATTCACCTTTTCACCCCTTTAATATACAAGTGCACTTGAATGTAGCAATTGCTTACAGACCTTATTCTCAGCCAGTTCATTATGTTCTTTCCAGAAACTATTTATAAATTATCATACATTAAAAAAAATCTGTTAGTATAAGTAATGAGTGTTTCACCCTTAGGAAAATGTGAAGAATAACCATTTTCTGGCATTATGCCTTTAATTTCTCCCTTTGTTTCTCCTCCAATAAGAGACTGTCCTATGTTTCTCACACTAATCCTATTACATTCTTGTTAAGAATTGTATCTTCTGTGATTACCACCTGAAAGAGCCACCACAGCTTTCTGAGACTTCACTCCTCCTTTTTGCTCATTCTGGTTTCTAAAACCAACTTTCTGCTTTTCTCTTATTTAATTCCATGTTCCACTTTATATTTTGTTTTCAAATATATCAATATATCAATTAGTCAGTAACAAAATTAATATTAGCCATAATGTGAGCCTGCTACTGAATGGAAGAGGGACCATAGTGACAGAGGTTGCAGAGAAGGAAGAATTACTGAACATATTCTTTGCTTCAGTCTTCTGCCAAGGCCACCCCTCAGGAATTCTAACCCAGAAGATCTGGGAGAAGGTCTGGAGAAAGAAAGACTTTCCTTGGGTTGAGAAGGATTAGCTATGAGACCATTTAGTCAAACTTGACATCCACAAGTCCATGGGCCCTGAGTGCATGCATCCACGAGTGCTGAGAGAGCTGGCATACACTATTGAGAGACCATCTTTGAAAGGCCATGGAGATCGGGAGAGCTGCTGAGGACTGGAAGAAAGCAAATGTCACCCAGGTCTTCAAAAGCAGCAAGAAGGAGGACCCAGGAAACTACCAGCCAGTCAGCCTGACCTCAATCCCTGGGAAAGTGGTGGTGCACCTCATTCTGGAGACCATCTCTATCCACATGGATGACAAGATGATCAGGAATAGTCAGCGTGGGTTCAATAAAGGTAAGTCATGTTTGACCAACCTGATTGTCTTCTACAATGAAACAACTACTTGGATGGATGAGGGGAAAGCAGTGGATATTGTCTACTTGACTTCAGCAAGGATTTCAACGCTGTCTCTCATAACATCCTCATAGACAAACTCAGGGATGTGGGCTGGATGAGTGGGCAGTGAGGTTGATGGAGAACTGGCTGAACAACAGATCCCAGAAGGTCAAAATCAGTGGCACAGTTGGAGGCCTGTCACTGGTGGTGTCCCCCAAGGTTTAATACTGGGCCCAGAACTGTTAAACTTGTTCATCCTTGACTTGTAAAAAGGGGAATGTGCCTCCTCAGCAAATTCACTGAGAACACAAAGCTGGGAGGAACGGCCAACACCCCGGAGTGCTGTGCAGCCCTTCAGAAGGACTTGACAGGTTGGAGAGATGGGCAGAGAAGAACCATCTGACATTCAGCAAAGGCAAATGCCAGGTCCTGCACCTGGGGAGGAACGACCCCAGGCACCAGCACAGGCTGGGGCTGACCTGCTGGGGGGCAGCTCTGCAGAGAAGGACCTGGGGGTCCTGGTGGACAACCAGCTGTCCATGAGCCAGCAGAGTGTCCTGGTGGCCAAGAAGGCCAATGGTATCCTGGGGGGCATTAGGAAGAGCATTGCCAGCAGGTCATGGAAGGTGATCCTGCCCTGGTGAGGATACAGCACTCCAGATGTTCCGGGCTTCTCAGAAGAACAGAGACATGGAGCTCCTGAAGTGGGTCCAGCAGGGACTACGAAGATGATGAAGGGACTGGAGCACGTCACTTATTAGGAAAGGCAGAAGGAGCTGGTTTTGGTTAGCCTGGAGAAGAGAAGCCTGAGAGGGGACCTATCTGAAGGGAGGCTGCCAAGAGGATGGAGCCAGGCTCTGCTCAGAGATGCCAAACAACAGAATGAGAAGCAACGGGCAGAAACTGGAACACAGAAGTTCCACTTAACATGAGGAAGAACTTCTTTACTGTGAGGGTGGCTGAGACCTGGAACAGATTGCCCAGAGAGGGTGTGGAGTCTATTTCTCCAGAAAAGAGACTATTCAGAAGCTGTCTGCACACGTTCCTAAGTACCATTGGTCTGGGGGAACCCTGCTTGAGTAAGGAGGTTGGACTAGATGACCTAGAGTGGCCCTTTCCAACCTTAGCCATTTGATGATTATTTTTGTTTCTTTTTGATTCTGTGATCTCCTTAAACAGGCACTTTTTTTTTGCTGAATACTCTTTTTTTCTTCATGGGATGTGATACATGCTGCATGCTGTAGAAATAAGAAGGTGGTATTTTTGAAGGGCATTGTGCTCCAGCTACAGAGGAAAGGAGCACGCTATATTCATTCAACATCAGTAAAACCTGTTCTGGTACCACTGTAATCTATACCAGGACTAATGTATAGTTGGCTCCATGCCAAGGAAATCACAGTGTGCCTACAATGTGCTTGGAATACGCTAGCCTTCTCTCTGCTTATGGCCAGTTGCTCAAAACTGCCTATTTTCTCTTTTTATTACTGCACATATTGTGATTGCTGATTATCCAGCAATAAACTGAATTACAATCTCAAGAACTGAACAGAAGTTCTTTAGGACAGATCTAAGATGACTGGAAGATACAGAAACACCCTGAGAAGGTCTTACAAACCTGATGTTCTTTTCATGAATATTTATCCCTTTATTTACGCTGAACAATTTACTTGCAGTACCTTTAGAAATCAAACATGAACCCAAATATGTATTTCCTGCACTAGTGTAGTTTAAATGTAGAAAGTGAAGGATGTGCAGGTACACAAGCAACACGAAGGCTGAAGTCCTTAGTAAGTGTGGGTTGACTTGCTTTAAAACCTCAGGATCCACTGAGACACTTGAAGCATTCCAACTGTCAAGGAATGTATTTCAAGAGCAGCCTAACTCAGTGGCAGCACAATACAGAAGAGATGTTATAAAAAACACATAAATCATGTACATGTACCTCCTTCTTAAAGCCTTTAATCTAAACGTGCTTAAAAAGATCTTTAAATAAATATGCGTTACAAACTACAACTACCAAACTAAAACACTAATTAAGGCAGACATGTTGCAGTATAAATTGTTCATGTAAGCACAAGGCTTTAAAAAGTTATTTCAGCTTCTTTACTTAAACCAGTTAAATATTTTGTTGTAACTGAAGACTCTGTGCTTCTCTAGATTAAGAAAAGGAGAAGATAAATTGACAAACCCAAGCCTATAGTTGGTTCACTAACAGATTTAGGAGGAAACCTAGAATTGATATAAAAAAGGCCAATCAAGACTGAATCTGTAACTGGTGACTTCTTCAGAAAGATAGTTACGGCCAGCTGGGGTACTTGAGAGAATCCACCACACCCTGAATTTCCTCTCCTACTTAAAATAAATCTGAGAAAAAGCCAAATTTTTTCATTCTCCAGGGGTGAGTATTTTTAAAAATTAGGATACGGTGCTATAAACATTAGACCACAGTTCTCAATGTTTTAAACCTATTATTTGAGGTCTGTGAGTATCCATCTCATGGGAGTAATGGGAAACTGCTGGCAATTGATTTAGGTTTTCTGCTTTGATATCATATTTGATGGTATGATATTTAAATATCTGGGAAGATTAAACAACGAAAAAACAACAAATAATATTTTCAATTACAGTGAAAGTTTTGAAGACTGGTTCACCTTCCATTTTACATGGATTTTAATTACCATCAAACACACCAGGTCTGGTATCACTGTAAGAGTATAACAGTACTTATTCCATTGGAGATATTTGTACTTCTGTAATAGTTTTTAATGTAATCCCAATCTTTTTAATTCCAAGACATTCTCTATCCAAAAGTAATATCTAATATTATGTTTCCAGTTCTAACTATTTTACATGTTCATGCTTGAAGAAATTACAAAGAACTCTACAATTGAAGAATTGTTTTATTTTTCAAATATTTCTCTTTCTTGTTCTACGTTTTTGATTTTTGCCTTCCACTTTTCCTATTCATCATCTAGCTAAAATCATCATAATAATTTGAAGGAATACTAATTGATGAAGGCAAAAGATATATATTGTGTAGTTTTATAGTTTACAGAAGCACTGTATAATAAATGGAATAAAAGAGAATTTGGAGTCTCCTGATTTCAAGAGCTGATACGTGAGCTCCACTTCTGTGGATAACATGGTAGCCAGTCCTGCTAAGAAGGAATATTTAACTGGTACTTTTGAAAAAGCACTCATTTGCTTTCATTACAGTCCCAAATCTTGATTCACTTGGAGAGAAGCAGATTAAAGTGTCTTTCATGCTCAGGAATACTGGAAGCTGAGTTCATGCCTCAGACTGAAAAAAACATTATTCCAGGTTGGGGAATGAGTTCTTCGTACTTAATTTTAAAGTAACTTATTATACACCAGATTTCTAAATCATTACTGAATGAAAAATCCTATTACAAGAAGTTTGTATTGTATCATTACTTATCCTTTATCAATGACATTTGTAAGTCAAAACTCCTACATGTTTGTCCAGAATCTGCAATACCAGCACATTTTGCATATATGAAAGTCTATCAGCAACACATACAATATGAGCAAAGCTTTTAGTAACTTGACATTTCTCTTATACAGAGCTTGAATTCCATTAAAAATTAATTTCCTTACCAATGCATCTCGTGTCTTTTTCATGACAAATAACACACTAATAATCTGAGCCACAAGAGGGCACCCAATAAGCATTTGGCAGCCCAGCGGCCACAAAATGTATATAACTTTGTCAAAAACACTGCAAAGTATCTTCTGTAACTGTTTCAGAAAGCCTAGAAAAGTTAATGCTTGTTGGAATTACAAAATTACAGCTGGTTGAGTAATGTAAATCTTTCTCCCCTCAAACGCATATGTATACACCACTATGCATGAATTTTGATGGAAATGTGTATGTATTTATCCATACAAATACATCTTCCATTGAGCCTTAGAAGTTATTTCTCAGTGCAATTAACTTTTAAAAGCTGTGTCCATACACCACTTTCTGTATAGTTGTTAACATCTATGAATGGAAAATATGAAACCATGTAATTTACTAGACACTAGATAAATAGAGTTGTGAAAATGTTTTGAACAATGCAGGTGAAATGATTTCAGAAAGAAACATAAGTGGAAAACTGAGAAGCAAAAGCCTTTTATGCTGTCTCTTTTAAGCCTTGTCTGTTAATTTTCTTACACTTCACAAAACCTTAAAATATAGAATGCTATAACCAATAAATGTAAGTGGAGAATTTAGATTTGGAGTATTTTGTGTTTCATGATTCTGTAATTTTGACATAATTGCATACAGGTATAAATTCAATGTACAAGTACCTTACCACTGGATGGTGATTTTGAAGACAATTTAGACAGGAAAAGGCTCTTCATTGAACAGTTGTGGCATATTTCAGGCTAAAACTAGATCAAGAACTGATAGCAGAAGCTCATAGCCAACAGTCCTGGTAGGAATCTTCAATTATACTTAATAAAGCTTTAGATAATATTTCTTTTCTCATTTGCAAGACCCTTTCAAGCTCTGCATCACTGTTACTATTTCCTTCTCTTCTCATATCACAGTCCCATGATCATCTACTTCAATAGCCATTTGTCTTATTTTTGCCATTTGTACTCCCATGAATTACTCTGACATTCTACAAGTCTATTGTTTTCTTTTTCCATTTATTTTAAGATTACTTAAGTAACACATGCAATGAATACTATGTAGTAAATATACATAGTAAAAAAAGAATTAGTTTCTTGTACTTAAGGAACTTCTTAGTGCTAACACGTACTTTTATTATAGATTCATACAAAGAAGCAAGCAGTTTTAACCTCTTGCCTCAGAGAACAAGCAGAGAGTCTTAAAAAGAACTAGAATAGGTCTATCTTACAAACTACGGACCTGGCCTCGTATAGGTTACCCCTTCCTGCACTATATGTGCCTGGTACACAAATAAAAGACACAGCTAGAGACCTCTTCATGTTCAAGCGCTATCTCTGTTACAATTTGAAATAAATAGGCATGGTCTGAAAAACAGAGACAATTTCTAAGGACTGCTGACAGGAATTCTCAGGTCTTTCTGTAGAGAGAAGTGGGTGTCCATTTTTGTCTGGTTCAGACCCAGTTCTCCAGAAGCCTAGTCTGGTTTTTGATCCTTTAAAAATCAGGATATACAATCCTCTCTGATTCTGTATGATTTAGAGGCATCTGCCACAAATCAAATCACTGGATGAGTATCAACAGTTCCTGTGACAGTTTATGGTAGTAATAATGAGATATTTCTCTCTGTAGGGAAAAAAACCTGTGACGGCTGTTACTGTAAACAATACAAAGGGGAGAACAAAGGTGGAAGTCTAAAAAACCAATAGGTAAAATGGAGATGGTCAAGAATATTCACACTGGGACTTTTACACTCTAAGTCATGACTTACAAAAGACAGTGGTACACAGGAAAAAGCCATGAGAGATCATAAAAAAAATTTAAATGCTGGCATCTGTAGAAGGCAACTGTTGAGGACAACTACCTTCACAGCAGCCCCATACTCTTAACAAATCCTTTACTCCTAAATGCTTTTGTAAAAAGTTTATTTGCTTGGTACTGTATCAGTTTCAATCAGAAGTGTACAAGCTGCTGAAAAGCAAGCAAGTCAAAAGGCTGCTTCAGAAAAATATGACAATCCATTCCCTTTTTCTTTTTTTTTTCTTTTTTTTTTCCTTTCTTCTCTGCAAGATAAAAAGTATTGATTGTGAACAGGTAACCTTTCGGAAATGAGTTCAGTTCTAAGGATGAAAAGGTTGCACTCCACCATCATATGTCAGGAGACAGATTAAAGGGTGTTTTAATGAACACAGATTATTCCTGAGAGACTAGGGGAAGAGGGGGAAGATGCACACAGGAAACAAGATCGTAAAAAGGAATTAGGAGAAACTTCCCTCAGAAGACGTCTAACTATCCTTTTATGTTTCTGGCCTCTAATACGTAAACAGCTTGTGGCGGCACCGGCACCATGTCCGGCAACGGGCTCACATACAGCGAGCAGGGCGGGGAGTCGGCGCCTGAGCTGGCGCAGGAGGCGGCGCCCACCGTGACCCCCTCGGCTCCCGCGGCCTTCGGGCTCTTCAGCAGCGACACCAAGAAGTAAGGGAGCTCGCTGGGCTCTCGGGCGGGCGGTGCTGGGCTGGCGGGGCATCCCACGGGCAGGGACGGCTCCAGGGGCCCTGGCAGGGAAGCCGCGCCTCCCGCTTGTCTCCCCTTCGTGACTCCGCGGAAAAGTTGGCTTGCTTACGTTTAAAGTGTGCGTAGGGAGTGGGTTTTCTGTAAAGTGTTTCTTTTGGTTTGTTTGAAAAACTGCTTATCATTTTGCCTCTGTTTCGACAGCTAACCGCGCTGGAATTGTCTTAATTTTACCTTCAAATGTGTATATATTTAAAGTGTTTGTAAAAAAAAAAAAGAAGTATTTTTGGGAGTTATGGTTGGAAGTGTAGTGGATCAGGGCGAGGTGGCCAGCTTGAAGTGAGTGTTAACAGTGTCTTGGTCAGAAGTCAAAATGAGGAAATGGAGAAGGTAAAAAAAAACCCGGCCAAGTGCACTGGTACAGAAAGCCTTCAGCTGCTTAAAGTAAAAGTGGATTGGAGAAGAAGAATGTCCCAATGAAAGGATCAAAAGGTTTGCTGAGCTGAAATTGTAGTCTACAACAAATTGGAAATCTATTTGGAGAGCAACCAATAAAAAGCACCATAAACTAAGGTCTCATGTACATTAGAAAATCAATTGCTGCTTCTTCAGTTTGATTGTTCTGCACAAAGAGAACATCTATGCTTTGGAAACCTCGACTGATGTGTTTATTTGTGAACCAGACCGAAGTAAATCACGAAAACATGAAGCTGCTGTCACTCTAATGCTTAGCTCTGTGAGACAGTACCTGATGGGCCTCCTCAGTTTGCCAGATGAGTCTCATTTGTTTTTCCCCTTCTATTTTGCTAAATACTTTGCTTTTTCATTCTGTTCCGGTTCAGATTTTCACTGCTGTAGTATAAATGCACTTCCATGGATTTGTGTGTTTTATCTGATTTACATTGTTTGCACCCTTCTTTTCTTGTCCCCTTCCATAGAAACAACTTGGCACTTTATTTCTAAACCATTATTTTGCTACTTTCTTTTTTCCACGGGGTGGGGGGTATCCTGATCATTGATCATGGCCATAATTTTCTACTTAACTCATAAACTTAGGACTGTTTTGCAAGTGAAGTATAGCTCTCTGTGTTATTAGATACAGAAGCTGAAGTGACTGATTCTACCCAAGGCTCCCCAGTGATCACAGGGAAATACAGCTCTGGGGTCCTGAGATGTTTTGTACGTGTGTATGTATATGGATGTCCTTTAGTATGGAAGAACAAGCTTGCAATATGTGAACGTACCATATTAATTAATCGCTCCTCCAGACTTGCTCTTACATTTACAGAAGTGTAATCCTCTAAAGGAATGACTTGAGAGGAAAACAGACATTGCTGTCTGTGGTCTTTTGAAGCTGAGAAGCAAATTCTTGCTGAAGTAGGGTGTTATCCACAATTCACACTTGTGTGGTTAAGCTCTGAGTATGGATTGGGTAGTTGAGGAACAGATACTGTGTAGTGTGAAAAAGCCACTGGACTGCAAGTGAGGGTTATTGTAAGAAAAGAAGACTGTGTGGCACTCTGGTTGGAAAATGTGGTAGTCATTCATCAAGCGTATACATTGTATTTCTACTGGTTCACTCTAGTAATAGCGCAAAACCTGCTCATCAGAAGGCAATATAAGAGCATGCAGAAAAGTGCAAGATGTGTCCTTGCATCTTGCATATGAAGATGTGGGTTTAGTGAAGTATTCCACTGGTGAAATGAAAATTACTGTTAGAGCTTTTCAAAGGTTGTTTGCTGATCTCTCTAGATTGTCTCTCATGGCTGCTGATATTATTGTGTTGTTTCAGTTCTTGGCAAACTTTTTTTGTTGCTGAGGAAGGGGGATTTGTCCTTAGGTCTACTGATGATATGAGAAATGCTCCTTCTCAGCGGAGGGATACATATATAATATATGGCCCAGAACATTACTGCAGTAACAGTTGAACAAGAACCCTGTTGCCAGTAAATCAGAACAATGTAATGCAGATAATGTATAAATATCACGATGCTACTGTAAACAGTTTCTTGAAAAAATTCCAGTCTCTTTTCTTTGTGTTGTCTGTCTTCTTCTGTTTGTCATGAAGAAGTAAGCCAAAATGGGTATGACATTAATGAAGTTGTTAGGATAAGTTGTCTTTGATCTTACGACAGAAGGGCCCACACAGAGGCACAAATCAGTATGGGTAGACTTAAATCTGAAATCCAAAGTTGGTCTAATAGAAAATATTTGTCCTGTTTTGTTTCTCACATTTCAGTAGGAATACTCTGCTGAAGTTTGTGTCATCTAAAAGCTCTGAGCATCTGTTGGTGTAAAAGTCTCTTTGTCATTCTCCTGCTAAAGCTGCCCTTTTTACCTTTAGCATTCAATGATTTATCCACTGACTTTCAATTACAAATATAATTTTAATTTGATAGTGAACGTAGTATTTTCAGTACATGCTTGTGTTGTGGTTTGGTTCAAACACATGCTATCAGTATTGAAAATGTGTCAGTTCATCAAAATTTCTGTCCTGGTGACATCTTAATCCTGACTAAGTGGAAAATTTTACTGTTGGAAGATTATTAAGGGTAACTGTTTATTTCATGAACTTTTATCTTAATATAAGCAAGGTGCATTATGTTGCACATGCCGTGTGCAAACATGGTTTCTCATTAGCTAATACACTGTATGTATCTACTGAAGAGAAAGAAAATAGAAAAAATAAATATACAACTTTGGTCTGCTTCTGTGAGGTAACTACATGTTCGGAACAAAAGAAATGAGGAAAGGAGGAGTTTTTCTAATCTCTCCATAGTATTACAACATGTACATAAGAAACTGACTTCTTACTGGTTTTGACTAAACTGAAACTTCTTGAATAACAGATTTCACAACAAATGTATGATACTGGTGCTAGCTGTGAGTATTTAATCATGACTAAAGAAGCAAATACAACTTTTGTATTTGGTATGTATTGATTTTAAAGCTTTTTGGTTGGTTAGATGAATGAAGTGGGTGTGGTGCTCAGAGAATGGAATTTTGGTGTTCATTCTGTTAAGCATCTCAATAACTGAATAATTGAAAGATCTTATATACCTGAGAAGAGTCAGTCTGAACCATGTATGGTATTCCTTTATACTAGTTGTATATTTATATTTTAAGAATGTATTCATGTGTCCAGGTTGGTAGTTTGACACTTGTCTTTGAACTGGTTTTATTCTAGATATTCACATGTCCCACATGTTTCAAAAAGAAGAAAAGGGTTAGATTCTGGTCCCCAGAGTAATGGAGACAGTCTGCAGAGAAGTCTTTGCCCATAACAGAAGTTTTCAGCAGAAAATTTGTAAGAGCCAATGGGTTACGTAAATCTTAGGGACAAACTGAATCCTGCATGTGGGCCTCAAGCTATTTCTCCGTGTTCTAGACTGATGGGCCATGCAGTAAGCACTGCCTAATGGGAATCTCAAAATCTCCTATATAGTGTAGAGAAATACTATGTGATACACATCACCTAAATTAATAGTATAGTTTTACAGTTACATTATGCTTTATTACATTATTATTACTCTCAGTGGAGGAGTGAAAACTCTAACCACCTTCCAACATCTAAGAGTACCTAGAGAGCTAATTAGTAACACAGTATCCCTGTTAATTACATGTATTAGGGTGCAACTATAACTGCCTACAGTTAATTGCAGGTGGACAGAGGATTTTCATCTATATTAATTGCATTTTAAACAAAACTTGCCTGCATGTAAAATTAAAATGTAATAAGGTTTGGTTCTTGGAAATCGTACAATTTCAACAATAAAACTAGCTATTGCTTTACCTGATAAAATGTAAAACGTTAGAGCTGAACCATAGTGACATCAGTAGATATCAATTTTTAAGTATTGAAGCAGATGGCAAAATTTATAACACACATTTTCAACTTTACTGATTTGCATCTTTAAACTGTATTACTGCCAAGCAAAATACATTTGTAATTTATTAGATTTTTTGATTGCAGATCTGGCTTACGTGTTTTGTTGAGCCATTCATCAGAAAACTCGGCAGTGCTGCAAACTCATTTTTCTTTGCAGAGATTTGCAAGCCTGTTTTGCAGAGAGCTGAAGGTGGTGATTTCATTAAGATACTAATTCCCCAATTCTCTGTGCAGAAGACTTTTCCAAACTCATTGGAGCTAAAAACTTGCTTTCAACAGCTGCCAGAGGTGTTCTTGGACTCTTAAATTGATCTAGTTTTGTCTTGGCATATTCTGTTCAACCAGTCATGGAGAGATTGTACATAGATTGCCATTTGTGAAATTCTTGGAGGAGACTCCAGCTCTAATATTCAAACTTGATGCATCCACTAGCTCATTGGCACAACTACTTTCTTTTTCCATCTGTTAAAATGGCCCTATGCCCACCAATATGGTGATATGCCAGTTTCGGTAGGATGTACAACCCAGCAAAGATGCATGGTTTGGATGAACTGATGAGTCTACAAGACAAAATCTGAACCCTTTGGTCAGTACAAGGATAGGAACTAAATGCAATATACAAACGTGGGCATACTATTGCAGAACACTTCTCCAGCTGAAATCTGTCACATCTGATGGGAAGTGAGACACAGTGAATATATTCTTATTGCCATGCACTTGGCACATATGAAGATGCAAGCAATGAACTGTTGATTTGCTGTGGTTCTCTGTAATGTAATCATTACATTTTTTGGGGCTTTTTTATTTCTTCAGAAAGACAAGTTTTATAGTTTAAGGTCTTCATTGTGGTTTCTGCATGTTTACTGCATTGTCATGTATTTGCCTTAGACATTTCCTTTGATCTACATCCTGAATGGTGTTAAATACCTATATCTATGTAGCGGGTTCAGTTTGG
>VXAD01008426.1:1103302-1134193 GCA_013399195.1 Dicrurus megarhynchus | reverse complement strand
TCATAACAGCACCCCAGGACAGGATGAAACTAAACAGCAGGAAACACTG
The DNA here is from genome assembly GCA_013399195.1 of Dicrurus megarhynchus. NCBI lineage: Eukaryota > Metazoa > Chordata > Aves > Passeriformes > Dicruridae > Dicrurus > Dicrurus megarhynchus. The sequence goes on along the minus strand of VXAD01008426.1, from coordinate 1,134,144 downwards.
TGGGAAACATTATAGAGGTCAGGGAGAACATATTAATTAAATCCGATAAATATGTTTCTCTTGGGGAAAAACAAAAGCATGGCAGTTTTTTTGTTGGGGATTTTTTTTTGTTGTTGTTGGTTGGTTTTTGTTTATTTGTTGTTGGGGTTTTCTTTGTTTGTTGGCTTGGTTTGTTTTTTTTCTTTTTGTTTGGTGAGTGGGGAGGTCTTGAAAATGGGAAGTGTAGTTTACCTGATTATTTCTTCCACAACTGAAGGCTATGGACAACAGTTGTCCATTAGCAGGGGGTGGTCTGGGCTGGGTGGCAGGGCCCTTCCACTGCAAATATCACTAAAATTTTCATATCCTCAATGTGAATGAGTCCTTGCTATGGGGGAAGGGAATGCCACAAGAAAAACAAGGGCGTAAGCAGCCAAAACCTTTCTAAATGGAATATTTGTTAGTTTTCCGTGAGGCACTAGTGGGTTTTTAAGCTCTTCCAAGCTTTGAACAAATTAAGACTGAGTGTAAAGTGTAGATATATTTATATTTGTTCCATCTCTTTTGGGTAAGTTGAGGATCTAGAGGAAGGCTCATCAATTCAATGCATGTTCCATTAGAAACTTCTTGGGATTAGATCAGGTTAATGAAAGGAATAAATAGGGCTTTGACATGTTGTTTGGTTTTACAGGACTGTATTGTTTTATGATGTTTTATGAGAAGCACTTATACTACTCTTCAGGCGAGAGATTATTGCACCTTTTATAAAAAGTAAAAGAAAACCCACTTCTCTTTCTTTTTCTCTCTGTTGCTAAGTAGATGCTATGTTTGTTTGCAGTCGTCATTTCCCAGTAGAAATGCTGTGTTCTGGAGCACTGCCTAGAAATGGCTTCAGAGCACAGATTTCACAAGCAAAAGTGGTGGTGGGGTGGGAGGTTCCCAAATCATGAACTCCCAAAAAAATCTTGGAGTAAATAAGTTGTCTTGGAGAGAAGATGAATGAGCACAGTCCCAGATGAGTACACCCAAAGCCCACAAAAGCCCACTTGGGCTCCATTCTGACATATTGGTCTTGTAACATTTTCTATTTCTTTAGAAGTCTAATATCTCAACAAACAATTGAAAACATTATTCTGACACCAAACCTCTGGCTGTGCAGAGAACATATGAGGTGATGTCAGTGTTCAATTTGAATAGGTTAAGTTCAAGCTCTGAAAGTTTCTAATGCCTACATTCAGAGCTGGTCCTTTAGTCTTTCAGCATCTTGGCTAAAATGGGACAGTTGATCTTTTGATTTGCCTTAAGGGTTTGGAGATTTTCATGCCAAATCAACAGGGAGTACTTGTTAAGCTGCTTTGTCTCTGACTTCACACTATTCTGTTAGGGTTTTAATCTTTTCTGTAGAATTTTAAACAAAAACACAGTAAAAGTGTAAAACTGCATCCTAAGCTCCATCTTCTCTTGCTGCTTTACTCTCCAGCTCAGCTGCTACATCCCAGTTTTCATATAGAGTGACATCATTATTCTAGATAGTGTCATTTCCACTTTTAACATCCTCTCCCTTCCCCTATGATGACAATCTCTAAGCACTTGGTTTAGCTTTCTAACCCTTCCGGCACTATGGAGATGCACAGCAGTTACTATCCCCTTGCAGGTGGGAGGCAGAGCTAAAGAAACAAAGGAATGTGCTCAGATCCACACACGGCTTGGGGAATGAACAGACTTGAACAGGGTCCTCTGGTAACCTTGGCTTTGTAGGAGGCTCTAGGTTGTACTTGCAGACTGTCACTGGTTTTGTGATATGGACAAATGTCTGCTAGACCAGTGTGACCCACTTATGCGTGTAACCTAATGAAGCTTTGAGTACAGACCTTTCCTCAGAGGCATAAGGCCAATGCACTCGCCTATGAAGTCTCTTCTCATTCACCTTTAATATTTTGGTGTTAATGGATCATGCTAAAAAGGATTAGCCATTTCAATTTACATTCTGCTGCTTTCTGCATTTAACATTCTAGCTGTAAGTGATGAATTATTGACTATTTAAATGTGACTACAAACAGTCTGAAAGAGAAGGTCTGCGTTACGATTTGTAATGCTGAATTCATACAGCACAGGTGAAGGTGTTCCTTTCTCTTTTTAGTTACCCATCGGTGGCCTGCCTTCCTGGCTTTCACCTGCTCTCCCAGTATCCCAGGCTGGTATGCTGTCTGGTGTTTAACAGCCCAAGAAGAGGCCCCAGGGTTAAATATTGTTAAGCATGTGAAATTTAACCTATATTATTGATATTGGGTTCAGACCAAAGTGTCTGCAAAGTGGCTTAAAAGGAAGAGTTCATTATAGAATAAAGCACTTTGGCAGAAGACCAAATCCACATGACCTTAAAATTGCTCTTGATTCCCCCCTTCATATTTAAATGTACATAATTACAGAGTCGGCCACTGTTCAGAAACCAAGATTTGTCCTTTGAAAATAAGTCAGAAGAGATCTAGGAGCAAGATGGGGTACCATTACTTAAGACTTGAAGCACAGTCTCCTGAACAGCTATAGAAATGCAGTGAGGCTGAGGGATCAGTGTTTTTGTGGGCCTGAAATAGTTTTATTGTGGCACAGAGTATACCTGTGAAAGCAACAGTGAGTGCAGAGGCTTCAGGAAACAGTTTTTACAGACTGCAGTGAGGTTTCAGATTTCCCCATGAGAAATGAAAGATTCATCCTTCCCTTGCTCCCTGCAAATCTCCCGCATGTCAGCTGTCTACTGCAAGTCAGCTGTCCTTGGCCACCTCAGAGCTTAGAAGTGAATCATGCAGCTCCAAGGTGGAAACAAGATACTTGTTTCTACCCTTGTATGTTGGATTCTTTTGGTGTGAGAAGGGAATCAAGAGACCCGGCATTGGTTTCTCGGTTACTCGTTCCAGGGAAAAGTAGAACTTCTTGATAAACGTCCAGTTCTTATTTGTAGAAGGTAATGGCGGAGGAACTTGGAAGTCTTCTCTTGTTGTGGATATGTATTGTGCCTAACATGTGATAGACAGTTTTTGTAACTTTGACACGGGTAGTAGGTCTGTGGCAAATTTCTTCAGCTGGAGATGGGCAGAGAAGAGGGACAACCTTTCAAGCAATCAGACTGAGACAGCTCTAAACTCTTTCTATCGAGACACTTAAAATTTTTATTTTCCCTTTCTTAGTTCTACTTCCACAATTGCTCTGTAGGCTCTGCACCATGAAGGACTGTCCATATCTGGAAAGCAGCCCCCAAGGGGGAACCAATGAAATTCCAGCTCACATGTGAAAACTGAAGTGCTTCTATAAACTAGGCTGTAGAAACCCCCAGATAAAAGTGAGAGGCAGGCATGTGTTGGTGGTGTAGGCAAGATTTTATGCTTCAATGTATCTAGCCACTTGAAAATAAAACAACTTTCCCAGAGCAGTTAGTCAGAAGAGTACGAAATGGGTAGGTATTTGGTGAACTCTAAACAAACTCAGCCTTGTCTGATCTCTTCTTCACACGTGTGCATGAGAAACACAAACTCCTGGTAAGAGGAAAAGGCGGCGTCAACACAACCATACCCCATCAGATGGCTGAGCATGACCTAGCAGTTGGCACCGAGCATGTAACTTCTGGCTCCTCTTTCTGTCATAATTATGATCTGAATCTTCCCCAACTATGGGAAGTTTTTCAAGTTTTTTTTTTTTTATTAAAAGGCACTACTTTAGTGCTAAGAATTACTGTTTCGGTACAATATTGTGTATCCGCGTTTCTCCATGAATTTCTGTGTCTGGAGTGTCTTGAATATAAATCCACAGGCATGCAATATTACATGGTACTGTCAATAATATTTATGCAGATTCGTTCAGGGCCTTTTGTAAAGGAGAACAATACACTTAGAGCTTCTCTCATGTGCTTAAAAACCCGATATAGGAAGTTAGAAAAGTGTTGACAGAGTTTCAAAACAACTCTATTACATCTCTGGCAAGGTTTCTTTTAAATTAAAGGAATAATCTCCAGTGAAGGCTAATAATGTTTCTTGAAACTCACTGCAATCAGGTGTTCTATCCACAAGAAAATATAGGGGAGTATTTAAGAAAATGCACTTTTATGTTCAGATTTCATTAACACAAGCATTTTGAAGTAGTAGTGGACCACCTGAAATCAGTGGACCTATTGCACTAGTTACTAAACAAAACGAATTCTGAAATATTGGTAAACGGAAGAGACAGTGAAGAACTAGTCAGAGACATTGCTCAAAGTGTAAAGTGATGTGAGAGTGCTTAAACAGATAAATAGCAGAAACTGCTCCCATTGCTGCATGTTTGTGTTTAGTCCCAACTGTCACAAGCAGCAGTTTAAAATGAAGGTGAGAATTATCTACATGAATGCACTTTTTTCCACGAAGAGGAATTGGATTTTCTGGAGGAGGGACATTATGTCAAGAGACATGCTGAAAGAAATGACTCAGTTGTGCAAATTTCCCTTTATTTTCTTGGTTTTTGGGTTTGTTTTTTTTAATGTATGTTCTTTTGGTAATTGAGGTCTTATTTAAAGAATTTTTACATCTGTGAGAAAGGAGAAATGACAGACCTTCAAATCGTTTTGGGTCTTTCAGACTATGAGGAGTGATTTCTTAGCATATGGCTAGAGGAAGAGGGTCTGAATGTGCTCTGGAAAATAATTTTCCACAAGCAATTGCCAACTCTGCAAAAGAATTTCCTGAACAGAGACTGAAAAGACGCTTCTGATTCCACTCAGGGTATTCTCTTTAATGGAAATGTCTAACTTGCTGCAGTAAACCTTGAAGTCCCCATGAAAAATTCATGGAGGAGAGAAAAAAATCGGAAGGACTTGCGTAGTGCTGCAGGAAGAGGCTGGCACTGAGGCTAGGTGACATGAGAAGTCCTGCGGCTCTGCCAGGTGGTGCCCTGGAAATAGCGAGGAGTCCAACTCCCGTCATGCTCATGAGCACTGCTGAGCTGGGAGAGAAGTACTGCAGATGAACCCAACCACACCTTGTAATTTAACTGCCTTCCCTCTCTTTTAGCCTTGCTTTCCATCTTGGGGAAGTCCAGCCATGAGTAGAACTCTGGCAGTGGATGTGAACAGCTTCTTCTCCCTTTGGAAGGAATATCTACCAAAGTAGTTCCTAGCCTCCAAACATACACAGTCCTTGTACCTGGGAAAGAAAACTGTCTTGCTTCTCTTCTGGGCAAAATGTCGGTTCTGGATTCAGTTCAGTTCATTCAGTGTGAACTTAGTGTGAATTGAATTCCGTTCATTCAGTGTGAATCCAATTCAGATGATTTCGCTCTTGGTGTAAGTGAATGGAAGAGAGACCTTTTAGTGTGGAATATGACAGGCAGCCGTTGAATTTGGCTGTTCTTGTCCGTATAAGGAGTGACTATAACTTGTTCTTTTCCTGAGAGATGGGGACTTGAAAGCAAACTAATGATGTTTCAAGGCCCACTGGGTAATGGCAGGCAAATGGCAATAAGGCAGTAAAATTCCTGGAGTAGCAATTTGAGCAGTATGACCCTTGTGACAAAGACTTTGCCTACAAAATTAAACCTAAACACAATAAACATAATTGTCAGAGGAGGTGTGGAGTGAGATTTGAAAATAAGTTTAAAATAAGTAAAATATTTGCTTTCCATCTTCTTTTATAGGCAGTTGTGGGGGCCGTGTAGGGCTTGTTTGGCAACATGTTTGGTGTGGACAATGCCATCCAGAAGCAGAAGGAGAAAAGCTTCCTATGTGATGTTGTGGCACATAAGAAGTTAAGAATATCCCAGAGGTCCAGTGATTGACATCATCAAATGCACTTACTGTTCCGAAGCGCTTGTCTGTCTCAGGCCTGTTTGGCATCAGAGGCAAAGGTCAGAGAGAAATTAATCTGCTGTAAATGAAACTAAATGGATTTCAGGGTGCTGTTTGTGACAAGAGTAAGTGGTGGAAGACTTCAGCATGCAAAAGGATGCAATTTAGATCTTGCTGGTGAACTGGGTCATTCATCTTTCCCATGTAAAATGAGGTGAACCTAATCTTTCCAACAAAATAAGGATAACAAGCAAGACGGGTGTTTTTAGCAGTTTAACCCCAGGGCAGCTACTATCTAAATAACTAACTATTAATGTGCATCTCCTGCCCCCCATCAAAAGGAATAAAAAAGAATAATGCTCATATGAAAATAGAAAATAGTTAATCGTAGTCATTCTAGATGTCTCAGCTCTAACTGAACCCCTGGCAGCATGTTCTTTGTTCTCTAAAATTACTGATGCTTGAGTGGTAATTATATCTGATGGGTACTCTGGACTAGTTCTGGGTGACAAAAAATTCTGATCTTGCTCCTAGGTGAGTGATTTTGGGTGAGGAAATGTTTCTGCCATAGCATTATGGGATCCCTCAACTCTTTGGCCATTGACTGAGGTCATACCCTGCTTGATTCAATCCTCCTGGAGTTCTGAGTCCTTCTTATTCACTCTCTCCCTCTTCAGTATTTTAGTCCTCTGAAAAAGCAACCAAGACACATTGATTTAAGAAAAAGCTTTTTGTTCAGCCTATCTGAATGTGGTCCCAGGTATGCATGTGCCTCTTAACACGAAAGAAGTACTGATTCTGGTTGAGATTTCTAGGTATTAGAAGGTATAAATAATCTCCTCTTGAAATGAAGTGAAATAAATGTGTGTACTTGTAGGGGAGCTAGCTTTCTATTGAGAAATGTATAATGATCCCAGCTTCTGAGGCGTCTGAGCCAAAATGTATATATACATGTATCTATACATGTGTATATAAATGAACATGTATCTCAGTGCTTAGGTCCTCGAGTGATGGATGCTTTGGGAGAAGATAAAGTAGCCAGAGAGGTATGAATAAATGTCTCACCAGTGCCTATCAATAGGCAGCGACTGCTGCTGACATGCCGTGTCTCAGTGGGCAAACTGTAAGGGCTTTAAGTAAAAACAATTATTGAATGTATGATGTCTAAGTCTATTAGTTGTATACTCTTATTGACTGACGTTAGATTAAAAAGCATGTCCTTATTACTCCCTCCTGTCATTAACTTGCCAGAAAAGGTCAGTCAAGAAGTGTATTATTACTAAATTGTAGACTCACACATTTGTAGCTGCAACAGGAATACAGCCATGGAGGACTAGAGCCAAACTTTGGTCAGGCCCAGAGCCTAGTTTTGTTCTCACTCCCCACACTCTATAACAAGGCCAACTGCTCCCCATCCAGATAATCTGTCGCTTTGTCTATATTCTGTGCTGAAAACAAGTGGATTTGTCTTACTGTAGCTTTTCCCCAAATGCCTCAGGGTACCTCTGCGCTGTGCAAGGAACCTGGATCTAAGCCTGCATTCGAGCTCCAACCTGCTGGCCATCAATGCAAGGCATGTGCATCCCACGGTGTGCTTGATCTAAGGGACAGAGGGAAAAGAGAGGGAATAAAGGCTTTGTGCTCAAAGTGTATATTTATCTGTGTCATGGAGGGACCAGTCTGCTGTGTTCAGCCTCTCTTTCTGTTATTTAATGTTTCCTGCAGCCATGGCGGTTGATCCACACCAAATAGTGGAGAAGATGCTGCCAAATCCTTCCTGAAAGAGCCCGACATCTGCTGCTGCAAAGCAGATGGGATCTGTAAGCAACCTGTCCTAAATCAACTCTCTGTCAGTAGACATCAGGAATCAAAGCCTCAAGCCAGAACATGGAAGGGTGTAGAGTGGGCAGGAAAGGAATTGGCCATCAACCTTTTTGCTGACCTAAGCATTACAGAGGCAAATACATTGTTTCGGTGGCAGAGCATCCTTGCATCTCCTCTTTTTTCAGCAGTAGTTAGTCTGAAATGCCTGAACTTAAGTGCATGAACTCCTTTCTCAGAAACAGTATTGAGCTAAATAGAATGCCACTTTGCAGTGACTTCAATATTTTGGAAGTCTTTACTTGGTGTTTAGTGTCATTGACATAAAATTGCAAGATTGGGGGTGGATTGGACCCCACTTACTCCTTTTCCAGAGATTTCTTAGAAAGGTCCTTCAGCTGCTCAAAACTTGACACTAAGATTTCTGAACAAATCAAGTTCAGCGGTGAAAACGGAAATTATTCTTTGTCCACAAAAGGACAGATGGACTTACAGATGCAGCAGTAGGTTACTGACACAGACAGAGAAACAACTTGCAAAAAAATGAAGCTTTGTTTTGAGATGTTTTGGTCCCTTTGCCTCCTTCCTTGGGCAGAAGAATCCATCAGTCTTTTTATTCAGAACAAAGCTCCTTACAAACATCAAATTTGTGACTTTTCTTTCAGGGATAATGCCATTGTTTTGGCCTTGCACCTTCTTCCTTCTCTTTCCCTATTCCCAAGTAACCTCCTTGAAATCATCTGGGTTAGTGTATGTTTTTATTCTTGGACTCTTGCATGCCTAAGGGAATTGAGTCACAAATGGCTTGTGTTCACAAAATTGGTGGAATAAAGCCCAAGCTTTAAAGATGCAGCTTGGCAGCTTTTAAAAGGGCATAAGTAAAGGCATAAAACATTGGGTGAAGTTTCCAGAGTGATTTGAGAAAGTGATTCCTAAGTGAGTTTAGAGAATTTAAAGAAGATTCTGACATTCATTTTTTGTCTCATAAAGATACAGAATGATGAGCCATTACACATACATTTAAACATCTTTAAGTGTGCTTCAGAATATATGTTATTCTGTTCCTGCAAGAATGGGTAGGGTGTGTGTGTGATTCCAGAACAGGCTCATCTTTAAAGTAAAACTCGGGAATGTCATGTGGCAGAAGTAAGAGGGAGTTAGGAAAAGAGTTTGACATTGTAGTGGGAGGGAAGGAAGGAGCTGTTTGCTCTTTGTGGAGGAGTTCAAAGGTTCAAGAACTGTTTAGACATTTGGAAGTATCAGTCCTGTTCCACAGACCAAAATCAGGGAGATGTAGTTAATCTGTTGACTGAGAGCTGGTTGTGCATACTGAAAGTGAGCTGGAGGACAGGTTTTACAGAGGAGCCCATTTCTGTTTCTTAAGGTGTAAAACCAAAGCAAGAGGGACAAGGTGTGCAGATATTAATGTTTGCCACAGGATCATTCTGACTCCTTTACATTGATCCCACTCTCTGTGCTTCTCTCCAACATATCTGTATCTCTTTAGGTCTCAAATCTTCTCTTCCTGGCAACTTCAGAAAAAGTTAAGTTTTTGAAGCTAATCTTAAGGATTTTTTATCTCTTTTAAATATCCTATCTCTAGTCTGCTGTGTTTCAGAAGTGTCACACCAAATCCTGAAGCGAAGAGTGAGAACACCAAGCTCTGCATAATGCAGGTGCCCAGGAGAGCAGTAGGCAGGCTGGTTGCTATAACAGCTTGTAGCTGTAGAACATCTTCCATTTCAGAAAAGATCCCAAATCTCTTTATGGACTCAGTTGAGAGAAGGTAAAATGCACTATGGACAAGTTGGGAAAAGCTGAAAGAGGCGAAATACTGGGTTTAACTTGGTATCTAGGATAAACAGTCCTGACCTACTAAGTACTCTGTATGCATAGATGAGAAAGGTAGTCAGAGTTCTTCTGCTTTTTTCCAGACATCCTTCCAACACCTGTGAAATAGGGATAGCAATTTCTCTCTTTTCAGTGGCACTGGTGCAGAAGAGGATTCATGCAACATGAAAACCTTACGTCTTAGGAAGTTTAATACACTGTACTCATCAGCTATTGTGTTTCTGTATAGCGTACAGTTTCGTTAGGTGAAGGCTGAGATGAGCCCTGACACCCTGGACTGTGTCTGTGCAGCCTGTTTTCACTTTTAGAAATGGTAGACATGGGGAGGTTTCCTATGGCTTTAACGGCCGTGATTGAAGTGATCTGATTTGAGAAACATGGATGGGAAATGTTGTTGGAGTGGTCAGCCATAAACCCACTGTGAATTGTGTGGTGAGTCTATGACACCCTTAAGATCTCTCAAGACCCCAGAGGTACTTGCTCTATATTCTTATCAGAAAATAATTTCCTTTGCAGTGTGAAACTGCTTTGCATATCGAGACTGATCTTTCCTGGGAACTTTATCAGTTATCTTAAGGAAAAAATAATGGCTAATATCAAGACTGCTGTTGGGGTAATCCTGGGACAGCTTTAACTTTGCAGAAATGTAGCATAAGGCTTCTTTATTGAAAAAGGAGAAGTAGTTATATTCTAAATCTTCTTCACCTGCCACCCTAATATTTAATAGGATTCAGACTGAGGCAATTTATATTGCACTATGATTCCAAAATGTAGATTCCTTTTTTTTTCTGGAGTTTTCTAGGAAAGGATTGGACAAAAAATGTTAAATGCTTTACGTATGCCATGCATTTTGGTAGCTGGTTGGATGAGGTGACCTCGCAGGCTCCATTTCATAGTAATTGGTGTGAATTGACAGTTCTGTGATTCACCTGAAACTGCTAGGTAGCCAAGAGTGCTGCTCTCAGTTTTCAGAGTTGAATAGAAAATATGGTTTGCATGACTAATATGCTTATCTAGATATGTTAACTTTTGCAACAAAACTTAAAAATGCATGGACTGAGTTTTATTAAATATCAAAATGGTTTCCTGTGTATATGTTTATTTATCAAAATAACGGAGTACTTTGCCCAAGTTTCCGACAGAAATAATCTTTACTTTCTTCCCCTTACCTTTATTTCAATGACAAAAGTCTAAGTTCCTCATTTCCCACCATCTATAAAGATTTCTAGGGGCTTTTTTCTTCTTCCTTTTTTTTCTCTCCTTTTTTTTCTTGCATTTTCAGTAGTAGATGTTCCCTTTCATTGTAAGTTGAAATGTATGATCTTTGGAAAAAAGGACACCAGTCCTGTTTTAGAATCAGGTGGTCTCTGAGATGCCTGATAAATCACTGCACTGCAGAGGAGGATTTAGGTTGACAGGATGCAGCCTGGAACGCAGGACTGGGGGGAAATCCTGGCTCATCAGGATCCGTTCCCTACTACTGCAGACAACCACATCACATAATCCCTTTCATAAGTTTATCGAGCCTCATCTTTAAACTAATTAGGTCGTTTGCTCTCACTATCCTTGTTGGAAAGCAGTTCCAGAGCATCGCTCCTCTGATGGTTAGAAACCTTTTTCTAATTCCCAAATCAAATTTATTCATGGTCAATTTATACTTATTTGTCCTTGTGCAACATTGTCCTTTATTTTAAATGCTTCTTTTCTCCTTGATATTTACTGTGGGGATGTAGCTAGCAATCCTATCTATGTGGAGTTTTTTTTTTTCCATTTTTCCAGCCAGACAGAGCAAGCTCTCATTTCTTGCATAATACAGGAATTAGGTAATATCTCTCTGGCTCCAGGTTTTGTATTCCACTTCTTGGAATACAGGTGTGGGCAATGGTACCCCCTCTTCATGCTGAGCCTTCCCAACAGCCTTGTTAATGGCAATGGTACTCTTTTCCCTGATTTTTGAACGTCCTTCTTGACACATGCCTTGTTTCTTACTACTGGAAACAGCATTAGAGCAACACACTGAGATTAAGACACTGTCCTTTCCTTTTCACACCTGAAGAAAGGGATGTAATCACACCTTAAGCAAACAGTTTGGAACAGGGTCACCCCTGGATGTGCATTTCAAAGTGTCACAATGTGTCCTGTCACACGAGGCTCGCTAGATGACCACCACCTTTCCAAGCAGTCTCCAAATTTGCAAAGACCTACACACGAATCTTGAATGCTGACCAAAACCAGGACAAACAGTAGCTGCAAGCGGCACTGTCTTTGCTCTTCCATTCACAAAGTGATACACAGTACAAAACCATGTGTAAGGGGAAAGACCAGTGTCATGTAGTCCTTCCTGGTGTGGGACGTGAGCTGCAAGTAAAGCCTTCACAAGTGGAGTTCTTCTGGGGACACAAAGTTCCATGAGTTTGCAGGAATCATAGCCAAAGGGGCAGTGATATGGCTGCAGGGCATCCGCTCAAAAACTGTGAAAGTCTTAGACGTGGAAATGCAGAGTGGATAAAAGACTTTGTGGATACCTGGCTGTACTCCATGGAGGGCAAAGACAAGAGGTAGAGTAACACAGCCATTAGCTAGTCCAGCGTGTCAGCAGGTTGTCACTGAGGAGGGTTTTTCAGCAGTTAGACAGACCTGACCATGGGTCATCAAATGTCGTGTTAACATACTGCAACATTAAATCGCGCGAGCTGTTGATACTAAATTTTATCTGTTTAGCTCTTAATCTTTGTAAGGGAACTTCAAGCTGCAGCATGCATCTACAAAACATGTCCTCATCATCTCTGGGCATGGAATTCTTACAGCATGAATCCTGGAGAGAAGCAATTCTGAAATCTTTTTGTAGAGAGACGAGAGGGGAAAAAAAGTACTGAACGATTAGAGTCTGAGTGGTGTGAGGAAGGGTTGTATGCATGTCAGGGGTTGGGAGGAAGATGTGGGCCTCTCAGAGGCATCCAGCACCTGGGCTACCGAATAATAGTTGGATAAAATGTTTCTGGTTTTGCCTCTTTTGTCCCTTTCCCAAGGTAAGAATTCCTGCTGCCTTAGCTATAACATAACATTCTGCATATCCTGATAAACCTAATCTGTTGCAATTAAATCATATGGTGATGGTATCACACATTTCAATTGAGATGGAGAATTGCTCCAGTTTTATTGGAGAAAGTGGCCGTATGGATTTATTTTGATGAGGATGCTGATCTGCTCGGATCTGTACAAGAGCGGAACAAAGACAGTCCAGTGAGAGAAGCTAAAGTAAAAGGAAGGGAAAAATAGTGTGCAATCATACAACTGACATCTTCTGTAAAGCATACATATATTAATAAAGTTTTGCTATAGACACGATTTAAATTCTGCTGTTTCCTGGCTTCTAATTTCCATTTTAAAAAAATTACCTCAAAATCTTGTATTTTCACTCTTGAAAATGTAAGGACCTTGCAGAGATTTTATAGTCCTTGGCCAAGGGAGAGTGGGGAAGGGGTGAAAGGAGTGTATGTAAGCTTTCTTTTTTCTGGGGGTCAGAGAAATTCAAATAGCATTCCTGTGGGTATTATCCCATTATCATGCAGAACATATTATCATGAGAAATTTGGTTTATCAGCAGAGGTAGATTAGAGAAGAAATTCTGTGATAAATTAGTTCCCTATTGAGCAATGTTGTTTTACAGGAACCAAAATATTTGAGAAACATTTAACCTCAAAGCTTCTGCCAGCTGATGTACTTGGATCTTGAATACTTGGGTCTGTAAATGGGTTGGTAAGATACTGGGAGCCCTGTAGGACACTTCTAAACCTATAACCTCTTGATTCACCTTTTGGACTGCTCAGTAAAATCAGATTACTGGTGGTTCTGGAAGTAGGCTCTTATAATGAACGTTTTTGACGGAAGGTTACTAGGCACGGGTCTTCTACTTTTCCTGGAAAATTTACGCATTATAAATTATAAGAAAACCCGCAGAACAAAAAACCAAGCACCCTTAAATCTGTTTACAGGGGAAAAAAAACCAAAAAAACACAAATGGAAACACTAAAATGCAGCAAATGGCTGTGGAAAATGAGAGATTTGGTTTCATCAAGTGATTACTGAATATGCAGAGATCACATTTGGACCAGAGGTTCCTGAGCCACAAAGCTGAAATCTGAGAAGAATACGCAGAGGAGGCATGATGCACATCCTCTGTCTATAATCTTTTCAGGGTATCTGCTTCTGGCCACCATTGGAGAGAGGATATTGAATGAGGTGGACTTTGTCTGATCTTGTACCATCATCCTTATATAATGTTCTAGTCCACTACTTTTGAAGGCAAAAGTAGTTGTTGTTTGGGATTTTTAAACTCATTAAACCCTACTCTCCTACTTTCTGACATCAGCAGGGATTCTCCAGTGAGTTTTAGCCTCCCAGAGATGCTCAGCAGCTGGCTCACTATTTTTAGCTTTCCTGTTAGAAAAAAAATAGTAAAATGTAACCACGTCTTTGATGTGTGTCTGCTTTCAGGCATCCACTATCCACTGATTCATTGACTGGTAACAGAGAAAGTTTTGGTAGGTCACTGTATTCATGAGGTAGCTCAGAAAGTTTCTTTCATCCGTCTTTTAATGTCTTGGTCAAAATGGCTTCCAACAGTCTCTTTTGAGGAGACTGCTCTGCAGTCTGAATACTTCCCCACTGTGAACTATTTGCTGGTACTGTGTTGGTACAGACATGCCTTTCTGTTCATTTCTGGCTTAGAACTTCTCATTCTATATTAAATTGCTGGCTAAATAAATACCAAGCATGATGTCATATTTAAATTTTATTAAAAAAAAAAATCTAGTAAAATTATAAAAGCTTTTGTGTGTGTGGGTGCGGGAGAGAGAGAGAGAGAGATTGATTCTCAGTTTTTTCCCTCATTACACCACTCAGAAAAACTTGGTGACCGGCTGGCTGCTCAGCTCTGTCCAACCCCTTGAAAGTTACTGGCAATTGCCCAGCTGACCATGGATGGAATTGCGTTTTAATGCAAATTTTATCACAGTCAGTTGACATTCTTTTTTCTTTTTACCAAGAAAGGCTATTGAAACTGTTTTCTTAAAAAATGGGCTTTTTCTTGGGTTAGAAAATGTGTTAAACTTCTGTATAGAATCATTAAAATTAGAAATAGGGAGAAGGGGGAAAATCGAGGCTCTCTGAATGCATTTGCTCTTGGATCAGTATTAGCTTTTGTTTATGGTTTCAAGTCACTTAAGTAATAAAAGTTCCATGAAGGACTGATTTGCTCTAATGGCTGGGAGAGACAGTTAGTAATGTTTACTTTTACCTTCTGTAGGGTCATAAACTTCCATCTTATAGCTTGCAATTGTCCTAAATGGCGTAAGAATCTGTGGTTGTGATTCTGTTCCAGGGATGCAAGAATTTCTCTCTCCTTATGCCTCTTAGCAGATTAAGGAGACAAAAACCTTACAGAACAGTCAGAGGGAACAGTGACAAAGAAAGGTATTGGAAAATTACTGAGTTAAAAATTTGCATTGAGAAGCACCTTCTGCCCTTCCATGTTTATTTAACTCTTCTGCTTTTTGCCTCCCTGCCTTTTCTCCATCCCTCCCTCCAACACACAGAGATATAGACACTTTTCAATTACGTTTAAGAGATTATTCCACTATTGCCCTTGAACTTGTATGATCTGGAAAACCCTAGGTTATGTGGTCATGCACTAAACTCATGCAAATAAGTGCCAATAAAAATTAAATTAAATATATTTCCAAATAACAAATTTTTTTATGTGCAAAAGCCACTCTGAGGCTGTGTGGGAGGAACAAACACCAATATTCTGAACAGTTAGGAAGCATTCCTAAAGCTCAGGCTAAATGTTCTGATGTTGAGTTTCCTGTTGTTACTACCAGTTATTGCTCCCTGGTATCACCATGAACAACTTTTCTCCAATCTCTGTGCTTATACCTTCAAGACTTGCAGCCAGTTATCACCTATCCCCCTGGGTCATCATTTACCCAAGTTATACACATTTAGTTAATCTTCTCTTGTAAGTCAGTCCTCCCAGTCCATTACAAATTTCTATAACTCACCTCTGAAATTCATCTTTTCTTTTCTAGGTTTTTTTTTTTCCTTCCATGTGTTTCTGAACACTTTTAGGTGGTTAGAGCTGACAGGATCATTTTAGATGTGGGTTTTCTATTGACACCAAAGGAAGGAGGTGTCTTTGATCTGGAGGAGGCATACACACTGTTGTATGCGATATTGTCCACTGTCATCTGAAAATGTCTTTTGACATTACTGCCTTTCAGCTCCATTTGTCCTGTTAAGCACTTGCCTCTGTGGCTATTCTTTACCTGCATTTCCAGAGCTGAACCATGCAAGGTTCTCGGCATGGCTAATGCTCCCCAGCAGGGATTCAGGTGACTGACCACACCATTAAGGGGCTCAGCACCCTCTAGGATCTGTTGCAAATTATTCTCCATTCTTCTTGATGTGTGAAATCTTCTTTGCTGTGCTGTTTAAATTTAATACGAGAACTTCTGCTTTCCTAGATAGCTCTTCTACAACTGACATTTATCATGCACGTTCCTCCTGCCAGCCCTCAGTGTTTTGTGGTCTACACTGTTCATCATCTAATATGAGTTCAATTCTCAAAGCAAAAAAACCTCTGCTATAAGCTGTTTCAAATGTTTGACTGAAACAATTTACTATATACTCAGTGTTCACTAATTTTTAAGTTGATCAACAAAAAATGTGATCAAAATATGTCTCTGGTAGTTGATTACTACACACTTTTCCTTCTGTTCTCTACATGTCAGGAAATTGTACCTCCTTTGCTTCAGCCTGACAAGAGCCCTTTTAAAACCCAGTGCACTGAAGCTTTGTAAATTGCACAGATCTTGTTTTAATTAAATTCACTGTTTCTTTTTCACTTCAAAGATTACATCCTTATACCTTTTGTAAAAATCTGAAGTTTTAGGCTTAAATTCACACAGTTTGTTTTAAACTTGTTACTCAGGAACTTAGCCCACCAGTAGTGGATGGGAAAATGCACCTGGATACAAAGGACAGTAATGCTTTCCCAGTTTGCTGTTTTGAGATAATGTACTGGGGATGTAATGTATTTGTGAGTCTGCACAGGAATGTGTCCATGTTCAAGAAAAACAGACTGATGAGCCTTCATAGCTCTAGGTAGAGTCTTGGGAGATTTTTGGTTCAAGTTTGACATTTACTATGAACTCTTTGTGTGGCTTTGAACAGGTGGTTAAATCTTTCAGTCTCTGCTTGCCTTGTCTAGTTCCTAAGTACCTTATGCATGAGCCAGGCTCTTAAAGGAAGGTTGTACCATGTAACTTAGAGCTTTTTGCCACAGAGGCAGTGGAGGTTCTTGCCCTTGGGACAAACCTCGCTTCCTTTGTGTTATAAGTGATTGATAGGGCCTTTGAGAAGCCCTTTCCATCTTTCTCCTGCCATGCTCCCAGAGCACCTCCTTCCTTTCTCTCTCATGCACGCACACAGAGTATGCCTCGTTCTCAGCCCTAAGTAGATAGAGGTCTGTTGATTAAGAAGATTACTTCATCCTTGGCATCTTGCAGAAGAACTTGATCCTACTTAATGCCATTCTGCTACCTATACTTAAAGAACAAGCTAAATTGATAAAGAAGGATAAGGAGAAAGATATAGGTGATAAGAGACAATACTTATTTGCTCCCAACATCTCTTAGAGGATAGAAGAAGCTATTCAAAGTCAAAACATATGGAAAACAGCATCTGGTTATGGGAGCTTGGATGTTAATTGTTCTGACAGCTGAAATTTGTCTCCAGAAATCTCATGAAGCCAGCTGGTATTGTAGAGTTTTCTCTGGCTCATATTGTGACTCTTACAAGTTTCTGGAGACTTCTAGTCTCAGGGTGATCATCTTGTAGGAGCAGCTGCTGCTTAAAGATTTTCATTTCTATATCAGCTGGAATCAGGAAATACATTCTTTGTGGGTTTGGATTTGCTTTTGTAACATAAAAAAACCTAAGGTGGCTTTGGATGCACTTCGCTGAATTCCAACTTAACAAAACCTTGTGGAACTTAGCAAAGAGATTCTAATGTTGTCCTGTTTACAGCTCTTGTGTACGTTGTGTGGAGAAAAAATCAGTAACTATGAGTAGTAAGGTTGCTTTTGAGAGGTGTTCTGAGGTTCCATTTTGAATCTGAATTTCCTGAATCAGAAAAATGTGGGCTGGCAAACTCGGTAAGAACAATAACTCTAGAGAGACAATTACACTAGTTTGTTTCTGAATGGGCTAGGAGTTGTCTAATAATAGCTCTTTTCTGCAGTTGTTTTAGTGCCTTTTGCTTTCAACCTTGAGCTGGAAATGTCAGAAATCTATATTGACACTTGTGCCCTGTCAGAGAGAATAAAGAATCTGAGGTTGTTTAGAGAGCATACGAGTCTGTATTTAGAACAAGCTACTTACATGTTTCTGAGACAAAAGCATAAATAACTAATCATTTGATGATGCTATCAACAAGATGTTTTCTGCATGGCCCTGACATTTTTTTAAGGGTGAAAATACCAACTTTTCTTATGCAAAAGTACAAACACATTTCCCGCACATAGACTTGATGTTATTTTCCAAGAAATGTCTGTTCCTCACCCTTGTGAAATATAATGAGCAGTAAAAGAAAAAAAAAAAGAAAAGAAGAAAACAACCCAAACTCACTCTATATAGATGCAGAAAAGAAAAGCTTGGAAAAAGTTGTAAGTAGCAGAGCAGTCTAATTAGTTTAGAGGTGTTTTTGCTTTAGCTTTATTTTGCTAAGAATCAAGGAATTCAAAGTGATTGTTGTTTAACAGTAGCATAACCCCTGGAGACTAGTTGAGCATTCTTGAAGAAGTCTCCCCAAAAGAAGTGAATCCAAAAATCAAAACAAAATGAAAAAGAAGAAAAGTTTCTGTAACAGGGAATGTTTTAGAAAATCCACTGAGTTATTCATATGCTGCTAACAATAGAAAGAACTCAAAAGGCAGGACCCAGAACAGCAGGTACAGAGTCTAATTAATGCATGTACTCGAAGGAGGTTTAACTCATAACATTCTGAATGTAAGTGGTACTGTTTCAACAGCAGGATTGTTTCCAGCTATATACCTGACTTTCACTGGCGAATCACAAGATACAAACAAACCCCAACTTCTAAATTTTTTCTTGCAAACAAGAAATCTTGATGATTTCAAGCTAATTTTTTTTTACTTTTTTTTTACTGAGGCTGCAATGTAAAATGGGTAACATAATTATGTTGGATTTTCCTTTGAAGTAATAGGTAGGTTGAAGTGAGTCAAGCTTAGAGATGACCAGGATTTTAACTCAAACGATGTATCCTTATGGAGTAGAAGCTGGAAACTACTTATTCTCATTCTCACTTGAGTGATCTCTAGAGTTTGTTCATGATTTTCTCATAAGTGACAGAGCTCTGAAACATTGGGAACACTTGCTTGGTCCAGAAAACCACTTGATTTTTATTTTCACTTTAATGTTTGTCTTTTTATATTTTAAAACCAAAAGCGTGCCCTAATTGTTTGATGAATAGAGCCTGAAGGCGTACACCTCTCCTTACAACATGAAGTCCACAGGTACTAGGCAACAAATGAGAAATTGAAGGGAGGCTGGTCTGTTTAAATGTAAGTTTTTTACTGTAACTCAAAGCATTAAATATTTGCAGGCCTTATTAGGCACACCAGCACTCTCTGTGGTAGACAACTATCTTAACCAGTAATCTAAATTCTGATTTCTTTAATGGGGAGTCTATTCATTGGCTATTTCTTGTGTATATGGAAATTAGACACCTGTTCTGGGGAGGAAGTGCTCTGGATAGTTAGAATTGCAGAAACTTGAGCAGTGAGTCTTCTGTTGACTTAGACTGGGATGATCAAAATTGTCTCAGAAGTTTCAGGATGAAATTTAAAGCTGAAACATTGGCAGTTGTGAGAGAACAAGACCTGCTACGTGGTATGTCAAATCAATAGTTCATTCTGCACCTTATTTTGAGTGCACCAGTCAGCAAAGGATTGCTCAAATCAACTTTGCGAGGAACTTTCAGGACCCCAGGAAAAAAACATCTATGTGTGAATCAGAGCCAGAAACTCTTCCCCCATCCTGGGGAAGAAAGTTTGACAGAACAAAAGCTTTCCAGTTTTGCAGTGGTGTGGAGCGAGGTAACTGTGGTGTTACTCAAAAAATAGACATGAAGCCTTGGGGGTCTGCCAGTGACAGTGTGCTCTCCTGTGTCAAAGCTCTGCACTCAAGACCCCGTTTGCCTGATCCAGATTAGAGCCCAGACTACTGGCTGTCCTGGAATAAATGACTCTTGCTGTAGGCTCTTGTCAGAAATGGTACTGTGGGGCTGAGAAACTTGGTGAACTATTTCGTTAAAAATTTCTGTGAGAAATTCTGACTTTTAAAAACTGATGCCCTCATTAAAAAACTACTAGTTATCAAAAATCAGGATGAAACCATTGTCTGTGTTGTTGAAATGCTTACATATACCAACAGATGCTCAAGTCTCTGCTGTCTGCCTGGACACTGCTAAATATAATTAAACACTGCTTAGGCTGAAGACTGACTCTGATTTGGACTGTGCAGATCAATGTCTCATTTTGAACTATCATAAATGCATTTTAAGCAAGCTAATATTCTGTAAATATGGTTAACTTCTGCATTTGCATATTTGGCCTCTTAATTTATTTTTTAGTGTTGGTTCATGGGTGCATATGAGTGGGTCTTCTGTATGTTTTTAACACACAGAACCCTATCAAGTTGTCTATAGCAGGAATATTACAGCATCATAATAGTTAATGGAAAATAGCATAAGAGGCAAAAGAAAATTAGCATTCCACACAGCAGGGCATTTCGGATGTTAATCTGCCTTGCAATATAATTGACAGGGAAGCTGATATCTGGGAAGATTTTTATTCCTATCTTTTTCTCTAAACAGTTAGTGTTCAGTTGTTGTGCAGCAGGGGAGATGGAGAAAAAGAAAGTTCTAGCCAAGTGAATGTTCTTTACCAGCAAAGATGTTAACTTTTGTCAGAAGGTAGTTAATCACTGAGAGAGAAACAGATGAAGAAATTGGATAAAACATTTCCAGTTCCAAAAGTCTTTATTGATTGTGTCTCCCTCAAGAAAATTCAGCTCAATCTCTGAAACCCTCAAGTGATTAAACCTTGGGCAGTCCACTGTAGACAGAGCAAATGAGAATTGTTTCAAAACCAGACATGTAGAGCTAGGATAGTTAAAGCGAAAAAAGATTTCTTTTTTCACTTTGAAATCCTAGCTGGGAGACGTAACCTGAGATGTTGATTTTAAGGCAAGAGTTTTGTTAAGTACCACGATCTTTCTCTATATAACAGATCTCAGAATTTTGAAGCAATGAACTTTTTTATTTCCAGAGGAGAAGCTCTCTTAAAACACACACCTAGAGTCTGGAAAATGGGGCACAGATCTCCGGTCCACCACAGATAACTCGTATAACTTGGTCTAATTTTTTCAAAGGTAATTAGGGCACAGAGAAACTGAGGCATCACTAAATGAGATACTTAGACCTGTGACGAATTGAGAATTCCTATTTTTTCCCAGTTACGTGAACTTTTTGCTCTCAAAACAGCTCCTCTAGAAGACTATGGGTCTTCTTAAGTTGGAGCATGAACACTAGCCTGTGACCCAAGGTATGCAGCATTACTAGAGCCTCCTCCATTTTCAGTATACGGCATGAAGCTCTTGTAGAGCTGTGCTTGGACTGCAGTTTGCTTGCTGAAAGTCCATAGTGGTCTGCTGGAGTAAAGCCCTTGGTTTCTCTGCTTTGGGGTTTTAGGGTGTGAGGTACACTAAAGATGGTAGTGGAAAAGGTCCCACAGTAGTAGACACTATGAGCTATCCATGTTCTTTCTTCTGTTACAGAAGACCATCTTGTTCACTAGTTCATGTGCTGTGCAGAATTCTAACATAAAACAACACAGGAAGGCCAGTTAAGGAAATCCTTACTGTTAGCTAATATATTTGTGACCAAAAGCAAGAAGGTATTTGACTCAAAGAAGAAAAACCAACAAAAACCTGACAGCCTTGTGAAAGTTTTATCTTTTTTTGGCAATGACTCTGATTTTAGTTACACTCACAAGTATTGGAAGGGCTGTAGTTTCAGAAGTTATCACCTGTCAGCTGAGCTGTGATAACTCGTTGAGTGCATACGCTACAGTCACAAAAGTTTGTGAATCAAAAATTGGCTTAGATCACTCGAGCCAGCCTTCTCAATGCCTTGGGTTACCCCAACTGTTCTGGATTATTGTGCATCTGAGCCAAGGATTCTTCCAAGAGAGGCAATGGATTATGGTTCAAATAATCAATGTAATTTCACCACTTTGTTCCACCCCCATGGACATGGACACCTTCTGCCAGACCAAGGTGCCAAGCCTCGTCCAACATGGCCTTGAATATTTCCAAAGATAAGGCATCAACAACTTCTTTGGGCAACCTGTTACAGTGCCTCACCACCTTCACAGTAAAAAATTTCTTCCTAATATCTGATTCAAATCTACCCTCTTCAAGTTTTAAGACATCTTCCCCCTTGTTCTATCATTTCATGGCCATGTAAAAAGTCCCTCTCCAACCCTCTTGCAACTCCTTAGGTTAGATGTCCGCAGACCTATCTTTTCTCCAAGATGAACAAGCTCAACTGTCTGAACTTGTCTCCACAAAAGAGGTGCCCCAGGCCCTCTAATCATCTTTATGGTCTCCTCTGGACTCTCTCCAACAGTTCCCTATCCTTCTTAGTTTCACGACTCTAGAGATAAAAGCAGTACTCCAAGTGGGCTCTCACAAGAGTGGTCTAGAGGGGAAAATCACCTCCCTCAACCTGCTGGCCACAGTCCTTTTGCTGCAGCCCAGGACATGGCTGGCTTTCTGGGCTGTCAGTGTGCATTGCTGACATCAAACAACATTCCCAAGTCCTTCTTGGCAGGGCTTCTCTCAATGCATTCTCTGCCCAGTCTGTATTTGTGCTTAGGTTTGTCTCACAGTGGATAAAAGACTTTGCACGTGGTCTGGTTGGACTTCACAATTTTTGCACAGGGCCACCTCTCAGCCTGTCAAGATCCCTCTGGATGTCATCCCTTCCCTTCAGAATGTCGACTGCGCCACAAGCCAAGTTTCTTGTTGGTAAACCTGTTGAAGCTGCACTCAAACTCAGTATCCATGTTGCCAGCAAAGATGTTGAACTGCAACAGTCCAAATACCAGATCCTGAGGAACAGGAACACCACTTATCATTGTTGTCCACTTGGACATTGAGCCATTGGCAGTAACCCTTCAAGTGTGGCCATCCAGCCAATTCCACTGGCCCAACCCTGAAATCCATTTTAGGATGTTATGTGAGACAGTGCCAAATGCTTTGCACAAATCCAGGTAGACGGTGTCAGTTGCTTTCTCCTTTTCCACCGGTGCTGCAAGCCTGTTGTAGAAGGCCACAGGTTTGTCAGGCACCATTTGCCATTTGTGAAGCCGTGTTGACTGTCACCAAGCACATCCTGATTTTCCATGTAGCATGTTGTCCAGGAGGGTCTGCTCCATGATCTTGCCCAACACGGCCTGCCATTCCCTGAGGCTTTCTGTTTTTAAAATAGGGAGTTTTTCCTCTTTTCCAAACAGTACTTTGCTGATCTATCAATCCCAAATATGATGGATAATGCTTAACCACTTCACCTGCCTGTTGCCTCTGGACCCATGGATTCATCTCATCACGTTCCATGGACCTGTGCATCTTCAGGTTCCTTAGATGGTCTCTGCTAAAGTGGGTTGTTCTTCATTCTGCCAGTCCCTGCCTTTGCCCTCTTCAGCTCAGACTGTGTCTCTGGCTCTCAGTTTTCAGAATTATTCTGCTTAGTTCACAGTGTGTCTCCTCATAGTTTTGCCTCCTAGGCTTGTGCAAAATCTTCTGGAGACTTACTGTGAAGTTGAAGTTGCCGTAACCACAATCATTATCCATCTGTATCTCATACAATTATTATTTACACTGTTGAATTCTCTGGAGATAAAATTAAAATAGACCTTTTGTAATTTTTTTCCATCTCAAGCTTTTGTTTCTGTTTCCCACCATCTCTTTAACAATCCTGTTTCCCAGGAGACCACTTGATATGTCCTCATGCTTCCAAGAGACTGTAGTTCAATAGGTTAGAGTTAATTGGCAGGTGGGAGTTTCCAGATGTTTATGTGTTTGCCCAAAAAGCTGTCCACTGGTGGCAAATGAACAGCTGGAAAGACACAATCCAAACAAAGCATCTTTTAGCTGATTGACATATGTCTGGAATGCATAGCATGTTTGAGAGAAATGGAATTGAAATTAGGAACAATTTAGAGCGAGTCCTTAATTATCAATAATTAGTCAATTAGAATTTTTGTTCAAATCCAGATATAATTCACAAGCACTGTACTGACTCAGTCATTACCACCCATTGAAGTGGAGGACAGAAATAATGCATTGCCCACACACTACCTTTACCTAAGAGATGTGTTGAGAAATGTTCATTATATTGCTGAGCATGGGCAATTCAAAGGGGATGGATGGTGCAAATTATTTGTAATGGAATATGAAGCCTTTCACCCAGAAATCCTGTTCACACCTGGACCAAAGAGTTGATGGCAAGTGAGCAGTTAAGTGGAGCTACTTAAGAGTTTGCTATGAAAAACCTTTTTTTTTTTCCAGTGAGTTAAGTTGTTCTGTACATAATTATAAGGTTCAACAGGGAAAACTGATTGTTCTGAAATTGTGTTCCATCTGGCAAATCAAAATGAAAACAATTTAAAAAAAACCAAACCAAACCACAGGTTTTTTTTGCCATTTTCTTTTCTCTGCAAAAAACCCAACATAGCTAATCCATATGACATTATTTCAAGATTCAGTGGTTTAGGGTGCTGTACTCCCTAGTGTTAACCTGAGTGTTCAATGCTGTGTTCTCCAGGAAGGAAGAGCCCTTTGGAGGGGTCATATGGAAGCACACTGAAAGAGGTAGCCTAGGAAATGTAACACCTAAAAGAGGCTTTACAGTTTTCATCCATTAAACACCACAGTACAAAGTAGAGATCAATTTTGATGTTACAGGGAGGCGGGCGGGGTGGTGCGAGAAAGAATACTGCCTTTTATCCTAATGCACAAGGAGATGAAATACAGAAATTCTTGCAGGATGGAATAATAGATACATATTGTTTTATAAGAGGCCACATGTTTTTGAAAAATACTATTTTAGCTGATGGTTAATAAATGCATATGTGCCTTACAGAGCAACCTTGTGGTAAGGAAAGGGAAGAAAAAACAAACCCTGAACTGTCCTTTTCAAGTTCAGGTTTGAGGCCTGCTATGAACAGTAATCTCTATTTCATTTGGCCACTGCTGGGATGGAACTTCTTAGTGTCTCTAAGCGACTAAGTTTTACTTAAAATAAATGAGATATTATTTTTCATAAAGATGTTACTTTTTTGCCCAACACATGTGGGCTAGATTGTAATTCGTGTGCATGATATATGAATGAAAAATGAAAAAGAAACACTTCCAGGGAGCATTTTTTTTTGTTCTTGGAAAACAGGAGGGTTCTTTTGTCTTATCATATGAGAGAGTAGTTTTATTTTCCACTTCAAAATCTTTTTGTCCGTAACACCGTGTTTGGTATATCAGTGATAATTGGATGCATTCTAAGCACTGTTTTGGGGAGTTTGGCACTTCTACCACTTTTTACAACAGTTTTGGAGAGGACTTAATGGAGGTTTCTCCCTGGTGAGAACTTGCCTCCACACACACACTTAGTGTGGATCTTGGACAGAAAATTTGCACCTTCAGAGAAGAGTCATCTTCTGCTTACTGGGTCTGAATTACAGTCATGGTACAGTAGGAGCTGCAGGACATTGTTACCCTGAACTGTCATCATGGCAATCACAATGAGGAGAAAAATATAGCTATCATTATGAGAGCTTTACACTGCATAGTTTATCTCTATAACAGTGTGCTATGATGTGCCTAATTAGACTGTATCAGCTGCTCCACGTCTGCTACTAAAGGGAGACTTTCTTATTGTGTTTAGTAAACAGAGAGCTCTCAGCCTGTGATTTAGCACTGAAATTAAATTTAAGCATAGTTTCCCGTTTGATTATCAGGCTATGGGTGACTTTTAAGGATCCTTTTCAATCCATTACTTCTGCTAGCTGTAAACTCTCCGCCACAATTTCTTCCTCTTCTTTGGTAGATACAGACTAACTGAAAACTCATCCATTTTAAGTTAGAGGGGAACAAATCAAAATAATTCCAAGTATGCAAACTTTTGATGATGTTCAGTCTCCTTTTTTGATTGTCACCTTCTGCTTCTGAGTCTCAGTTACAGAGACATAATAAATTGGCTTGAATAAACTGAAAGTAACAAGACCTCCAGAAAGTAATACAGGATAAGAAATAGTGAAAAAATTGCTCTTTTTCTTCTTTTTCATGCCATATCATAGTTTCATTACAAGAGGAGTAAAGGTGACTTTCACAAGACAATCTTTGAGAAAAAATATGCATAATCATGGTAAAAAGAATCTATTTTCTTGTATATATTAATCTATTAAAAGCATGTAAAAATAAAAGTGTGTATTTCTTCAGCAATATTATCTAAGAAAATAATTTGGAAAAAAATGTTAACATTGCATGGACAAAATGCTCACAGTGGCAATCAAAGCTGAAAAAAGTTTACATTCTACAGTTTACTCACCTGTTACGTACTTTATATATGCTTGGGGAGAGGGTGGGTGGGTCAAGATGAGGTTATGGGACACGTTTTTTTCCTTGGTAGTCTCTCTGTACTTGTGCTGCTCTTGAAAGACACTCTCAGTTTGAGGCACATGCTGCCTGAACCTTGAAAGCTATGATACCTCCATTTCAAGGAGCTGGAGACATTCTGTAGCAATTTCAGAGAAAATGTCTTCTGCATAACAAGCACCTTTTTTTCTGCTGCAGGAACTGGCAGGTTTTCAGTATACTGCAGTAAGAAGAAATAATTTGATCACATCAGACACACAACTGGAGTAAGATATTGCAACATCAACCAGTTTTATCAGAAGGGAAGCATGGAGGTGGGGAAAGAAGGAAAAGCAGGGCTCTACCTTGACAGGGCTTTAGCCTTTGTAGTTGATAAGGCAACTTTTTGGAACAATCAAGAATATAACCCATCGGTGTATCCCTGCGGTTCAAATGATCTGTGAGTCAG
Organism: Dicrurus megarhynchus; assembly: GCA_013399195.1. Lineage (NCBI taxonomy): Eukaryota > Metazoa > Chordata > Aves > Passeriformes > Dicruridae > Dicrurus > Dicrurus megarhynchus. The sequence continues at coordinate 1,107,442 of VXAD01008426.1, read as the reverse complement.
GGATGTTTTGGAGTGATTGTTTGGGCTTTGGCATGATTGTGTGGCATGATATACTACTGGAAGCCAGTGAGTCCTTGCAGCAGCCGGTGCAGGGTGGTGACTTTCTGGTGTGATGCAAAAACAGCAACGAGTTTTTGGTGCAGGTCAGGCTAAACAATAGAAATATTCCTCTGCAGTAGGAAGTTCCAAGTCCTTGTATGCCCTTTTCTTAAAGTACTTGGTACAAAAGAAAGGCCTGAGACCTTTCAGCATATGGCAGCACTTGTTCCTAGTGCTGCTGCTGGAGCAGGACTGGGATCTCATGCCCCACCTTGCCATCATGTGGAACCTTTGAGATCCTTAATCCTGTGCAGCCTTCTGTATCTGACACTTAAGCATGTGTTGAAGGAAAAATAAGCACTCACAGGTACACTGTTGCTCACTTTCCAGCAGGACTCAGAGGAAGCTATGATAGCTTCATTTCTTGACTCTTTACTAGTGACATACTAAGGAGAGAATTTTATGATTGATTTACTGGGAACGGGATGATGACAGGAAAGTGGTTTGTTCTATGTCTCAATTTCAGGAGGATCTTCTCTGAAATACTGCTGTTACCAAGGTTTTTTTTGTCTTTGCAGGCTGTGCCTTCCTAACATACTGCGAAAGGGAGTCTGCTCTAAAGGCCCAGAGCGCACTGCATGAACAGAAGACGCTGCCGGGGGTGAGTCCAGACTGATAATTTTTTTTTTTTTTTAAATCCAAAATGGGTTACATATGGTGTTCTTATCTCAGATTTGGAAGCATAAAGTCTCAGTTTGTTTGGATGATTCACTATTTTCATTGTGCTAATAAAATCAAGATACCACCAACCCACCCAAATGGTTTCATGCACAAAACTAAAAGCTTTTTGCCCTTATTGGAAGTCAGAAAAACAGTAATCAGCCGGTTGTGGACTGGGGTCTACCAGTCTTATTCAGCTGAGGATGTGCTTTAGGATTCTGACCACTACAATAAAATGTTAGAAGTCCTCACCAGGTGTTTCCTCTCACTGTTTTTCTTCTCTGAAGCAAGGTTTGGCAGCAAGAAATCAAGAAACAGATCACATTATTGAGTTATCACAGAATGAAAACATATTCCTGATGACAAAGTGGTTTGACTCAGTTACTTTAGTATTCAAGCAGCTGTAGCAGATTGGAAAGGCGGTGAGACAAGGAGAAAAGAGAGAGAGGAAAGACGCACACGAGATAATGAGGAAAATTATTCACATGAGCAAGATCTAAGGTTCAGACAACACAAGCAGAACTAAAAATAGAATCAGCATTATGTGGGGAAGACCTGCCCTGCTGGGATGGGTTTCTAGTTAAGCAGTTACCCGGAGGAGGGAGAGAGACTATTTAGATTCAGCCAGAATACGTGGATTGGGAACAGCTAAGTGCTCCTGTAGCTGGAATGGGGCTAGTTTCACAGTGACCAGGAGTCAGTGATCATGTAACTAAGAGTGGGCTTCTAAGGGTTCCAGGTTGCATCTAAACTGAGAGGAAATCTATCCAAAAATCTATCTTTATTAGCTGGTGTTGAGTGATTGATTCCTGTGTTGCTTAACCTACCTTTCCACCAGATCTAAGACACATCCTTGCTCTGTGTTCTGAGGAAAGTGTTGATTCTGCTCTGCTTGTTTCCATCATCCTGGGTCTATTTACCTATCTCTAAGCCACCTTGCCAGTATGGAGATGCCCACGCACTTGCTCATCTACATCTATCTTTGCTTAAAAGGCCATACCTTATGCAAATATATACATACTTCATTCCCTAAAAATATTTCTGTCAGCTGACAACTCCCTCTGAATTATTTTTTTTTCTAGAAACTCCTTAGCAGCAGATTGAAAGTAACTTCAGTCTTGTGGAGGGGTTTTCTTCCCCTCCCCCTTCCAGTGTTTTCTTTTTGCTTCTCTCTTTCCTGAATGATAAAACTGCATGTAAAAAAAATGAGAATATGTTGAATAAGGATGTTTCAGGTAATATTTTAACTGAAATTTTCTGAAATACGCTAGAAATAAAATGTCTTTTTTTATCAAAACTAGAGATGTGATGAATAGGGTGTTGTGTATTTAAAAAAGACTAATTGAAATTGCAGCTTTTCCACCAAGAGTGTTCTCTTCTCATTAGGAGCCAGACCATTCACTTGAGCATGGAATTCTATCTTCTCTATGAGGTTAAAATCTCATCCTGAAATTGTATGATGGTATTGTCTTCAATAAGACAGTGGGTCAGTGAGATTTAGGACTCAGAGTTGGAGAGGGAGGGCAAGTGATGATTTAGGATTTTATTTTTTTTACAAGTTCTTTCCAAGTCCACCATTCTGAATCTCAGTCTCTGTTTTCAGAGATTCACAAATCACAAAACTCTTAAAGTTAAAACTATTTTCTTGGACAGAAAAATTCAACCAGCTTTTGCTTTAGGATATGGACTTCCTTCAGAGGCTGCACTGACTCATTCTAGACTACAGGGAAACAATTTCTTCCTTGCTTTGTGTAATTTCTGTTACATATACTCCATACTGCCCACACTGGCTCTAGAAGGTCTAGAAGGGATTTTTTTTGTTTTTTTTTTCCTTTTACAATTTCAGGAGGCACATCAGGATCTGATTGAACTGGGAACAGTGAATCCTCTTTTTAAAAGAGCAACCAGGTTTCTTAGAGTTCTGAACACTGATTTTCTGATTCCTTTCCTGTTCTACTTCTCTCAGGACAAAAGTTTACTTTCCACCAGCAAACCCTCTGCAGGCAGCTTTCTGCCAAGTTTCTGAACTCATCCTCTGAATGATGTCACTGTAGTTTATTTAAGGAAACCAGTCTTGTCTCTTGATAAACTATCATGCCTGGATACTGTTTTATGGTTCCTATCTGAGTGGAAGAGAATTATTTATGACTTACCTGACTGTTCTTGATAACATGCACCAAAAATATCAACCATAGTTCATCACCATAAAATAAGAAGCAATTTTAAGGTCATAGGTCTAAGTCCTTATTCACATAATTTCACAAATGACACATATATAACATCTTCTCTTGACACTCCACTGTCTGTGACACAAACAGCACGACTGAGGAGGCATCAAAAACAATTAACAGGCATGGTATAGGAAGAAATAAATAGTACTAGACTAAGCCATTCTTTCCCATTCCCCAGTAAACTGCACATTTTCCTGCTCTTGCAATATTGCTGTTTATGTTCTTTTTATTATAAAACACAGAATGGACTAATTTTTAATAATATGCACATGAATGTTAATGTATGGAAATGATGAGGTATGAAGAGGTTTTGTCCAGATTCAGATGCCTTGCCTCTCAGCTATGTATCACTTTGTTTTTAGTGGAGTGGCTACATGCACATATTTTACAGTAATTACTTTCTGGATGTACTTTGTAAGATGACAGAAATATGTTTCACATATTTCTATGTTATATGTAGAACATAAACTCATCTTGTGGAATAATCAAAAGACTTCCAAGCAGGTATGTGTTGACTAATAAAGTCTTTATGGCACTTTGTTTTTGGGTGGGAAGGAATCATGATAGATATTTTGAAGCAACTAGAATGGAATGTAAAACATAAGACTATCAGTTGATTTACTCATCTGAATGAGTAAATTAGGTTCTTTTGGAGAGTTTGAAATTATTTTGCCTGAAACGGAAGGTTAATGTAGCAGAGTGTATATGTATGTGTAACGAGCTCTTTGTGATTGTTGGACAATTCAAATTCTAGTGTTTACTTGTGATTGTTTATTTTACATATAATAGAGTGGCTGGATGATGAAGTATATTAGTTCTTTAATAATTTATAGAAATGCTTTGATGTTGCAGTAATTACATTAAAGGTCACATATCAAAGGTAATTTGGTTGAGCAGCTGTGATGGTTTCTCAGAAGCAATCAATATTGCTGTCCATGGCGCTGATTTCACCAAGGGGACTGCCAGATTAAAGGAGGCTTATTACCAGACAGACAGACACGGGGGAAATCAAGAACAGATTGGAGAGATGCACTATTCTTTTTCCTCACCTATAATTAACACTGTTCACCATAATCTGTGCTAATCCTTCATAGTGGGAAACCACCTTTTTTTTTTTCCTTTTTTTCTTTTTTTCTTTTTTCCTTTTTTT